>LS990915.1:29612717-30095217 GCA_900464855.2 Musa schizocarpa
GTCAAATGCTATTAAAATATCTGCCAGTAGCATACCATTAGGTGCAGCTTGGTATTGGTTGTCTTACCTTCTGGGAAGTTCAGAACAGTAAGCCTAGAGGGCTGCAACCGTCAGACTTCCTATCGGTCCATGCTGACTGGTTCAATTGAGATCTATAGGTATATATTGATATAGTACGTGTGCCATAACATATAAAGAATGTTATGTTGTTAATAAAGAACTTTGTTAATAAAGGCCAGCATATCTTTAGAGCCTATGAACTTATAAGTTGAAATATTACCTGCAGTTAATGCCAAGTAGGAGAGTATAGATAAGGCATTATTTTCAATAAAATGTGAGTTCGATATAACTTGACTATGTTTTTGAACATTTTGTTGCTTACATCTTGTTTAGTTTGTGGACAATTAGTAATCTATGCACATTGTGGTCATCAAAGAACCGTTATTTGTTATTCACTCAGGATTGAAGTAATTTGTAGTTAGACCTACTTGGTTTTGTTATTGAGCATTTGGCAACTCCTTTAGTGTCCAGTATAAGCTATAATGCATTTTAGAACCCTTTTTTACTGAGGATAACACTGAATAAGTCAACTTGATTGCATCAATTTTGTGTGATCATTGTTATATTTTTGTTTTAGGAATTATATTATTCCATTATGGTTTTTGAGAGGGACAGAACTAGGATTTACATTCAGGGGACAGTGCTTAGTGAATACTAATTGAGAAGTATTTGCATGACTATTTTTAATTCAAAAATATTACATTGTGTTATATAATGGTACTTTGAAATTTGTGTAATTTAACTGTAGTTAGTATAAATGCATGTAATAAATCATATTGATAATTTGATATAATAACAAAGACAAATTGGTAGAATAGAATTGGAGCAAAGATTGAGTCAAGTTATCCATGTGTAAAATTTAAAAATTATGAAGTTTAAAACCTTTAAAAAATTGCAAGATACATGCATCCTCAGAGTAGTGTAAACTTCTGTATGCTAAATTAATCAAATGGTCGTTAAACAATAAGCAAACTTGAAGCTCATCCCTAACTTCAACTTCTTTCAATTTAGAAAGCAAACTTGTTGGTACCATCATTTCTCATTTATAATTATTGATAGAATGTTTTGTTAGAGTCAGCATGATGAAATACTTGCATGCATTAAAATGATAACATGGTAGTTTAATTGTCAAATCAAGTGACAAATGAGCACACTAAATTGTGAGCCTATCCTTAGTTTACTACAAGCATTTTTTCCATGCTGACTATTACAACAACTCAGCATCTTGTTAGGTACAATTTACGTTAGATGATGTTAAGACCAAGGTATGTAATATCGTACCGTATCGATGTTTCGAGATTGGCTCGGTACGGTACGGTACCGATGTATCGAGCGGTACACTCTGGTATACTAAATAATTTTATTTTTTTTATTACTGTAGCACTGTAACACTGTTACAGTATAGCACTGTTATAGTATACTACTGTAGCACTGTAGCACTGTAGCGATACCAGGCGGTCCGCATACTGGTATGTCGTCGGACTGGTACGTACTGCCCATACCGGGAGGTACCATTCGGTACTGCATACCATGGTTAAAACAATTGTAACTGATTTAAAAAATACTTAAAATTTTATTGATAGTATAGGCATGATAATGATAATTTTGCCATAAAATAATACAGTATCTGATATGACAAACAATTTAATCTATAAAGAACGGCTAGCAATATATCATAGATAAAAACTAGAGGGAAAATAACATCTAAAATGTAAAATCACAAGTCAGACAAAAGGGTAAAATATTAAAAATTAGAAAAAAAATGCATACCAGCATCTTAATTTGGATAAAAAGTCTAAAGTGCATTGTAACATAAATATTTGCTAAATCCCATATTATGAAATGCTTATAACCACAAGATGACCGATGGAATGACATACAGTCATATTAAATTACATTATTTTAGGAAATTTGTCAAGATATATGCAATTGAGGATGCTATGGTGTCCATCTTTTCCACTAAAACATTTGGCATGCTCACAAGTGCCACCTTATGCCTTTATAAGCTTTTTTCTTGTTAAAGAAGTTACAAACAAATCGGCTGGGCTGTAGGTTTAGATTGCTTGGCCTTCCTTGTTTTTCTGAGGGATCTCTAATACGGGGCCCACTTTGACTGGAAGTGTCTAGGAGGTTGTCTTTTTTGCCAGATAGAGGATGTTAGCTTTCTGTGCTGCCTGAAATTTCTTGTTCCAAGTTGTCTTTTTATGACACTACTAATATGACCTGTCTATCTGCAATAGAGGTTCCCGGAGGAACTATTTTCTGTTCTCCGGACAATGCAGCTGTTGAGAGGACTTAGTGTGGGGATGAGAATCTACTGCTCGTGCGCTGAACAGTGGAGGCCAATTGCGGAAGAAGTTCTTTACAAAGCTGGAAGGCTCAAAGGTGATTTTACGAAGAACTAACACACACTCTTCTAAACTTCCCTACCTAAAACGAAGCTTGTTGTCTTTGTTTGTATTGAATTTGACTCGAAGAGATTCTCCCAATTACTGGTTTAATAGGGTGGTCTTTGTAAAATTGCAGCCGAGGATCTGAAAGCAAATAAACATGGCTTTTTTAGAAGAATATTGCGAAAATAGGAGGACTTCATTAGCTATGTATTCCCAAATGGATGTTCTTATCGAAGGCACTACCAAGGCTGTTTCCATCCTCTGCTAGAGCTTCAAATGGTTGAACACATTCGAGGGTGATGTTAAATTGATGTTTCTTTATACAAATTTATTATGATTATTGATACCCATCAAAACACATTATTGTGGAATAGATGTACGCTTTCTGAAATCTTTCACAGGGAAACTGTTGGTTCTTCGACGAAGTATCAATTTTGTCTTGGCATAATTTTTCCAAGGCATCGGATTTTTCCTTCGAGTATCACTTCAGATCAGACCCCACTTGGGAGAAACAACTTGCCCCAAAGGATGAAAGAAAGGATAACGGATGTACAAAACATTCCAACTCAGACTTGTTGGAATTGAACCCGAAGACACACAACCGAAGTATTTGATCAAGTGACCAGATGTTAGTTAAACCTTGATATTAACCGTGGCATCATCAAACAATATCATAAAATCACATTTTCCAAAGTATTAATCCCAACTTCGTGTCGCTCCCACGAGATTAGATGTACTGATGCCAATTGCTTGCAAGAATCGATATGACCAACGACCAAGTAATACAAGGCTTCCTCGGAGAGACTAACCAACCAGATGTAGATTAGATGATAAATGTTACAGAAAAGGTGATCGCAAACCAATATAGAAGAAAGGCCAACGCTTGCATTACATGGAAATTTAAAAAAATGTCAAAATGTTTTCATGCTGCAACCACAAACCACATTCTCTCAACCAATAAAATGATACGTCAAGGCAAACGTCGTTCGTAATGATTTCAATTCTGGCAGTCAGCTCAAAGTAATAATGGTTCATAGCCTCAGTCAGCTCAAAGTAATAATGGTTCATAGCCTCATCAAGTAACCTGTGTGACCCGATGGCACATGCCGCAATCAACAGAATAACTAGAACTCAGAAATCATGGCAGCAAAGTAAGCCGCCAATCATAAGAATTTTTGAAATAATGGCGGAAATTTACTCCCTCAGCCAAGGTGCTTGAGCTGGTACCCAGTGACATAATTCACCTTCTTTAAACCATAGATCTGTAGAGCGCGTGATACAAGGATTAGATGCAATCATCAATGTGAACGACATAACCATAATTTTGCTATCCAGATGCATCAGCAATTGTGGTGTTTAAACTCACTATATTACTGTTGGTGCGGATATTAACTAAAATCAAGGAGTCAAAATGCAGGCCCATTTATTAGTCTTGATTAACAAAACCAACTAGTTATTGAACCATTCTATCCGGTATCCAATTTTTCATCACTTGTGCAAATTGCTCAGCTATATGCATCTTGTTGTATTCTCATCTCAAAAGATGATACACTCTTTTCAAGGATTCATGGAATCTTGTGCTAAGTAATCCAAATTGTTCAATTGCAACAATATCCTTTTTTTATTGTGGCAATTTGCATGTTGCTACATTTCCAAACTCCATAACACAACAAAAAGTTGCTAGTCATAATCCACCTGGCTCTACGCAAGTACCATGCAATTAACAAAACAGTCCAAAAAACTGCCACCATGTGTGTGCAATAATTTGATTTAAGTCTAGACTCAATATCGATACAATGCAAGTTATGAAACAAATTAGCAGAGTTAATGAAGTTAATGGACACTCTACAAGTTGAGTCAAATAACCAAGATACCCAGGTCAATGTCAGAATCAAGGTTTTGGACCAGTAAGATACCGGTACAGTTGGGTGTATCATGTGTTGATATTCTATTGTGCTAATTGATATGGCTGGGCATAGCATGTGTCAGTATGCTTCCATGCTTAGAAGCTAAAGATGGAAGACGTGGCAATGCGTATCAATAGGAGGTGATGGCTGCGATGGTGATGACATGGTGGAGAGAAGGCACCAATGTAGCGATGATTAGAACGCGGCAGCATCAATGAGGAGGATGTGGAGTAAGGAAAGAGAGAACGTCGGGGAGAAGTGAGATGGAGAAAAAGAGAGAAAAAAAGATATGAATGACAGCTGTTGCAGCTGTCCAAAATTTTAAAAAAAGGTTAACAGTACTGGATGATAGACCTACTGTCCAGGACCCTTTTGTACTGCATTCTTTACCACCCAATAGGCTCGGTACAGTGATCTTACTGGTGGTACAGTTTATCCCAGACCGAACCGAATGAAATCATCCAGCCTTTTTGCCAGCCTCTTGTGGAACCAGTTGTTAACCATACTAGATGGTGTGATTGGGATTTGAAATCTTGGCCAAGATACTAAATCAAGAAGATGTTCTTGATTAAAGTAAAACTTTGGTTAATTATCCAAAAAAATTAGTCAGGGGTTTTGTTTAGAGTGGAAAAAATGTTTCCGCCACCAGATTGTTATCTAGATGTTCCAGAGTGAGAAATGTTTTTAAATATACATAAAATGATTACTGTGTCTAAGTGATAAAGTCCACTCTGCCTATCCAGCCCAAATCCAGAGGCCAGAAAATAGAAACTAAATAGTTTTTCCTACAAAAGGAGAAATTCTGTTTCCATGTAAAATTTATATGGCTAACAAGGTGTTGCATAACTTACCAATTTCACGATGGCCATTCTCAGGGCTATCACTTCCATGCACAACATTTCTGCCAAAGGAATCAAATAATCCTAGTAGTGATGCAAAACACAACGTAACAAATTGCAAATAAATCTGAAACTTTCAGAGGTTAGAAATCAAGTGGCCAACCTTCCTGTTTGAACTGCCAGGTCACCTCGTATGGTTCCTGGTTCAGCTTGAAGAGGATTTGTTGCTCCTATAAGTTTACGAGATGATGCAACAACACCAACACCCTCCCATGCCTAAAGAAAAGAAAAGAAGAAATTTATTAAGAACTGAAAACAATTATCTACCTGTTGAAAATTATATAGTCCGTAATGTTAGAAAGCATACCATACAAACAACTGGGCCTGAAGTGATATAATCAATCAGCTTAGGATAGAAAGATTTGTCTTTAAGATCCTTATAATGCTCCTGTTCATTAAAAAAACATAAAAAATGACATTAGTTATTAAGGAACAAGATCATTCTCCTCTGGTTGCTCCAAATGCTAGTAATGCATCTGGCTGTTTGCACAGACATACAGACTCATATATATAAGTGGTTATATATGCATTCATATTTCCACAGTGAAAGGGAGAAAAATAGAGAGAGAGAGAGAGAGAGAGAGTGCAGGAAATAAGCATCCTATTCCAAATGGACAAAGATTTAGTTAAAAAAATTACTAGAACGCATGTTATCCTCGGATCTTTTATCTAAGGTTAACTAAATGATTTCCAGATTTCTAACTTAGCAGTGATTGCAAAAAAAGCTTCGAAGGCCGCTTTAGGCGAGGCGAGGCGAGGCGAGGCCCGAGCGCCAATGACTATCCCAAAGTGCCAAGGCTTCAACAGCCCGCTTAGGCGCCTTCGCCCGAGCCCAGTATTTGGCGCCGGGCAAGCGCCTGGTAAAACCAAAGCGGCCAACCAGAATTTTAGGTCTGTTCGCCCCTGTTCGGTTGTTAGTTGGTTCAATCAACCAACTAAACCCGATATAACCCTAACCCTAACCCTAACCTAACACTAACTCAACCTGCCTCTCGATCCCGATCCCGATCCTGATCTCGTCGCTGCCACGCCATTCCTCCTCATTCTTGCCATTGTCATTTGCCCCACCTCCCATGAGCCCTCCTCATTTGCTCTTTTCTTGCGAGCCCTCCCGTGCTCATATTCCCCCGTGAGCCCTCCCCCATAGCCTTCCCATGCTCGCCACTCCTCCTCGAGCCCTCCATTTTCATCGCGCCTCCCTTGAGCCCTCTCCTCCTCTATAGCCCTCCATGAAACCTTCCGGCTGCTCGCCTCCCTCCAGGCCTCCCATTCTTCAGCATTCAGCTCCCTTTCCCTTTCCCATTGCCCATTCTGCTTTTTATTTCATGCATTCATCGTTTTCTTCTTATTCTTCTTGCCGCCGCCGCTGCTGTTATTATTTATTGCCATTATTATTCCACTTATTGCATTTCCGCCCTTATTGGAGCCATTGCCGCCGCTTTGGCGCTCCGCCATTCTTCACGCCGCTCTTCATTATCTTCTTCACTATTAGCCGGCCATTGCTTCCTCGTTTCTCCATCAGGGCTCGATAATACTAATATTAAGTTTATTTGAATTTTGAAATGATTAATTTTCTGTTAATAGATTAATAATATATTATTTTGATTTTAATGTTGTTAATTTTTATTTATTTAAAATTATTAATTATATTATATATTTTATATTTTAGCATATAACCCATTTCGGCGGCCTTTAGCCTTTGTGGACCTTTGCGCCTTTTCTACTTAGCGCTTTTAAATCACTATAACTTAGACACAATTTTATCATCTACGTCTAAGGAAAAAAATATGGGAAAATCTCTAGCCATTCTAAGATCTTTAACAATGAAACCCTACAAGAATACATGCAGCCAACGGGTTTCTTGGTCAGGTGTAAAGGGTTAGCCCTTTTCACGTGCCTTCTCTTAGATCAATCTTAAATGTATTTCATAAGGTAAAAACATGATATCATAATATACATATCATGATATGCAAAGAGGATATCAACTGAACGTGGATATGATATTAACAAGGAGAACGAATAGGACACTGGACTCAAGACCATGGACAGCTCGGAATACCGATACTGGCTATGTCATGGACTCAACGACGGTGGCTCCATACGAGTAACATACTCAAAGCGCACATAGGGAAGAGATAATGCTCATCATCTTCTGCCCTCTCTCCTGCTGTATTGTCACCTGGGAGATCTAACCACCAAAAGTATTCCCATCAAATTATTCTTTTGAATATGAATGATCATCAAAAGATTCTGCCCCTCTCTCAAACCATTGAAAGGTCAAGAAAATCTTAAAGCATTATATGAAAATTGAGATATGACCACCATAAGTATTCCCATCGAATTTTTCTTTCGAATATGAATGATTATCTAAAAAGTATTTTTGTCAAATTGGATCAAATATAAATCATGTATTGCTAATTGACCATGTTCATTGATCTATTGAGTTTTATTGATTTGATAATATATTGGTTTAGTAAGTCCTCAAAGGGGAAAGGACTATCCGTGAAAGGCACTGTGGTCACATCATGGTATAGAGTCGCCATTGGGCTGTCTGGCATGCAAGATAATATGCATCGATTCATTGTGATACTTTTGACACTTTTTTGACATATAACGATTTATTCATCTTGCATGATCATATTTTCTTAGTATCTATTAATGTATTTTGATGTTACCTTGTATATGCATATTTTAGGCTTGTGCTCTCCATGTGGTTTTGCTCCATATGGCAGGAGGTACAAGCCCATAATGGATTGAATAGTACTTATTGGATTGAATCCCTATACTATTCACTATGCATGATTCACTAGCATGAATTGAGCGTTAGTATGAAAATGATATAATAAATAATGATATAACTTCTGAGTACTGTTCTTGTTCTTGGCTCTTGACATAGAAAGGCTAGTATAGTATTATGGTAAAATCATTCCCTTCAAGATCTAATGGGCTGCTAGACATGATAGCTAGATAATTCCTCCATTAACCATTGGGAGGAACATGTCCTAACACGATGGATGAGGGGCACCACTCCATCAATGTTATGGGAGTGTAATATGAGTTCTCTCCATCAGCTGTTGAGAGATAAAGAACTCATCCCATTAGAGTCATGCTTGTCTATCAACTATTTGAGAGTGCACTATCAAGTATTCGACTACATCGGGATATTGTTGATGATGATGTGAATGCATAATTGGATTTTGTATATTATATTGTATTAACGCATGCGACAATCATGAGACATATTATATGGTTTTTCTACATCAGTTGTTGTGGAAGAAGTAACCATCAGATGTCTCATTTGTATGTCAATGCTTGATGAGATGCATATGTATGACTGATTGTATTTATGAATAATATTACATACATGCATACTGCATACATTCTTATCATCTGCACATTATCCTTGATAATTCATTTGCACAGCTGATTCTACATATGATATTTAACCAATATGTTGTTATTAGCTTTTCCATACCTTGTTTGTTTCCCTATCAAACATTCCTGCTTATCCAAAACCACCTTCATGAATTCTGGTGGAGTGTAGACTGATAGCATGGTAATAGTTTCAACTTGACAAAAGATCTGAAGTGACTATTGGAGGTGTTCAAGATGATGTGAGAGCTAAGCTGATTATTTGTTACAATAAATGTGATGAATATTTGTGAAATTATATTGAATAAAAAATGTATAGCTCTTTATAATTAGATTTTTGAATAGAAGTTTCATGGTGTGATTTTCTCGATGTATGAGTTAATTTGTATAATTGCATGACAATTGACATCATTTCCCAATATTCCTGGCTCTAACACTAGGGAGCCGACCTAGTTTGTGATATTAGAACTGACTTTGTGTTGGGGTATGGTATGAATTGCCACGGTTCGATACGTAACTCACACTCTGAGAAAATCGCAGGTGCATGAATCTTTGTCAAAAAATCTAAGTGTTGTACCTCTTTTTCAACGTAATTTTACAAATATTCATCACATTTGTCATAATCATCTACTTAACTCTTACATTATCTCAGATGCCCCTCTAATGATCTCTCTAGTTGCTTTGCTAACTTGAAACTATCATTATGTTAACATTCTATGTCATAATTTGTTAAAATAGTTTTGTGTGAGAACAAATGCCCCAGAAGGAAAAGAGGTCAAGAAAAAGCTAATAACTACTTGTTGGTCAAATATCATATGTAGAATCAATTATTTGTACCATATGATTGTTATCATGCTTTCATACCTATATTTAACAATACATTAGTTTCTTAGACTTTAGTTACTTTGTATTACAAGTTACTAAACAAGAATGCGTAAGTTTACCATACTTGAATACAATTTTTTATTCAACCATAGCATACTTTACCTACTTGTTTTTGTGTTTTTATCTCATTTTTAGAATATGTTGCTTTCAACATATGCATTCCATTTAATGTATTTTTTGGTATTTTGGTGAGTGGAATAGGTGATGTAGTGCCTTTAATTAATTAGTATTTAGTGTGAACCATAAATGCCTTATGAAAGGTCCTTTTTTCTAATATACCTTCATGCTAAAAGGAGGTGTGACAACACAAGCTAACTATAGTTTCTTAGGTTTTGTATAATACCTTTAGGGCATGCGAATCCATGCCAGCACCTTATTGACACAATCGAGATGGTTGACACAGGAGTGCTTTGCTTCAACCAATATAGTATAAATGCTTTCTAGAGCACTTAGTTAATCAAATAAGTCAAAAGTTCATCAGTTATTTTATTTTGATTAAAAAAGCTTCTGTTTCTAAATATCTCTTTATTTGCATGCCTATGGAAAGGAACAATCCACAAATCATAATCACAAATAACTTTTATTTTTATTTTTCTATTTTGCATTCTTTTTTGGAGAAAAAAGAACAGCTACCTATCAACTACAGGAAAAAACATGTAACTTTGACTATTTCACATTTGTGAGCATCCCAACACCTTATAAAACCCTGTTTCGCTAATTTATACAATGCTGAAAAATCCTTTTTGGGACTAATTCAATGATCACTATACAAAGGATTGCACTTACAGATATCCATATTAGTCCTTTCCAGGGAGATAATTTACATACTGTGATAATTCTTTGATGATTTGACCAGATGATCAATGGTTCATTATCATTAATTCAGTGTCGAATGCAACAAGATGAAATCATCTAGAATTTGTCACATCAACATTCATTTGGACATTCAACATCACACAAAGCCATATGTATGATGAAAAAATTAAGATCACATCAGTCACCAAACCAAAACACATGCCCTGCAAGACCATGACTGAGCAAGATGATGGCCTGAATGGCATCCATTGACTCCTATCTAAAGAGAATAGTGAAGAGCTACTTGGTCCTTAGTAAAAACAACTGTAGGAATTAATTTCTATTTTTTATTTTGGGAAAGAGATTATCCTTAATTTCCTAGATATTCTAACTACTCTTCTGAATACTTATTGAGTTCAGCTGTTATCTAAAAGCCCCAACATTGTTACAGCATATTGTTTACCAATTAAAAATCACATATTTGAGAGTTCAAGAGTCCACCTTCTGTAGGATTTTGTGGAGCTAAGAAGATTAGTAGTAATTTCTTTCCTTATATCTCTTGTTCTTTTTCAATGACAAATGCTACTCCTCATCTAGGTTCCCAGTAAGGAACATTTCAGCAAGTGGATTTACTATCACAATTTGCTTAATCATTATCACCCTCTTAGCTATGCTATCAAATCGTAAGACTCTTTGTATTAGTATGCAATACAGGATGTATCTGTGCCAAGCTGTGCACATTTCTTCAATTCTCTTACTAATTTTGAGTAATAAAAGAGTGATGATTTTATGTGCATAAACATTTTGCAGATTAGCTCTGATCAATATGATAACATGTGTCACTAGTGAGGTTAATGCCATAAGATCAAAGTATAACAGTAAGATATACAATCATACTAGCAACATTAAATGGTGAAAATGTGCAAAATCTTGAAAAGAAAAACATAAACAAGTAGCAAATATTATGATAACATATTTGATAAATTATTTATTGGAATAGCTTAAGAAAAAAGTTCAAAGTAAGTTGTTGCTTATCTAGTATTAACAAACATATTGATTGGATTTATGAAGTAATTAGTGGCTTAGGTTAAGAAAAAATGTCTAGATTACTTCCACAGAAAAACAAAATAAGTAAATGGACCAGCTTTACATGAAGCATATGTAATACTAAATGATGGTCCTTCAACACTGAAGTCAAAATAATGTGACATATATGTGCACATTATAGTCAGTAATCTGACATAATTTTAAAAAAATAACATTCTATCCTTATTGAACAAATAATATCATAGTTCACCCTGTGCATGGTAATTTTTTCCAACAGTAACATGAAATAGAAAAATAAACCAGACAAATGCAAATCATGAAGCTGAAAGCAAGCCAGAAAGCGAACCTCAGCTAACTCTTTTGGACACTGGAAAAGCTTCAAACCTTTGAGCAAAAATAACATTCTATCCTTATTGAACAAATAATATCATAGTTCACCCTGTGCATGGTAATTTTTTCCAACAGTAACATGAAATAGAAAAATAAACCAGACAAATGCAAATCATGAAGCTGAAAGCAAGCCAGAAAGCGAACCTCAGCTAACTCTTTTGGACACTGGAAAAGCTTCAAACCTTTGAGCAAAAATCCCTTCTTCTCAAAGCGGGAAATGATTTCTCCAATCTTTGCCATTTACCAAAACAACCATGAACCAAACAAGAAATAGAACACATCAAGCAGAAAGGAAGCATAAAGTATGGAGAAGGAAAAGCATAAAAAAGTCTTACCAGCCCACGTTGGACACCATCGGGCTTTATCATGATGTAAGTCTCCTCAACCCCTTCCTGCACCCAAAAAGGGAGAAAAGAGCAGTCGAAAGGCATGCTATATGTCCCTTCCTGACTTGGAACACGAAATCAAGAACGACTACGCTTGAAAGACAAGATTTTGATCACTCCTGGATGGGCATGAGAGGGAAGGAGAGCTCAAACCATGGCAGCGACAAGGTGCGGCAGGAATATGCGAGTTTTGGTCCTCCGAGCGCGAACTGTGCCTGCGTGACGGCAAGAGGAGGAAAGGGCGAGGAAGGGAGAGGGTTGGAAGGCGGCAAGATGGCGATAGGATTGGAAAGAGCGGCTGTGGGCTCGGCCGTGGGAGGCAGCGGCTCCATTCTTCCCCTGGGATAGAGGGGTTTCGGATAGAACGCAGGGGCATATTGCAAGCACACCAACAGCATCCATCCGCTCCTCACTCACTCTCTCTCTCCCTCTCTCTCGCTCCCACCACTACGGTTAGTTCGGACTCGCATATATTGGGTTGTGATGGGCTTCCATGGGCTTTTAATGGTTGGAGTAATTTAGCATTATTACTTTCGTAATATATATATATATATATATATATATATATATATATATATATATATATATATATATATATATATATATATATATATATATATATATATATATATACATCATTTAATGTAATGATTACAGAAATTTCCACTCTCATTGCAAAGCTCAATAGGTAGAGTTACTTGCAAAATTTCTATTTCCTTCTCTATAGATATATGAATAATTTTGAATTTATAAAATATTAAGTGATAAGAAATATATTGTGACACACACAATAAATCAACTTCTCTCAAAAAAAAAAAGATTTAAATTTCTATGTTTGATTAATTAAAGTGGCACGAGTGAGATATAATTAAGACGTCTCGAATCACTTGAGAAAATGTGAGCACGAGGGATTTTAATACTTGATTAGATTTTAGAATAATTCTTCACTTGATAAACAAAGAGTAATGAGATATCAAGTCTTACGAAACTTCCAGAAAAACTCCGTCCATGAAATCAGGTTTTTAACACATCATTGTTGTGATCGTGATGAATGGTTTATGATTCAATGAACTGAATCGGTATTGATATAGTGTTGGCGACAAAGAACATGGCATTAATCTGATAATTGAACAATAAATTTGGAAAACATTTTGCAGCTCAAGAAATGATACTTCATAAATATATTGTGTGAGCATATGCATCTCTCTAGTTTTGCCTTTGTTTTTATTCACCAAAATTGCATCAAGATATCTCACACCTCATTTCTTTAGCCTATTTTGATTGTATTGTTGAAATGTTAATTGCAGATGTATGTTAATTGATCTTCTTTCTTCAAATCAAATCCTGTATACATTAATTATATATATATATAAGTCTAATAACACAGGTTAGGCATTAGGTGTGAAAATTATATTTACTAAAAATATTTTTGTAAAGGAGATAAGTTTAAAATTATAAAGGATACAAAAACTCACCGCCCTTAGAGGGTAATTAAACAAGGATACATAACTTAAAAAAGAACTTACCATTCAAAAAAATATCTAAGAAATATTGAGACAAAACTCACCACTTTTTGATTTAGATGAAACCTATCATTTTATAATAAATAAAAAAGATACAGGGTTAAAAGGATAGAGAACTCAAAGAGTTTCTATAAATATAATTAGATTCTAAGTGGTTTCTAACTCTAAAACATCAAAATAATGCATGAAATAATCCTTCATGAAATTTATTACTTTACAACTAATAACTAAACCCTTTAATATATTCCTTGATCATGAAAAAAAAAAGAATTAACTGTCCCTTTGAATCTGTCCACCAGTTGAAAAGTTAGGAGTTTGAGCTTATTTTTATTTATAAAGGCACTCCTTAATTTGGGCAATTCAATCAAGTTCATTATTTGCAAGTTTAGAAAATACGCTTACAACTCATTTGGCTTATGGGCTATAGAGGTCTGGATTAAACACATTTGAGAGGTCTGGATTAAAGATTATGTGAGATGTAGAGACTGTTATAGGATCATCAAGATTTACACGAGCTGATTGTAAGAAATTAGGCACTCATATGTCAAACTCCCTTGATTGAAAAAGATATGTCCTCAAGTCCTTATTTGTTTCATCAACTTGATAAGGACTTAAATTAGCCACATTGAATATTGGGAACACTTTATAATTTTCAGGTAGCTCGATCTTATAAGCATTCTTGTCAATTCTTTTAAATATCTTGAATGGACCATCAACCTTTGGTTTTAATTTTCTAAATTTGCCTACTAAAAACTTCTCATTCCTTAGATAAATCTAAACCAAATCACTCTCGTTAAACTCCATATGCTTTTTAAGTTTGTTAGCAGCTCATGTATCACTCATTTTTGCTTCTCAATGGTTGCTTTAGTACTCTCATGTAACTTCTTTATATCTTTAGCTCTCCCATCAGCATTTTTACTGAATTGTTTAGTTAAAAGTTGAATAAAGAACTAAGTCTAAAGGACTAGTAAGATTAGCACCATAAATAACCTCAATAAAACACTTACCAATGCTATGATACATGGAATGATTGTAGGCAATTGTTTTTCAATGAGGCCTTGGGAGTGTGGAGAAGGTTTCCGCTGCTACTGGATGTAATGCCCAAGGTGCCCTCTATGAATGAGCTCCTTAATTTGGTTCTTTAGGTCATGACACTCCTCGGTATCGTGGTCGTAGTTACAGTGGAATCCGTAATACTTGGAGTGGTCTTTGAGCTCGCGTGGAGTCTTCGATGAGTTGGGCGCCCTTAAAAGCCCCTTCTCTTTGATTTGTAGGAAGATCTCCATTCTGGACGAGTATAGGGGGCGAGGAGGTGGCCTCAGTAGTGGCGGTTCGAGCCGATCGAGCTTCCTTCTTGGTGGACCCGAGGGCTGCCCTCGGGATTGCTCTGTGTGAGGTCTCTTATGTTCTTTGCATTTCCCTGTCACTAGGGCCTCAACAACAACGTACTGGTTTGCATGTTGGAGTATCTTAGGAATGATTATCGTTCACCGTTCGACCAATGACTAGAAGAACTTGGTGTTAGGAACGAGTCGATACTAAAAGGGCGGGTGAATTAGTACAGCGGATAAAATCATATCGGTTCAAAAATCTTTTGTTCAATTAAAATCGATCTCGGAAAGATGTTAACTTAAAACACGTTCATAAGAGTGTGCAGCTAAAGTAATAAGAAAGAATGGCAATTTACAATTAAAGTAAATAGCAAAACAGAAATACAAACTGAGTTTATAGTGGTTTGGTCATCGTGACCTTCATCCACTCCCGATTCCTCCTCCGTTGAGGCCACTAGCATCTACTATCGGTCTTCCTTCAATAGGCGAAGACCAACCACCTCTTTACAACTCTATTATCCTTTTGCAGGCTTAGGAGAGAATCTTTATACCCCCACTTACTCCTCTCTTAAACTATACTAACACTTAGAGCTTTTGAGAGGAGTTCTTACAAGATTACAACAGAATTTTTCTACTTTTTGCTCTAAATTCTTGTGTGTATTAACCAGGGATGAGAGGGGTATTTATAGACCTCAAGTAAATTCAAACTTGGAGCCTAAAAGAGTCTCATCTTAGGTTTCCCAGGTCCTAGCAGTACCACTGCCTACAACACTGACATTAGGCGGTACCACCGTCCAGTCTAATGGTACCATCGCTTGGGAGACTATATCTAGATGGTACCATCGCCCAGACTAGCGGTACCACCACTTGACATTACCACTGGGCGGTACCACTGCCTAGTCTGGTGGTACCACCACCTAACACAGTTTCAGAGATTGTGTCATAATGGTACCACCTGTTGGGTCACTATTTGGGCCTTGCACTTGGCCCAACACAACCCAAACTTGGTTCAATTGACCCCTAATTGAGTTGGCCTAATTCCAACCCAATTATGTGCTAACTACAAATTTTAAGACATTTACTAAGCTAAATAATTATATAAGTCTAGGTTTCTTCCGACGATCTTCCAACGAACTTCCAACGATCTCTCGGCAATGTTCCAGCGGACTCCCAACAAGCTCTTGGACTTCACGACGATCTTCTTGATGAGTTCCGACGAGCTTCTTTTGCAAGCTTCTAGACTTCTCGATCAATTTCGGCAGAACTTCCGATAAATGTCCGGACTTCCAACGAACTCGCGAACTCCTAATAAAATCTCGTTCTTGACTATGGGATTTCATTTTGTTTTATGCCTTGATCGCTATCATAGTTTAATTCTGCACACTTAAAACCCATTTCGATCTAGACAATTATTACAAAGCATGAATCAAGTGTTGTTCGATATGTCATTGGTTTATCGACGCTTCGTTCGATTATTCAACGCATCATCATCTCTTGCGGTCTATTGCCCAATCGATCAATTAACCTCTATAACTCTGATTTCCTTGGCACAATTTTTGCTCTTCTTTGCCTCATCCCTGAACTCATGGCCCAAAGCCTTTTGTTGATACGTCGATCGATCCTTCAGCTCGACGTCCAATCTTCTGACATGTTTTTCTCTAGCCCAATATGATTCTTCATGCTTTAATTGTTTCTCCCTGATCGAAGCTTACTACGTCACTCAAAACGTAGATCAAATCATAAACACTTATTAATTGGTTTCATCATCAAAATCCGAGATTCAACAATCTCCCCCTTTTTTATGATGACAACCAATTGATGACGGAGTTAATCTTAACTCTTCCTATCAATATGGCATATGTGAGATAAAACTTGAATTCAAATTGAATTCAAGCAAATTTAATCATTAATAATTATAACATCTCATCATAAAATCATATATAATCAAATCATTCAATACATCTTTCCATGCGTGATTATCATTGTAACTTCTCCCCCTTTGTCATCAACAAAAAGGAGAAGTGCCACTAGCAAGTTTTTAGACATAATTTTAAATCATTTCATAATAAACATAATATCAAGTTTTATCATCATGCAAGTTAGCATGTTTTAGAGATGTGTAGAGTTTAGCATGTTTGCTTTCCTTTGCAATGTTTAAGCTAGCAAGTTTTGGAAAAAGAATGCAAGATAGCATTTTTGCCTCTTGTTGAAGTGTGTAAGCTAGCAATTCTTGATTTCTTTGGCAATGTGCAAGTTGAAAGTTTTCCTTCTTGAGATAGGCAAAATAGCAATTCTTGGTGATGTTCAAGGTAACAAGTTCTACATCATGCAAGCTAGTGAATTTTACAACATTTGAAAGTTGGCAAAGGTTTGCATCTTTTAAGATTAGCAAGCTTTTTGCTTCTCTTTCTGATGTATAAACTAGCAACTTTTCTCCCCCTTTGTCGTTATAAAAAAGAAGGGAAGAATATAATTTTGTAATTCTTTTCCCTTTACATCAATTTCTAAATCATGAGAAAGATAAAGTATTATTCTTAATTATAATATGGTATCAGAAAATGATAATTATTGACTTTCACATCATTTCATAAAAAATCATAGTATTGCATGCATCATTCCAAATCATAAGTATTTCAAATCATGATGGTATAAAAATATCAAATTATATTACATCCTACTATGCATGATCATAACTTTTTATTTGTATGCATCAACATAATATCATGAGTATTTCATGCATAATTTCATATTATTATATGAAGAATATCAAGAAAAATTAGTTGGGTGATGAGATAAACACTTCATGAATACAAGGAATTATACATAAAAATATATCATGAAAGATAAAATATCAAAGATCATGAAGGATTAAGCCATGAATACTAAATGATATGATTTATCTTGACAAATCTCCCTTTTAGTAAATAATAAAAAAGAAACATAGGAGTTCAAAAATAAGATCTTGATTCATAGAAAAATTTCAAGTATCAATATCGAGAATTCAAGATCATGATATCGATAAAGACATTCCTATAGCAAAAGGTGTCATGAGAGAACACATAAAGGATCTCGATTGATGTATAATATCTCTCAATTCAATATGAATCATAAAAATTATAATTTTAAAAAATCATGATTCATTTAGATAGTAGATAGCAAAAAGAAACATCGAGAATAAAAGATCTCGATTCATATAGGGTAAATCTCAAATTATAAATGTCGAGAAATCAAGATAAACATCATGGTTAGATGAAACTCATCCAAATTCAAATCAACAAATCATCAAAATTACTTTCAAGAGATTCAAAATGACATAAATACTTTATCAATCTCTTAGTGAAAAATCGATAAGATAGAGAAAAAGAAATTTTCAAGAAAAATACTTTTCTCTTTTTAGTTATTTCAATTCATGTGATTTATTTCATAGAAGCATGTCCTTTTCATTTATGCCAAATAAAAACATGCATCAACATTTAAAACCAAAAAAGAACTTTAATTACGGTAAAGATCGATAATCCATAAATCACAAAAATCATCATGCATAATTTTGAAAGATAAACTCATTAAGCATTATATCAAACCTCTTAGCATTTTCATTAAAACATCAAGCATGGTTTCATTGAACATAAGGTATCTTCAATCAAAATCGAAAAGTAATACGGAACTCAACATGATACACATTATTACTTCTTAAACATAAGATTAATCTTATTAGGTGTACAAGTATCATTTTGTTATATTTTCATAAAACATGCAATTGCCATGATTATTTTTTCAAAATAGCTAGAAAAAGAAGCATGATATAATTTTTTTGTATTTTGTATTTTTTATTTTTTGCTAACTAATTTAAAAACAACTCATGAAAAATCATCAATTAATCTCAAAATAAGGTAAAGGAGTTTTGTTTGAGTTGTTTACCTCATTGTCGAGAGTCATCAAAGCAAAGTTCATCGTTTTGTCTTCATCGATTTGCTTCTCGTCATTGGATGAGCTCGATTCATCCCAAGGTACTTCCTTCTTCTTACGTTCATAGCAAGTAGTTACGTTCTTTTTAAGTTTATTTTTATTCTTTAATTCTTGTTTCATAAAATTTTTAAATTTTATAATGAGAAGTTCAAAGTCATCATCATCACTTGAGTTATCACTCAAGTGGTATTCTAGTATTCCAAGTGTCAAATCCATTCTTTGGAAGATTGTTCTCATGTTCGTTTTGTTCATCATATTCATCATGTACATTGTGTGCCATTTCATATATCATCAATGAACTAAAAAGTTCTTCAAGTGAAAAATTATTGAGATCTTTTGCCTCTTGTATTACAATTATTTTCGAATCTCAACTCTTTAGAAAGGATCTTAATATCTCATTAACAAGTTCAAAATTTAAAAAATATTTGCCAAGAGCTTTTAAACTATTGATGACATCCGTAAAGTGGGTGTATATGTCAATAATAGTTTCACTCGGCTTCATTCGAAACAACTCGAAATCATGCATCAAAAGATTAATCTTCGAATCTTTTACTCTACTAGTGCCTTCATATTTGGTTTCAAGAATGCGCCAAATATTGAAAGCCATTTCGCAAATAGAAACTCGATTAAATTCATTTTTGCTCAAAGCATAAAATAGAGCGTTCATAGCTCTAGCATTCAAAGAAAAAGTTTTCTTTTCCAAATCATTCCATTTGTTCATTGGAGTAGAAGACTTTTAAAAATTATTTTCAATAATATTTCATAAATTTAAATATAAAAAAAGCAGGAAAACTCTTATTCGAGTTTTCTAATATGTGTAGTCCGTCCCATTGAACATGGGAGGATGAACGATAGGAAAACCCTCTTGAAAGTCGAAAAGACCCATTTCTCTTAGGTGTTAAACCAAATGAGAAATAACCTGGCTCTGATAACAGCTGTTAGGAATGAGTTGGCACTAAGAGGGGAGAATGAATTAGTGCAGTGGATAAAATCATGTCGATTCAAAAATCTTTCATTTAATTAAAACCAATCTCGGAAAGATGTTAACTTGAAACACATTTGTAAGAGTGTGCAACTAAAGTAATGAGGAAGCATGGCAGTTTGCAATTAAAGTAAAGAGTAAAACAGAAATACAAACTGAGTTTATAGTAGTTCGATCGTCGTGACCTACATCCACTCCTAATTCCTCCTCCGTGGAGGCCATCGACATCCACTGTCGATCTTCCTTCAATAGGCAAAGACCAACCACCTTTTTACAACTCTATTCTCTTTTTGCAGGCTCAAGAGAGAATCTTTACACCGCCACTTACTCCTCTCTTAAACTATACTAACACTTACAGCTTTTGAGATGAGTACTCATAAGATTACAATAGTGTTTTTCTACTTTTTGCTCTCAATTCTTGTGTGTATTAACCAAGGATGAGAGTGATATTTATAAGCCTCAAGTGAATTCAAACTTGGAGCCTAAAAGAGTCTTATCCCTGGTTTCCCGAGTTCTGACGGTACCACTACTTGTGCTAGGCGGTACCACCACCTGCAGCACTAATACTAGGTGGTACCACCGTCCAGTCTAGCAATACCACCACTTGACACAATCTCGAAGATTGTGCCACGATGGTACCACCTATTGGGTCACTGTTTGGGCCTTATACTTAGCCCAACATAACCCAATCTTGGCCCAATTGACCCCTAATTGAGCTGGCCCAATTCCAACCCAATTATATGCTAACTATAAATTTAAAGATATTTACTAAGCTAAATAAGTCTATAAGTCTTGGTTTCTTCCGGCGATCTTCCAACGAACTTCCGATGATTTCTCGGCAATGTTCCAATGGACTCCTGGTAAGCTCTTGGACTTCATGACAATCTTCTTGGTGAGTTCCGAAGAGCTTCTTTGGCAAGCTCTTGGACTTCTCGATCAATTCCGACAGAACTTCTAATGAACGTCCGGATTTCCAATGAACTCTCAAACTCCCAACGAAATCTTGTTCTTGACTCTAGGACTTCATTTTGCTTTATGCCTTGATCGCTATCATAGTTAATCCTGCACAGTTAAAACCCACTTCGATTTAGACAATTATTACAAAGCTTGAATCCAGTGTTGTTTGGCATGTCATTGGTTTATTGACGCTTTATTCGATTATTTAGTGCATCGTCCTCTCTATGGCCTATTGCCCAATTGGTCAATTGACCTCCGCAACTTCGGTTTCCTTAGTGCAATTTATGCTCTTCTTGGCCTAATGCCCGAACCTATGGCCCAAAGCATTCTGTTGATACGTCGACTAATCCTTTGGCTCGACGTCCAATCTTCTGATATGTTTTTTTCCCGCCCAACATGATTCTTCCTGCTTTAGTTGTCTCTCCTTGATCGAAGCATCCTATGTTACTCAAAACGCAGATCAAATCATAAACACTATCAATTGGTTTCATCATCAAAATCTGAGATTCAAAAGCTGGATGGATGCAGTCCCATCAAGAATGCTTGCTTGATTAGAGAGGTGTGGGCATCTAGGACTCCTTGGATTTCAGCGGTGAAACAAGCGACTAAATGAGAGAGGGGTTCATCATCCTTTTGACTCAAGTCAAGTAGCATGGCCATAGATGGTTTCGGCTATGCACTGGCTAGGAAATTGAGCTCAAATTCCCTTGCAAGTTATTAAAAGATGATATGACGGTTGATTTGAGTCAAGTGTACCACATCCGAGCTGAACCTTAGAGTGTAGTTGGGAACGCTCAGCACATTAGAGCATCGGACGTGCCATACAGGGCCATATGAGCCTAGAAAGCGATCATATGTTTGGCGGGGTCGGAGCCAAGCGACAACATGTTCAGCGGGGTTGGAGCCGTCGTCGTAAGCTTTGAGTGTGGGGAGGCGGAAGCTCAACAAGATCGGTTTGTCTTGAATTTCTTGCACAAAGGGAGATCCTACCACAGAGGGTTTCCTGAGCTCTTCTTTAGACTAGTGGAACTCCTTCTAGACCTCGTCTAGATGTCAATTGATCGAGAATAGCTAAGCTCGGAGGGAGTCCACCGAGTCAGATGATAGGGTGTTGGGCTCAGGGAGACTCGAGGTGGTGCGTCGAGGACCCAGGGTGCTATGCTTTAGGGTAGACCTTGGGTTTCCCGATCACCCCTCGTGCGACGGATCGATGCCCACTGCTTGGGGTTGCTGAGGAGTCGGGAATGGTGCTCTTGGTTTGGGAGCAGGGGTCGGCGGGTCCCATGGTGGTAGTGGTGGTTAGGATGGCATCGACTACTGGGCATACTAGGGGACAAGGGGAATGATGGCCTGCATCATTCCTACTAAGGTTTGGACTTGCTATATGAGGCTGAGGAATGCCTCGGTTGAGATGGGAGGTCGTCCTATGGTGGTCCCGGGGGGCATGAGCCCTAGATCTGCTAGTCATAGGTGCCCAGCAAGCTAATCACGTGAGTGATGGCATGTGTGACTTGATACAGAATCTTTTTGCTTATTATATTTTGGCGTATATCACTTTATAACTATTGCATAAATGCATATATATATTGTGATGTCCTTGGATTTGTGCAATGGGAATCGGATCGTGATGAGATCACGATAATGAGATTGATTCACCTTTAAACACATATCCTAAATAATCCCGATCATAGGTTACTCGAGAGGGACATCGTATAACCGAATAGACTGGTGTCTTTGTATACCCGGCCATATGATGGATGCATGCAAATGGTCTCATAGCCGCTTCGTGTAGGGACACTAGGGATACAATCTGAGTGCTCATTGGAGAATGAGTTCATGATTGATCCGCCACGGAATGTTGGATGGTTGATGATGCCTTATTGTCGACAAATGATTCTGTAGTTCTAGTGGTGTATCCGGTCCTTAGACTTGAGACACCAAGGATGTCCCATATGAGTGCTCCACTCTTTGATACCGCACTTATAGGTTTGGCTGTCCCGGATCTAGTCTGGTGGTCATTGGGAGTGGTAGTCGACCTTACGAGGGCTATTGAGTGTCGACAGAGGATCATCCACTCTCGGCGTCATGAGAGGAATATCCCATGTGTTCTTGCTCGATAAATCCCCGCCAGGGGTCATTCGGGTTGAGAGAGAAAGAGTTCTCCGTGGAGAATCCGATTAGAGCGAGACTTCGGTAGAAACCGTATGGGTCCGACAACACCATGCTCGATATCTGGTCTCCGGGATATTAGATGGATGAGGGACTATAGGTACATGGTAACCGAGGACGATAGGTCCAATGGATTGGATTCCCCTCATCGTCTGGGGACTACTGCAGTAGTGGCCTAAATGCGTTAAAGTAGTCGATGAGTCGAGTGAATTATTACAGAGATAATAATTCACCGAAGTTAGAAGGAGTTCGACATGTATGACTCACGGCCAGCTCGATATTGGGCCTAGAGGGTCACACATATGGTAGGCATTGCGATGAGTAGAGGTTGGATATGAGATATCCGACGGAGCCCTTGTTTTATTGGATGCAGATCCAATACCCACTAGGGAAGGACCCATTAGGGTTTGACATGGGATCTCTATAAATAGGAGGGATTCACAGCCCTCATAGGCTAGAGTCTTTGCTTGCCTTTCTATTCTCCTCTCCCTCTCGACCTTAGAGGCCCGGAGTTTTGAGGGGCGGTCATGCAACCCCCTCCCTGTGGGATCACCGCTAGAGAGGAGGACGCTTGACCTCCTTCACCCTCTCCCAAGGATCTGCAAGGAAACAGGGATATCGATCTCCCTAGGTAACACAATCTCTATCGCCAGTTTTGTGTTTTTTGGATTTTTTTGCACCAATCTTATACGACGACGAACATCTTTTTGGGAATCGGGGATTTTTGTTTTCTTGTTCTTCCTTCGCATATGATGTCCCCCATGATTTCCCAACAAAGGGTATCGAGCCAGGTTGTTCGTATAATGATTGGTTTTGAACCGCTGCGTGTGTTGTGTTTAGGAAGAATATTGATCGCCAAAATCGTTGACGCAAAAAGCGGGAAGGGCAGCAACAGTTGCTTGCCCCTCGATCTGCATGCTGCGACCACCCTGAAGAAGAAGAACCGCAACCCAAACCAACCCCAACGCCGCATGATGCGCCTTACCTGCCTAAATGTCGGTGGTTTGCTTTGTTTGCAGACTTCTTATGGCGGGTTGGGGGCAGCCAGCGGAAAGAGGCGCTGCGGCCGACCATGAGCAAAAAAAAGGCGTGAAGGCGGCGGGTCGAGGTAATCCGGGGCGGCCGTGGGTCACGCTCCCATTAGCAAAACCCCAGCGAAACTACCGCCACCGAGGCAAAGATCGCCCTCATGGCCCGCCTCATGGCCGGCAGAACCGCCCGAGAAGCGGCGGCGCCCGGCTGCAGCCTACCGGGAAGCGTTGCCCAGGGCGCATGCTTCCTGGTAGCGAAAGACCGCTACGCCCTCGCCCCCCCCTCGCCGCCATAGGCCGCCAGGGTGGTGGCGGCAAGATAGAGGGGAATTAGGGTTTTGGGCAAAAGGACAATTTTGCCCCCGCGGAATTTGAGAAATTCGGTTTCTATCTTTTGTCCAAATTACAAAAAAATACCCTTAGAAATTGAGAAATTCCCTATAAGTCCCCCGCTTTTCAAAAAATATTAATTAATTAAAAGGTTTAGTTGATTATTATTTTTATTATTATCTAATAGTCCTACATGATGATGATTATTTATACATGTGATGTATGATGTGTGGGACGGATGATCATGGACCGTGTGATGAGTGTACTTGTGATTATTATTATTGAGGTCCGCGAACCTCCATTATATTTCTCGTTTATTGTCGGGCCTGCGTACCTATGATTAAGTTGTAATCACATGAGGAGGCGCAATGAGAGGAGGCGTGGATCGATAAGGGGACCCACGAGATCGGACGATCGTGATGCATGGAGATGCATCAAGATGTCGAACGAACCAACGAGGGCGAGATGGACGATCACAAGGGCATGGAGATGCACCGTTGCACACAGATCTTGATGTGAGTGATTGAGGCCTATCGGCTGGGCCCTAATCATATTAGGGTCGGGTCCATGATCATCCGATGTGATTGCTTATACACATACTAGATATGTATATATATTTGCATCTGCGATGTAGATATATATTAAATATGTATATGTGTGACATGTCATATTAGGAGACCAAATTATAGAAACATCTCTCGATAATATTAAGTTCGGTAAACGTGAGGCAATTAGATTGACCCACGTGGCCTTCCATCGTTATGAGTTGGTACCGATTCCCTGTAGGTTGGTTGGTTGGTCGAGTCCCTCGAGACTCTCCCTATATCGCGATTCGCTATCTTGCTTACGACATAGAGATGTCACCGGTGACCCGAGGGCATGGTATGCTTGGTCGAGTCCCTCGGGTATATCATCAAATCGGACTCATCTTGTAACGAAGGTGTTGACTTAACCGAAAGCATCATGGTTGGTCGAGTCCCTCGAGGCCATGGTGATTCGAGGCGAACAGGATGGGAATCACAAGGAGTTGTGATCGGCAAGTTGCCTACCTTTTTTAGGCTTAGTGTGATTGGTCGAGTCCCTCGAGGTTACTCTAAGACGCCGATTGGATCCCCATCCCCACTAGAAGTCTGGCCGAGACTTCCGTTTCACGCATCTTTGAGGGTGTCGGCATTGTGACTCGTTAGTAAAATAGTGGGAGCATATTAAGATAGAAGTCCATATCTTGATAGTTTATTTCTTGCAAAATCTGCATGTTATTCATTTCTCTACATCTTTATTTTCAAAAATGTCGCTTTCCAAATCCCTTACGGGCATACTTGATGTCAACCGCCTTACTTGTCCAAATTATACTGGTTGGCTCAGAATTTGAGAATTGTTCTCACAAAGAAAAATCATGTACGCCCTTGATACTGATGATGCCTACCAAAGAAGGGGCAAGGAGGATGAGATCGTTAAAGCACGTGAAGTACATTGATGACTCTACTCTTGCTCGGTGCTATATGTTTGGGCTCTATGACTCCAGAGTTCAGAGACAACATGAAAAGATGGATGCCGATCCCATTCTCCTACATGTCCATAAAATTGTTTGAGGAACAGGAAAGGACTCAACGATATGAGATATCCAAGAGCCTTTTTTTCAAGCTTAGGATGACCGAGGGGACACCGGTTGAAACCATGTCCTAAAGATGATTGAGTGGATAGAAAACTCACAAGTCTAGGAATGGTCCTAGAGGATAACTTGTGTGTGGACATTGTGCTTCATCCCTACCAGATTCCTTTTCATAGTTCATAATGAATTTTAATATGAACAAGCTTGAGGTGACTCTCCCATAGCTCCTCAATATGTTGAGGGAGGCAGAGAGTACTATTAAGAAAGAGAAGCCAGTTCTCTACACCGGTGAGACCGAAAAAAAAAAGAAAGAAAAGGTCCTTAAGAAGGGAAAGGGCAAGGGCAAACAAGGTAAAGCAAAGGTTGCTAAGAAAGACCAAAGAAAGGACAAAGGCCGGTGCTTCCACTATGGTAAAGATGGGCATTGGAAGAGAAACTGCAAAAGAGTACCTTGCAGAAAAAGGGCTAAACAAAAGCTTGATAAAGCTTCAGTACATTCATGATCAGGTCTCCATTTGTGGACTCTTATGATAACACATGGGTATTGGATACCCGGTAGTGCTTATCATATATGCAATTCGTTGCAGGTTACGGCAAGGCCTAGGAGACTCAGAGAGGCAGATGGACCTCAAGATGGGTAATGGAGCAAAAAGTTGTCTTTGTATTAGCTGTTGGCGGTCGCCCTACACATCCCCTAGTGGAGCTTTTATTGCATTAGATGCATGTTATTTTGTTCCTTCTATTATCAAAAACATTATCTCCATTTCATGTTTAACAGTTAGTGGATATAAATTTGTTTTTGAGAACAATGGTTGTTCGATATTATTAGATGATAAGATCATCACGAAAAGGAACATTGCATAATGGTTTATTTATGTTAGACACCACTCCACATATCATGAATGTAAATGTGTCCAAAAGGAAACAAGATGAGTTGAATGATTGCATACCACCGCGGCATTGTAGGCTAGGTCACATCCATGAAAGAAGGATTCAAAAGTTGCTAAGTGATGGATATCTAGATCCATTGACTATGTGTCATATGTGACTTGTGAGCCTTGCATTCGTGGAAAACCCCATTAAATCTCCATTTAGTAGAATCGGAAAGAGAGCCAATGAGTTGTTGGAACTCATACATAGTGATGTATGTGGACCCATGTCAACTCATGCCATTGGAGGTTACTCCTACTTCATTACATTTACTGATGATTTCTCAAGGTATGGATATGTATACTTAATGAAGTACAAGTCCGAGGCCTTTGAGAAATTCAGAGAGTATAAGAATGAGGTGGAAAACCAGACTGGAAAGAGTATCAAAACTCTTCGATCAGATCGAGGAGGTGAGTACTTAAATCTGAGTTTACTCGGTTCCTCAAGGACCATGGGATATTATCCCAATGGACACCTCCTTATACACCTCACTCAATGGTGTCTCTGAAAGGAGAAATCGTACATTATTAGATATGGTGCGGTCCATGATGAGTTTCACCACCTACCCATCTCATTAAGGATATGCCCTAGAAACCGCAGACTTACCTTTTCTCAACATAGTTCCAACTAAGTCGGTAGTGTCTACACCATATGAGATACTGGAAAGGGAAGAAGCCCTGATCTTAAGGTTGTTAAGATCCGGGCTTCCCTGCCCATGTTAGAAGACACAACCCCGATAAGTTAGAATCAAGGACAGAGCGATGCAAATTTGTGGGATACCCCAAGGAAACTTGTGGGTATTATTTCTATCATCTCGAGGACCAAAAGGTCTTTGTAGCTAAGAGAGAAGTGTTCCTTGAGAAGGAACACATTCTTGACGGAGACAGTGGGAGAATGATAGAATTGAGCGAGTTGGAGAACCAAGCTCAAGCACCACTCTACCCCGAGTCCGTTCAGGTACCTAATACACAAGTATCAACTTTACGCAGAGTCCGATAGAGTATCCCATCCTCCTGAGAGATATGTGGGACATATTAGAGCAGAGGATGTAGAGGATATTGGTCCTCTCGGACCCTCACGAGGAGGCTATTATGAGTATAGACTCAGGAAGTGGAAAGAAGCCATGAATTCTGAGATGGATTCTATGTACTCCAATAAGGTTTGGAACCTAGTTGATGCTCCGAAGGTATTGTACCCATCGGTTGCAAAGTGGATCTTTAAGAAAAAGATCGGAGTAGATGGAAAGGTAGAGACCTATAAAGTAAGGCTAGTGGCTAAGGGGTATCGTCAAAGGCAAGGTGTTGACTACGATGAAACTTTCTCACCCGAAATAATGCTAAAATCCATCGAATTCTATTAGCTATTGCAGCACACTATGATTATGAGATCCGCGAGATGGATGTGAAAAACTGCATTCCTCAACGGGAACCTCGAGGAGGAGGTGTATATGATGCAACTTTGAGGGATTCATGTCCAAGAACTGCCCGGATAAGGTGTGTAGGTTGCTTAGATCCATTTATGGACTAAAGCAAGCTTCCCGAATTGAACATAAGATTTGATGAGGCAATCAGATCTTATGACTTCGTTAAGAACGAAGATGAGCCTTGTGTATACAGAAAGGTAAGTGTGAGCGCTATCACCTTTTTGTGTTATATGTGGATGACATCCTCATCATTGGGAATGACATAGGAATGCTATCCACAAGAAAGGCTTGGTTATCTAGACACTTCTCCATGAAGGACTTAGGGAAGCATCTTATATCTTGGGGATTAGAATCTATAGAGATAGATCCAAGAGGATGCTTGGCTTTGTCCCGATCCAGTACATAGAAACTATTGTCAAAAAGGTTTGGCATGGAAAATTCCAAGAGAGGTCTCATACCGATGAGACATGGGATATCGCTTTCTCAGTATGTCCCCAAAGACTCCGAAAGAAAGGGCTTAACATGGATATGATACCTTATGCCTCAAGAATAGGGTCTATCATGTATGTCATGCTATGTACTAGGCCCGATATAGCGCATGCTCTGAAAGTGTCACGAAAGTGTGTATCAAGCGGATCCGTGCTTGGAGCACCGAAAGCAAGAAAGTGTATCCTGGTACTTGAGAAGGACTAAGGATCTTTTTACTAGTATATGGAGGTAATAGCCTTAAGGTTGAAGGCTACACCGACTCAAGTTTTCAGTCCGATGTCGATGATATAGCAAGTCTAATTCGGGATATGTGTACAACTTGAATGGAGGAGCAAAGTCAGTCTTTGAAGAGTTCCAAGCAAGATACCACTACTTGACTTCGACCACGAGGCGGAGTACATTGTTGCATCGATGTAGCAAAGGAGGGAGTCTGGGTGAAGAAGTTCATCACAGATTTGGGAGTCGATATGATATAGCGACAAAGTCGACTTCCTTATATTGCGACAACTATGGGGTGATTACTCAAATAAGGGAACCCGGTCTCATCGTAAGTGTTCGAGGAGGTTCCAGCTTATAAGAAAGATCGTAACTTGAGGAGATGTAGCAGGGAAAGAGTTCCATCCAAAGATAACATTGCAGATCCACCGACAAAGCCGTTGTCTCATTTTGTCTTTGAAGCGTCTGGGTCCGATGGGGATCGAGACACATAGGTGATTGGCTTTAGGTCAAGTGGGAGATTGCTAGTCATAGGTGCCCAAGAAAGCCAATCACGCGTGAGTGATGGCACGTGACTTGATAGAGAATCTTTTTGCTTATTATATTTTTGGCGTATATCACTTTATAACTATTGCATAAATGCATATATATATATCGTGATGTCCTTGGATTTATGCAATGGGAATCGGATCGTGATGAGATCACGATAATGAGATCGATTCACCTTTAAACACATATCCTAAATAATCCCGGTCATAGGTTACTCGAGAGGGACATCGTGATAACCGGATAGACCGGTGTGTCAGAGGCACCATCCCATATGATGGATGCAAACCGTCTCATAGCTGCTCGTGTAGGGACACTAGGGATACAATGCAGTGCTCATTGGAGAATGAGTTCATTGATTGATCCGCTAACGGAATGTTGGATGGTTGATGATGCCTTGTTGTCGGACAAATGATTCCAGAGTCCTAGTGGTGTATCGGTCCTTAGACTTAGACTTGAGACACCAAGGATGTCCTCTATGAGTGCTCCTCTTTTTGATACCCGGACTTATAGGTTTGACTGTCCCGGATCTAGTACAGCTAGTCATTGGGAGTGGTAGCCCATCTTTCACGAGGGCTATTGAGTGTCGACGGAGGATCATCCACTCTCGGCCATGAGAGGAATATCCCATGTGTTCTTGCTCGAGACAAATCCCCGACCCGGGGTCATTCGGGTTGAGAGAAAAGAGTTCTCCAAGAGAATCCAATTAGAGCGAGACTCGGTAGAAACCGTATGGGTCCGACAACACCACCATGCTCGATATACGGTCCTCTGGGATATTAGATGGATGAGGGACTATAGGTACATGGTAACGAGGACGACAGGTCCAATGGATTGGATTCCCCAGATCGCCCAGGGGACTAAGGCGTGAGTGGCCTAAATGCGTCCGTAGTCGATGAATCGAGTGAATTATTACAGAGATAATAATTCACCGAGGTTAGAAAAGGAGTTTTGACAGTATGACTCACGGCCATTCGATATTGAGCCTAAAGGGTCACACACATATGGTAGGCATTGCGATGAGTAGAGGTTGGGATATGAGATATCCGGCGGAGCCCTTGTCTTATTGGATGCAGATCCAATACCCACTAGGGAAGGACCCATTAGGGTTTGACAGGGATCTCTATAAATAGGAGGGATTCCACGACCTCATAGGCTAGAGTCTTTGCTTGCCTTTTCTATTCTCCTCTCCCTCTCCACCTCGAGAGGCCCGGAGTTTTGAGGAGGGTCATCGCAACCCCCTGTGTGGATCACCGCTAGAGAGGAGGACGCTTGACCTCCTTCACCCTCTCCCAAGGATCTGCAAGGAAACAGGGGATATCTGATCTCCCTAGGTAACACAATCTCTATCTACTAGCCAGGTGTTTTTTGATTTTTTTTTCCAATCTTCGCACGACGACGAACATCTTTTTGGGAATCAGGGATTTTTGTTTTCTTGTTCTTCTGCTGCACATATGATGTCGCCCCCATGATTTCCCAACAAGATCATTAAACAACCACCAATAGTAGCTCGGAGTTACGGTGGTGGCGTTCCCCTCCAAGCTTGAGGGAAGTGGAGGCTGCCCTCTTAATTTAAAGGTTGGGTGAACCAGGAGTGGCTCTTCTCTAGAATGCTCTCCAAAGTTGCTCGGTTGGGCACGTTCTTGCGACATCGGGCCCTCCTTCTAGCACCAAAATATTTGTACACCTTTACGCCATGGCCGAGGAGTCAGCACGACTCAGCTCAATCCCAAATATCCAAGGTTGCTCACATGAGAACTTTGGTGGCCGAGGCGGACTTCAAGTCGGGTTGATCTGCTAGCCTCACTACCCGCTTCTCTATCGCCAGCCCTTGCACTCAGGACAAGGTCGAGAGGGGGATTTTTCGACTTGACCACTCCGAAGTTTAAGTTAGAATGGTGTGGAATGATATAGAGTTGAGTGTCCCCCCTTGGCATCGGCCAAGCGGTGGGCTCTTATACTTGTACATGGGAGTCGGTCATGTTGTGCGGGATGACGTCGAGCTATGTCATCTCGAGTTTTTCAGGGTGGCTTCGTACCCGACGATGTCGTCCTAAGTTTTTTGGGGCGGCTTCATACCCGGCGGCATCGTCCCGAGTTTTTTTAGGCGGCTTCATCCCCGATGACGCCATCCCAAGTTTTTTGAGGTGGCTTGGTACTCGACGATGTCATCCTAAGTTTTTTGGGACAGCTTCATAATCGACAATCGTTGAATCTCGAATTTGATAATGAAACCAATTGATAGTATTTATGATTTTTGAGTGACACAAGAAGCTTCGATCAGGGAGAGACAATTAAAGAAGGAAGAATCATGTTGGGTCGGAGAGAAACATGTCAGAAGATTGGATGTCGAGCCGAATGATTGGTCGACATATCGGCAGAAGGCTTCAGGCCATGGATTCGGGTATTGAGCTAAGAATAGTAGAAATTGCGCCAAGGAAATCGGAGTTGTAGAGGTCAACTGGCCGACTGGGTAATAGGTCGTAAGAGAGGACGATGCGTCGAAGAATCAGATGAAGCATCAATGAACCAATGATATGTCGGATAATATTTAATTTAACTTTGTAATAATTGTTTAGATCGAAGTAGGTTTTAAGTGTGCAAGATTAACTACAATAACGATCAAGGCATAAAGCAAAATGAAGTCCTGGAGTCAAGAATGAGATTTCATTGGGAGTTCGAGAGTTCATCGGAAGTCCGGACGTTCATCGAAAGTTCTACCAGAATTGACCGAGAAGTCCAAGAGCTTGCTAAAGAAGCTTATCGGAACTCGCCTAGAAGATCGTCGTGAAGTCTAGGAGCTTGCCAAGAGTCCACTGGAACATTGCCAAGAAATCATCAGAAGTTCGCCAAAAGATCGTTAGAAGCTCGCCAGAAGAAACCTAGACTTATCGGACTTATTTAGCTTAGTGTATGCCTTAAAATTCGTAGTTAGCACATAATTAGGTTAGAATTTGGCCAATTCAATTAGAGGTCAATTGGGCCCAAGTTTGGGCTATGTTGGGCCAAGTGAAAGTCCCAAACAGTGACCCAACAGGTGGAACCATCGTGGCATAGTCTCCGAGATTGTGTCAAGCGGTGGTATCGCCCAGACACAATCTCTGAGAGACTATCAAGCGGTGGTACCACAGACTAGGTGGTGGTATCGCCTAGTGGCAGGGTGTCAGGCGATGGTACCACCCAGTGTTAGTGTTGCAGACGGTGGTACCACCCAGCACAGGCGGTGGTATCGCCAGGACTTGGGAAACCCGGGATGATATACTTTTAGGCTCCAAGTTTGAATTCACTTGAAGCCTATAAATACCCCTCTCATCCCTGGTTAACAAACACATAACTGAGAGCAAAAAGAAAAGAAAACACTGTTGTAATCTTGTGTGAACTCCTCTCAAACTCTAAGTGTTAGACTTGTTTAAGAGAGGAGTGAAGGGGGTTGCAAAGGTTCTCTTCTGAACCTGTCAAAAGGAGAATCGAGTTGTAAGGGTAGTTGATCTTCGCCCATTGAAGGAAGATCGTTAGTGGATGCTGATGGCCTCGACGGAAGAGGAATCGGCGTAGTGGATGTAGGTCACGACGATCAAATCGCTATAAAATCTGATTTGTATTTATGCTTTGTTATTTACATTTATTGTAAACCGCCATACTTCCTAATTACTTTAGCTATATACTCTTACGAACATGTCTCGAGTTATCATCTTTTCTGAAATCAATTTTCAACGTACAAATATTTTTGAACTGACGTAATTTTATCTGCTGCACTAATTCACCCCCCCCCCCTCTTAGTGTTGACTCGTTCCTAATAGTGACATCGTCCCGAGTTTTTTGTGGTGGCTTCGTACCCGACAGTGTCGTCCCGAGTTTTTTGGGACGGCTTCATACTCGACGGCATTATCTCGAGCTTTTCAGGGGCATGCCTTGCACGACCCTATACCACACGGGAAGGCGACTGAGTTAGTTGGGTCCGAGGCATTGGGCCAACGTGGTCCGCCACAGCGGCCTCTGAAATCCCCGTCGATGCCGTCGTAGGCGTAGGCTACCATCGAAGGGTGTATTATCAAAATGTGCTAGGCTACCATCGAAGGGTGTATTATCAAAATGTGCCCTATCACTCATGATGCTGAATGAATACGATCCCCTAATCTTTTCAGAATGGTTTCGGCTACTGGTGCCTACGAGTATCTAAAATCTCTCTCTCATCAAGACTTAATTGACTAATTTATGACAGCTCAAAGTGGTTCCAAAATTTAAGTTTTCTTATGAAAATTACTTTAGCACATATTACTAACGTCCTAATTCTACTCACATGTTTTCCATGATCAAATCGATCTTTATCTAGTCCATCACCTTTTACTGACTCCCCCATATATATACACTCTTTGAATATGCTTTTATAATTTTTTTGCTATATTTTTTTACAATTTAAGATCAATTTTTTCTTCAAATCCTTGTCTTTTAGCACATGAAAGCCTGGTTAGAGGAGGCCAACGATTTGGATAAACCTGCAGCTCACTTGGTTCTCTCTTACTCTTTACGGAACCTTGGTTCAACAAGAATAATGGAAGGTCTTGGCTTTTGCCAATGAAGCCATAACAAATGAGGCCAAACTTGAGGGAACTCTAACTAGGCTTACAAATAATCTTGATAATAGCTTCTCTAGATTGTGATTGTTCATTTAAGTCTCCTAATAATATGGCAAACATTGGCTACACGATCAAGAATAGAGATGGAGTGCTAGCAGCTGGGGTTTACTAGAAGGGATCGAAGTCTGCCTCTTACGTAACTTCAATTCCATTTGGGTCTGCTCCAACATGAAACTTGTAATTAATTATACCAAGGGATTCATCAATGTCCCATGGTATTTAACCTCCCTTATTTCGGACATTAAAGATTTCATCTCACAAATCTCGGATATGGTATTTAGCCTCCCTTATTTCAGACATTAGAGGTCTCATGTCACATATAGTCGCTGTTTCCAGATTGCGGAAGACTGCAAAATCAATTGGCTCATAACCTTATTAATTATGGGAGAACTTGAGTTCCCTCTTCTTTTGCAACTTTGGCTGCTCTTCAGGCTACTGCTTCCTGAAATATAATCTCTCCATAGGACTCGAATGGTATTTTTCTGGGGAGAAAAAAAGCATAAAAGATACATGCTTAATTCGGTGCTCATATATCAACAACCATTGATAGGATTAACTCCCCATCCAGCTTATTTGTTTAGTAATTTGGAACAATGAAGATGCCTTTAGATGCAGTCCTCCGCAAGCAAACATTTGATTCGTCGTTGCTTTCTCAACGAAAAAGGACAAAAAACCTACTGGAGTTTAAAGCAACTTCATAAGAACTAAGAGAGTAAGAAGCAAGAGTCATGAAGAATTAAGAGGAAATTCTCAAAACAGTAGCTTCTCAATTTAGGAGCAAGCACCAGAATAAAGGAACAATTAATCTTATACAGATGCATATCATGAACAGGCAATTAAGCACATTGTAAAGTAAATTTGATAAATGCAATTAAGCACAGCACTTCTTTGTGAGGACCACACCTTATAAACTTGCAGACAAGATTCACAATATTGATTTAAAGATTGTTGAACTTGGACAAAAAAGAGAAAAAATTTAATGACAAATCAACAAGGACCAGACAGGTTTAGTAAACTCAGATGCCAGGCAACAGCAAGAGAGAGAGTAGAAGGCAGACTTGGCCAACCAATTTTGAATCAGGCCCACATCACCAATTGCATATTTCAATGACTTGATGAACCTTAAAAAAGATATCCAAGGTGAAAATCATACAACTTAAGGTTCAGAGAGAAGCAAAAGCATAAAGCTTTAGTGCTTCATATCATAACCATAAAAAGCATTAATGGTCAAAGCAAGTCATCTGAAATTTCAGATGCTATCCACTGTGCTTATAGAGCAGTAACATGCTCCAACATTTTCATAATCTAGACATTGACATTGTTGTTCCTTGAAAATTCTTAATAAACAACATTTACAGATTAAACTGTACAATTTTCCTGAATCCTCCAAAGACCCAACAACTCAGACAATCCAGGTGCATTACATTGTGTGATCTATACCCATTGATGTTTTCCCCATATCGTCCAATAAACTCATAAGACAAAAAAGTACATTGACCGACAAGTAGGCTTAAACTGGATGGCGAATGATGCATGGAATAAGCACAGGCTCATTACTTGCAGCTTTTGTAGTAGCAAGTTCTTCAAGGCGTTTCCATGTGGATTCCCGTTTTAATTGGATCTCCTTGCCTTTAACTTCATCTTCCTCGAACTTCTTCAGGCAGTCAGCAAAGAGCTCATGGTTGTTATCAGAGAAAATCTCACAAACATTTAACGTCAAGCTCTGAACAGCCTGATTCCAGTGACACTTTGCATTTCTTTCAAGTAAAGGAAAGATTATGGGTAATAACACCTTGTCATTTTGTTTGATCAAGTTTTCAATATGATCATTATTCCATAGGAACAATGACCTCTCAGCCACCTGCCAACAGAGAGCAGAAACTTCAGGGTTGATTTAATTAAAATGTTCTCATGATAGAACAGATTACTTAAAGTCTCCAACTTAATGTTGTCTAAGGTGGCTAAGCAATACATAAGTGTCAAAAACCCCAAATTGCCTATAATGAATGTTTGGTCATCTATGGGGACTGCCTAGGTCTAAGCAGCCAATTTTAAAAAGAAACTGAAAAAAGAAAGCCTATATATAGTTAAATGGAAAGAGAACCATCATTTTTTCTTGTAAAAACATGCACATAGTTAACGAACCAAAGTGCAAAATCAAGTTAATATTGATTAATATATATCAAATTGTCAATAGAGATTGCTCCATTGAGCAAATGTGATTGCTTGGTCATGAATAACAATAATACAACATCAACAACAAAACTGTAAAGTACCAACTATTTGGGGTTAGCTAGCTACATGGTTCTTTTGCCACCATTTAGATATAACTAAAGTACCAATAAAAAATCATGTGTTTAGTTGACTTAATAATATTCAAATCTTTATTTATAGTTTTTATTAATTTTTTTTTAGGTCATCCTCTACCTAATCATTTTACCTTTTCAAATTAATAGATCTCCTGAGTACATGTTTGTATCATCTTATATGATTCTCTCACACTTTATCCTCTATCGAATCAATACCTAAATTATTCACGAATAATTTTTTTTTCTATCTTGTATAGTAACTCTATAAATCCATCTCAATATTTTCATCTTAGCAACACAAATATTTTGTATATATTGTTTCTTAACCATCGAATACTACATTATTTTATAAATTATTTTTTTATTTGATAATCAAACAAGACTCCTAAGCCACTCGTCATTTTAATCATCTTGTTTTTAATTTTTGAATAGTATATTCATCATGTTGAATAATTGATCAAGAAAACTGAAGCTTTTACTTAATAGAACTTCTTGTCTATCCAACTTAACTATACCCTCCTATTTATTTCTAAGATTACTAGAATTACATTCTATATATTCAGTTTTTGTTCTATTTAATCTAAAACCTTTAATTTCTAAGGAATATCTCGACAACTCAAGTTTAGAATTAATTCTACAAAAACTCATCAACTAAGACAATAATATTAACAAATAATACAATATAAATAATTAATAAGTTCATCCATTATCAATATGAAGAGGTAGAGACTTAATACAGATTCTTGATGCAGTTGTATACTAATAAAAAATTTACTACACAAATTTCCTATAGTTCTAATACCGATAGCTTCGTTATAATATATATCCTTAATAACATCAATATAATTAATAGATACATATTTCTTTTCTTAAATCTACTAAATAATAAATTTTTAGGAACTCTATCATAGGTTTTCTCTAAATCAATAAAAATCATATGTAAATCTTTCTTTTTCTCTCTATACTTTTTCAATAATTATCTTAATAAATAAATAGTTTTTATTTTAGATTTTTTAAGTATAAAACTAAATTGATTTTCAAAGATATTTGTTTCAAATCTTATCCTACTTTGATAACTCTTTCCTAAAGTTTCATAATGTGAGTAATGATTATAATTTTTGTATAATTAGAATAGTTATATATATCATCGTTATTTTTATAAATTAGCACTAATAAACTCTTCGTCCATTTATAATATTTTTCTAAATCTCATAATTTTATTAAATAAACTAGTTAACCAAGCTATTCCTTGATCTCCTAGACTTTTCCAAACCTCAATAGGGATACTATCAAGTCCACATTCTTAGTTGTTTTTACTTTTTTCTTGACGTGTTTTTAACTCCACTAACTCTAATTTTATGAATAATATATAATTATTAAATCCACCACTATTATTTATCATTAAAAATAAGTCATTTATAGAACGTTCACTACCTCCTAGACCACTGTATACGATTCAAGGCACCCAGGTGGTGAAGGCGACTTCTAAGTGATGACCTAGCCTATACTAAAATCAGTTTTGACATAGTTTTACGTTGGTATTAAGTGAACTAACACAACCCTTTACCTTTTTCATTTGGGCTTAGAATCAACATCGATAGTGTTTATGATAAAAATATAAAAGCATATTAAATGACCCAAGAACTTAAGTTTCAACTGCTAAAATATATAAATCTTAAGAGGGATATTATTTGTTTGCTAGGATAACACAAAAAGAAAAATAAAAATGGAAAAGAATTTGAGAATAATTAGACAAGAACATAAAGACTAAAGGAAATGTTACAAGACGAAAAAAAGGTAGCAGTGACATGAAAGTAGTAATACTACATGGAAAAGAAATAACCCTTGAAAATGATAGCACCTTGGATCATGGTTCTAAATCTAGATATTGAACCAGCACTGATCCCTGGCTATACACCAATATGCCAACAAACAAAATCGCAATATACTGGTGGAGATAGAGAAGGGAACAGAGAAGGATAAGCGCGGAGTAGGAAGAGGGGAAGTGCTAGAGATGGTGAGGCAGCAGGAAACTTGAGACAGCTAGTGGCAGCATATTAACAACAGAAGGCAGGGAGAATCAAGATCGGATAAGATTGATCGGTTGAAACAGTACTAGTCTGTATGAAATGGTTTGACAGATTTCTAATACCTTGCCTTGGATATACAATTTAATTTATAAAAACAGTTACATAGGATCCTAGCAAAAAATAAAACATGCAACTGTCTCACAACTCAATCAAGCAAATCAAGTACCCAAAACCTCAAGGATCCTTAAAGTAAAATGAGGGTAAGATTTAACAAGAAACACAAACATCTTAAAGCAAGCAAAATGGACAAAGATGGTCAACCAAGGAAAAGAAGAAACTCATCAACCATATACCCATAACTCCAGCTATAGTTCGAAGTTTCTAGAAGCATAAGTTGGACAATGAACAATCCAACTTTAGGAATTTGCAAATTTATCAGGGAGAAAACTACAATTAGAAATGTCTAATTTTGAGAAGGAAATAAAAAAGGAAGGGAGAAAGAGAGGCAAAAATGGAAACCAAACAAAGAGAAAGGTATAGCCTTATATGTATCAACTAAATTTGTAGTCCTAAATAATCTTTTTCCAGCTCCCAGGTAAATTAACGATTAAGGGAATGAAATCTAGACATGCATGTTAAACACAAACTATCAATGGATACAACAACAACAAAACCATAATATGAACTATTTGGGGTCGACTACATGGTTCTTTTACCGCCATTGAGACTTGTAAAAAATTATATTTTTAGTTAATATATTAAGTTAGGAGCATTTAAATCTTTATTTATAGTTTCTATTAAAACCTTTTTAGGTCTTTCTCTATCTCTCCTTGTACCATTAATAGTAACTCTTTTACCTCTTTTTACTATCATGAATTTCTAAGCATATACGCATACCATCTTAAACGATTCTCCCTTATTTTATCCAACATCGATTGAAGTGATACCTAATTATTCATAAATATAAATATTTTTATTCCTATATTTCCTAGTAAATTCATGCATCCAATTCAATATAGTTGTCTAGTAATATAAACTTTTTTTTTGGTATATAATGTTTCTTACTTGCTTAACACTTAGATTTATAAAGCATTGTCAATATAACAACTGTTTTATAAAATTTTTCTTCTAATATAAAACATTGATGATTGCACAAGACTCCTACACCGCTTGCCATTTTAACCATTATACTTTTATTCTATGAATAATATCTTCACCAACCTTTCCATCTTATTGAATAACTGATCCAAAAAGCCTAAAGCTTTACTTAATGAAACATTTATCCATTCAACTTAACTATATCATCCTGTCTATTCCTATTCCTACTATAACTAAAATTACATCTCAAGTATTTATTTATTATACCTAAGCTAAAACATTTAGTTTATAAGGATTATCTCCACAAATCAAGTTTAAAATTAATTTTGTTTAAACTCTCATCAGTAAATAACATACATCCAAGAGATATATCCTATAAATCATCCATTATTAATATGAAAAAAGTAGGGACTTAATATGGATCTTTCATATCGTCATATATTAATATGAAACTCGTTAAACAAATTCCCTATAGTTTTAATACTAATGATTATATTATCATATATATTCTTAATAACATTACTATAATTAGTTGATACTATTTTCATTTCTAAAACTCACCATAATAAATCTCTAGCAATTCTATCATAAACTTTATTTAAATCAATAAAATCATATGCAATTTTTTTTTTTTCTATAATTTTCGTAAATTATCTTAATAAATAAATAACTTCTATTATTGATCTTCCATATATAAAACTAAATTGATTTGCTAAGATTTTCTTTTTCAAATTTTATGTTACTTTCGATAACTCTTTCCCAAAGCTCTATAGTATGTCTCATGATTTTAAGTCCTCTATAATTAGAATAATTTATATGTCACTCTTATTCTTATAAATTGACACCCATGAGCTTTTCCTCCATTCATTAGGTTTTTTTTTAAATCTCAAAATTTTGTTAAATAAATTAGTTAACCAAGCTATTACATAGTCTCTTAAACTTTTTCAAACCTCAATATAGATATCATGAGGTCATACATACTTTTAGTTATTTTCATCCTTTTTAAGACATATTTTAATTCACTAACAATAATCTTACAAGCAAATCTATATGTATCAAATCTACCACTATTATTTATCATTAAAAGTATCATCCGTGGGATGTTCATTAAATAATTTATAAAAATAATTTCTTTATCTTACATTGATTTCATTATCATTATCAAGGATTCCTTGACCTTCATATTTAGTGTATCTAATATTACCTAAATTCTTACACAATTTAGCAATTAGATATATATAACAAGGATTGAAATATCGTACTGTACCGAAGTTTTGATATTCGCCCGGTACAGTACGATACTATATACCGAGCGGTATACCGTTCGGTATAAGTATATATATATATAATAAAATAAAAATTCGAAAACGTCGCCTCTCTCTTCTCCCCAAGCGGGGCAACGTCGCCAATATATATATATATAAATAAAAAATATATATTTATATATAAATATATATTTATATATAAAAAAAATTTTATACATAAATATTTTTATAAAATGTGACGTTGTTGAAAAAGATGACGTCACGTCGCCTCGATGACGTCGCCCCGTGTGGGAGAAGGGAAAGGTAATGTTATATATATATATATATTGTTATCGGGCAGTGTATATATATATTTATATATTTATATAATATATATATTATAAAAGGCGATGTCGTATCGCCTCGACGATGTCACCCCGCGTGGGAGAAGGGAAAGGCGATGTCGCTGAGGCGACGCGACGAGGCCTTATATATATATATATTTTTTTTTTTTCCCATCTTTAGTAACTAATTTGTTATAAAAATTACCATAATATATTACTATACCAACAACTCTTTTAGCCACTCCTATTATTTTTATAATTTTGCCAACTTTTAAAGCATGACCTTTTAATAATAATTGCTTTTCGAATTTTCTCGTACCACCACCAAATCTCTCTTAAAGCTACACCTTTACTGTCGGTTTTATCAAAAATCTCTCTTAAATCCTTATATTATTATCTTTAAGATTCCACCATCTAGTCTTATAAAATTTGTTATTTTTATTTCTATTTTTTGTAATAAATATCTATACCATCAACTTATGTTGATTAGTTGACGGGTATAACTTTACAATTCTTATATATAATTTTATCTAACTTTCTAGTGAGGAAAAAAAGTATATCTGACTAGAGTCAAGTCATGGCCACTCTTATAAGTAATCAAATATTCATCTCTTCTTGAAGTGAGTATTTACAGTTATGAGATTTTCAAAACCATACCACTCTTTTCATTTCTCTCCTCATAACCAAAGCCCCCCATGCACCTCTTTAAATTTATCATATGTAATTCTTAAATAGCCATTTATATCTCCTTCAATTATAGGTATCGCTTAAATAATATCTTGTAAGTTCTTCAAAAAATCTCTTTTGTTTTAATCATCCAATCCAACTTGAGGGGCATCAAAACTTATAACATTCAAAATCTCTTCTCACAAATTTTAGAGACATACTTCAATCTCCAAATCTTTTCACATCTACAACATTGTTCTTATCTCCTTATGAAACAATTTCTACACTATTTCTGTTTTTAACTTTTCTAATATACTAAAATTTAACCAATACTATATATTTCTCTAGATTTTTCTCCTACCCACTTAGTCTTTCGTAAGCAAAACATGCTTATTTTTCTTCTGGTCATAGTATCTACAAATTCTAGCTTTTTTTTTTTTGAAGTGTTTATATATTTCAAGTTGTTAACCTAATCTGAACTAACTTTTGTACTCGCAATGGTTGAAGACAACGAGAAAACCCTTGTCTTCTTTGCACCATATCCGAGTGCTGGTATGATGGTTTGCTTCCTAGCAACCTACTTATTGTTTGCAATTGGGGACACCTAGTTGGTGAAAGTGTCTTGCATCACTTTCCAAAGATAACCTAACCCTATACTAAAATCTATTAAGATCCATAAAAACGAGATCTAAAATGTTAGTTGCTAGTGACCTAAAACAACCTTTTACTTTTTTCATCCGGGCTTAGGACCGACATTGGCAGTATCCACAATATCAATATTTATATATTCAATTTTCATTCTACCCAAGACATTTGCAAAAAGTTAACACTATCAATACAATCTCATTATAGATATCCTTTTTAACAAAGAAAATGTCTTTAAAAAGTTTGGAGAATAGAAAAAGAAATCCATTTTTGTTCTCACAAAATAAAACCTTTTTTAAACTCAAAGACAAAAAACTCAAAGAAATAGAAAATGAAAGCTAGCTCTTCTTTCTAGATCAAAAACTGTAAAAGAAAAGAACAAAGATGGGTCATTTCAGTATTTCTTGTTAGGATCGGAGCGGCACTAAGAGGGGGAGGGGTGAATTAGTGCAGCGGATTAAAACTCATAAGTTTGAAATCGATTTCGTAAATGTGTAGAGATTTCGATTCGATGAAGGATGACTTAGATAAAATAGCTCGAGTAAAGGAAGTCAAGAGTGGAGAGAAGAAAACCGAACAGTTTATTGCTAAGAAGATAAGTGGTTCAGAAAATTAAACTCACATATTCAAAGAACACCACAATGTAAAGTGGTTCGGTCAAATGACCTACATCTACTTGTGAAGCCTTCTTCGATGAGGCTCCCAATTTCCACTAGTAAATCATTTTGAAGGGGAAGGACCAAATATCTCTCTTACAACCTTTTTACAAGTGGTTCACACTCTTACAGATTTTTCAAAGAGAAAGAGGGAGGTGAACACTTAAGCTATTAAAAACAAGATTTTGCTAAAACTTTTTCTCAATCTCTAACTTCTCAAAAAGGTGTTGTCTCTGTTGAGAATTGAGGGATATTTATAGGCCCCAAGAGGATTCAAATTTGGGCTCCAAATTTGAATTACTTTTGGGTTCCCGGTGCTGGCAGTGCCACCGTCTGTCAGTGTCTGACACTGACAGTGTACTGGCAGTGCCACCGTCAGACCTCTCGGTTTCTGGACGATGCCACCACCCAGTCCAGCAGTGTACTGGCAGTGCCACCATCGGAACTCTCGGGTTCTGGGTGTTGAATCTCGGATTTTAATGATGAAATCAATTAATGGGTTAATTAATCTAATCCATATTATTGAGTTAAATGTGCAGGATTAACTACGATAGCTTGAAGACATAAAGTAAGTCTACCGGAGTCAAGTTCGATGGGTGTTCGAGAGTCCGTCGAGAGTCCGAAGATTCGTCGGAAGTGCTGCCAGAACCAACCAAGAAGAAATCGGGGACTTGCCGAAGTTTTCGGAAGTCCGCCGAAGAGATCGTCGGAGGTTCACATAGATCATCGAGAAGGTTCGACTACTTACCAAAGACTCGTTGAACTCGCCACAAGACAGGGAGCCTAATGGGACTCCGCCAGAAGAAATCCGAGGGTGTATCGGAAGTCCGTCGGAAGTTCGCCGAAAAGCTCGCCGGAAGGAAACTCGACGTTGCCGGTTAAAAACTTGCTTAGGATTATGTCTTAATTTCGTAGTTTGCATATAATTAGGGTTAGGTTAGGATTAAGGGTTAATCCTATAACCCGATTAGGGGCTAATTGGACCCTAGTTTGGGTTGGTTTAGGCTAAGTTTGGAGCCCAACCAATGAGCTGAAATAGTCTAGGTGGTGGCATCGCCCAGAACCCGAAGGATCGGGCGGTGGCACCGCCCAGCACCCGAAAGATCGGGTGACCACCACTGACAGGCGGTGCCACCGCTAGTAAACGATCAATATGATATTGTCAGGCGGTGGCATCGCCAGCTCCGGGAATCTAAGAGGAATTCAAAATTTGGAGCCCAAATTTGAATCCTCTTGGGGTCTATAAATACCCCTCAATTCTCAACAGAGAATACAATCTTTGAGAAGTTAGAGATTGAGATAAAGCCTTAGCAAAGTCTTTAGCAAGTCTTGTTTTCAATAGCTTAAGTATTCACCTCCCTCTCTCTTTGAAAATCTGTAAGAGTGTGAACCACTTGTAAAAGGTTGTAAGAGAGGTATTTGTCCTTCCCCTTCAAAGTGATTTGCTAGTGGAAGTTAGGAGCCTCATCGAAGAAGGCTTCGCAAATGGATGTAGGTCATTTGACCGAACCACTTTAAATTGGTGTGTTCCTTGAATGTGTGAGTGTTTACCTTTCTGAAACCGTTATTTACATAGCAGCAAGCTTTTGGTTTTCAGCTCCTTACTTTACTCGAGCTACTGTTACCAAGTCATTCTTTGTCGAATCGAAATCTCTATGCATTTACAAAATCATTTTCAAACTTACAAATTTTAATCCGTTGCACTAATTCACCCCCCCGCTAGTGCCGCTCCGATCCTAACAATTGATATCAGAGCTAGGCTCACTCTCATATTTGGTTTAATACCCAAGAGAGATGGCTTACTCCGGTATGCATGAGGGTCATTCCATTACACGTCCACCTATGTTTAATGGGTCGGATTACACGTATTAGAAAACTCGAATGAGGATCTTCCTCATTTCCATGAATTTCGAGCTTTGGACTATTGTCGAAAATGGATTTCGACAATAGTCTAGGAGGAAGCAAATATGCCTTCAAAATTGTCGATGACTATAGTAGATACACTTGGCCCTATCTCTTGGCTCACAAAAGTGATTGTTTCAAATGTTTCTCTAAATTTTGTAAATTTACTCAAAATGAAAAATGCTTCATGATTTCATCAATTCGGAGTGATCACGGTGACGAATTTCAAAACCGTGACTTCCAAAGTTTTTGTGAATCTAATAGATATAACCACAACTTCTCCACTCCTAGAAATCCTCAATAAAATAGGGCAGTTGAAAAAAAAAATAGAAATCTACAAGAAATGGTAAGAACCATGTTGAATGAACATAATCTACCTAAGTATTTTTGGGCCGAAGTCGTTAATACGGCTTGCTACATCATGAATAGGGTTTTAATAAGACCATCTCTATCAAAAACTCCCTATGAATTATGGAATAACAAAAAATCAAATGTTTCTTATTTTAAAGTTTTCGATTGCAAATACTTTATTTTGAACAAAAAAGATGCCTTAGGAAAATTTGATGCCAAATCCGATGAAGGCATCTTTCTTGGTTACTCTTCTATTTCTAAGGCGTTTCGTGTTTTTAAAAAAAGAACCTTAATTATAGAAGAGTTTATTCATGTAGTTTTTAATGAAATTTTCGAGTTAAATAAAAATGATTTTGATGATGATCTCGGTTTTGATAATTTGAATTTAAATGAACCCCCTTCTCAAAATAGCAACTTAGATGCATCTTCTTCCGAAATTTCTTTACACAAGGAATGGAAGTATGTAGATACTCATCCAAAGGAGCTAATTATAGGAGATACATCAAAAGGGGTTCAAACTCGTTCTTCCTTCAAGAATTTTTGTGCTAACGCCGCCTTCATTTCTCAAATTGAACCTAAATGCATTAACGAAGCCTTAAAAAATGATTCATGGGTTTTTGCAATGCAAGAGGAATTGAACCAATTTGAGAGGAATGAGGTATGAAAACTTGTTCCTAGACTTAGTGACCATTTAGTCATTAGCACTAAATGGGTCTTTAGAAACAAGCAAGATGAATGCGGTATCGTGGTTAGAAACAAGGCTAGACTAGTGGCCAAAGGTTTCAACCAAGAAGAAGGTATCGACTACGAAGAAACCTTCGCTCTTGTGGCAAGATTAGAAGCCATTAGGATGCTCCTTCCCTATGCTAGTAGTAATAATTTTAAACTATTTCAAATGGATGTCAAAAGTGCTTTCTTGAATGGTTTTATTTCCGAAGAAGTGTATGTTGAACAACCTCCTGGATTTGAAAATTCTCTTCTTCCTAATTATTTATTCAAATTGACTAAGGCTCTCTATGACTTGAAACAAGCTCCTAGAGCTTGGTATGAAAGACTTAGTTCCTTTCTTATTTTAAATAATTTTACCAAAGGCAAGGTTGATACTATATTGTTTATCAAACACCTTGAAAACAATTTTCTTATTATGCAAATTTATGTTGACGATATTATTTTTGGTTCTTCGGATGAATCACTATATGAATCATTTGCCAAGTGTATGAGTCATGAATTTGAAATGAGCCTAATGGGTGAATTAATCTTCTTTTTAGGATTGCAAATTAAACAACTTAATGATGGTATATTTCTTAATCAATCTAAATATACATTAGAATTGTTAAAACGATTTAACATGAATGGTTCAAAAGCGATAAACACTCCTATGAGTACTTCCACTAAGTTAGATATGGATGAAAATGGTGAAAACTTTGATCAAAAAACGTATAGGGGAATGATAGGTAGTCTACTTTACCTCACCGCGACTAGACCGGATATCATGTTTAGTGTAGGACTTTACGCTAAGTTTCAATCTAATCCTAAATTATCTCATCTTAAAAGTGTTAAAAGAATTTTTAGATATCTTAAAGGAACTCCCAATTTAGGATTATGGTATCCGAAATCCGATAAATTTGATTTAATAGCTTATGCAATGCCGATTTTGGCGGATGCAAGATAGATAGAAAAAACACATCCGGAACATGCCAATTTTTAGGACATGCACTTGTTTCTTGGACTTCCAAAAAAATAAAATTTGGTTGCACTATCTATCTAGGCCGAAAATAAATACATACCGTAAGTCATCTTTGTAAAGTTGTTTGGATGAAGAATACATTGGAAGACTATGAAATTTACTTGAAGAGCATTCCCATAAAATGTGATAATACAAGTGTCATTTGTCTTACCAAAAATCCAATTCAACACTCTAGAACTAAGCATATCGACATTAAGCATCATTTTATACGCGATCATGTCCTTAACAATAATGTCATTCTAGAGTTTATTGATACAAAGCATCAATTAGCAGACATTTTTACAAAAACCTTAAATGAAGATCAATTTGACTTTATTAGAAGGGAACTAGGCATGTTAAATTGTCCCTGTGAATGAGCTTGATTGTATGTATTTTCCAAAATTTTTCATCCTCTTTCCGGTTTTCGTGGATTTGACTTCTTTGTTTTCGATTCCAAATGACATCTTAAAGAGCAATCCAAGACCGTATCCTATCTTGAATCAAACACCTCTGAAAACAAAAAAAAAAAAGAGGGAAAGAAAAAAATTTTTTGGCATGCCAGCGGTGGCACCGCCAGAACCAACGGTAGCATCACCTGGGCGCTCGGTCCCGAGGCGGTGGCACCGCTCGGATTGGTGGTGGCACCGCTCGAGAATCTTTATATAAGTAAATGAGTTAGGGTTGGCGGTGGAACCGCCCCCAGCCCGTGAGAACCCTCTCTAGAACCCTCTAAACCTCTCTCACCCTCATTCTAACCTCTAGAAGCCTAAGAGAGGGATTCTTGTTAGATCAAACTCTCTACCTCCCAAAGAAATCTCCATAAGGTAAAATCTAAAATCTTTCTTTCTTCCTCTCATTATTAGGCCTACTCTTTACAGTTTTTTCTTAATCTATCATCTTGATTAGATATGGCTCCTAAGAGATCATCAAGAACAAAAAGGGAAGAGGGTGGAAGGAGATTCCTATGACCAAAACCTTTTTAGATCTAATGAAATAACTCTTAGGTTTCCTAATTTCAAAACAAGAACAATACATAAGGATAAACATATTGATCTAGATGAACTTGGAAACTTAGAACCCATTAGATGGTTTGCACATTTAGATGCCTTACCAATCCTACAAATTAATGAACCAATTTATCCTTAGTTAGTTAGGTTATTTTACTCAAACTTATGTGTGGACAATGATAGCTTAACTACCTACCTCTTAGGAACACAAATTCAAATCTTTGATAGCACTATATACGAATTGATTGGAATTACCAAAAAGGACAAGGGCTGTTATTTTAGAAATAAATGGGATATCGATGCAATAGGAGCAACCTACTCCAAAGCCTTAGAAACTATTTTTGCAAATCTAAACCTAGGCATGATTCCCAAAAGTTGTGAGTACTTATTGCCCATTAACTCTAAATTTTTTCATCACATCATGACTAGCATACTATTTCCCAAACAATTTCATCATGATTAAATTAGTCAAATAGAGCTAAGCACTATATATTGGATAATGACCAGTCAACATAATTGTTTTGGATACTTAATCCGACAACATATGCAGGACATAATAGCTAAAGACACAATGTTACCATATGGGGGGTTAATCACTCGATTAATACTTGCCCATAATATTTGTGTCTCACTCGATGAAGAAATAATTCAAATTGATCGATTTACCACTATCAATAGAAACCTGCTCAAAAGACTTAGGTGTACTTTTAGCCAAGGTCTGCCGTATCGAACCGTCTTCCCCGGATGCGCGGTCACGCACACGGTCCGACAAACCCGGCAGATCGGATAAGCGGATATCGCAATCGCAATCGAACAGCCTTGCAAATGGCAATTAGCTATCAGAAGTCTCAGAAGCGAATCATATCGTCTCGTCTGGTCTGCGAGTTCCTGCTGAAACGCGATGCGATGGTCATCTGACGAACCTTGCTTTTAGCAATGGTATTTGGGTTAGGCAACCTAGAAGGACTGATCCAATTCCCCCACCAGTAGAACACCCCGAAACACTAATTTTTAGGGGAAATGAATCTCCTCCTCCTAGTCCCTTTGGCGCAGCACCTTCAGAATCAACTCCTGCTTCATCTTCTGAAGATCTCATTATGACAGAATTACATCAGATCAAATCACAACAAGAACAACTAAAATCACAGCATGAGCAAATTCAATTATAGCAAGCTGAAATTTTGAGGGAACTACGACAAATAAATCAAAAGATAGATGTCATGTATAAGAACTATGAATTTCCTCCTAAGGATTAATCGATATGCCTTATTATTCTGCTACCTTGACATGCGATCCTTGTATGGTTAATCTTAATGCAAAGTTAAAGCTTTGTCTTTTTTTTTACCATCTCCTTTTTGTGTGAATGCTGAATTTTTCTAATCAGATGAATTTTGTATGATCGATCTTTATGCTGAACTCCTTTTCTAATGATTTTATGATCACAAATTGTACGCTTAAAGTCTCATCTCCTTTTTGTTGATGACAAAGGGAGAGAAGAATGAGCAAAAGATTGATAACTTGTGCCAATGTGATAGCATGACTTATATGAATTGCAAAAGCTAATATGTTGTGATAGCATGACTTATATGAATTGCAAAAGCTAATATGTTGTGTAATGCAAATGTCTTATATGCATCGATAGTATGACTTATATGAATTGCAAAAGCTTATGTAATGCAAATGTCTTATATGCATCGCAAATGTGATAGCATGACTTATATGAATTGCAAAAGCTAATATGTTGTGTAATGCAAATGTCTTATATGCATCGCAAAAATGTCTTATATGCATCGTAAAACTTTTTGAGAATATCGCAATATGAAAGTTTTTAGATTGGTTGTCGTTTCATCTCATGATCATATTAAATCATGCCTTACATTTATATCATGAGATTTATGTTGAAAGTTCATATCTCTTGTCGAAATGATAATTGTCTTTTATCATTCGACTTGAAAATAATTTTCATAGCTTGAAATTATGAGAAATACGAAGTTTCGTATTTGCTCATGCTTATAAAAAATAACGATAAGTTCAACGGATAGAACTTATCGATTTAGGCTTGAATTCAAAAAGATTGAATTCAAGAGTTTTTATCTTCTCATTATATGGTATGTAGATAGAGGGAGTTATGTTTAACTCCGTCATCAATTGATTGTCATCATCAAAAGGGGGAGATTGTTGAATCTCGGATTTTGATGATGAAATCAATTGATGGGTTAATTGATCTAATCTATATTATTGAGTTAAGTGTGCAGGATTAACTACGATAGCTTGAAGACATAAAGCAAGTCTACCAAAGTCAAGTTCGATGGGTGTTCGAGAGTCCGTCGAGAGTTTGAAGATTCGTCAGAAGTGCTGTCGGAACCAACCGAGACGAAATCGAGGACTTGCCGAAGTTTTCGGAAGTTCGTTGAAGAGATCATCGGAGGTTCGTGGAGATCACCAAGAAGGTTCGGCTACTTGCTAAAGACTCGCTGAACTCGCCACAAGACCGGGAGCCTGTTGGGAATCCGCCGGAAGAAATCCTAGGGTGTATCGGAAGTCCGCCGGAAGTTCGTTGAAAAGCTCGCCGGAAGGAAACTCGACGTTGCCGGTTAAAAACTTGCTTAGGATTATGTCTTAATTTTGTAGTTTACATGTAATTAGGGTTAGGATTAAGGGTTAATCCTATAACTCGGTTAGGAGTCAATTGGGCCCGAGTTTGGAATGATTTGGGCCAAGTTTGGAGCCCAACCAGTGAGCTGAAATAGTCTAGGCGGTGGCATCGCCCAGAACCCGAAGGATCGGGCGGTGGTACCAACGAACTAGGCGGTGGCACCACCACCGACAGGCGGTGGCACCGCTAGTAAACGGTCAATATGACATTGTCAGGCGGTGGCACTGCTAGCTCCGGGAATCTAAGAGGAATTCAAAATTTAGAGCCCAAATTTGAATTCTCTTGGGGTTTATAAATACCCCTCAATTCTCAACTGAGAATACAACCTTTGAGAAGTTAGAGATTGAGATAAAGCTTTAGCAAAGTCTTTCACAAGTCTTATTTTCAATAACTTAAGTGTTCACCTCCCTCTTTCTCTTTGAAAATCTGTAAGAGTGTGAACCACTTATAAAAGGTTGTAAGAGGGGTATTTGTCCTTTCCCTTCAAAGTGATTTGCTAGTGGAAGTTGGGAGCCTCATCGAAGAAGCCTTCGTAAGTAGATATAGGTCATTTGACCAAACCACTTTAAATTAGTGTGTTCTTTGAATAAGTGAGTATTTACCTTTCTAAAACCGTTATTTACATAGCAGCAAACTTTTGGTTTTCATCTCCTTACTTTACTCGAGCTATTGTTACCAAGTCATTTTTTGTCGAATCGAAATCTCTACGCATTTACGAAATCATTTTCAAACTTACAAGTTTTAATCCATTTGCCTAATTCACCCCCCCCCTCTTGGTGCAGCTCAGATCCTAACAACTTTGGGTGGTGCCACCTTGATCCCGGCATATACTAGCGATGCCACCCCGAACTCTCGGTTTACAGGTGGTGCCACCTGACTGTTCCAACTCACTGGTTGGGCTCCAAACTTGGCCCAAACCAGTCCAAACTCAGGCTCAATTGGCCCCTAACCGGGTTATAGGATTAACCCTTAATCTTAACCCTAATTATATGCAAACTATAAAATTGAGACATAGTCCTAAGCAAAATTTTAAGCAGCAACGTCGAGTTTCCTTCCGGCAAGCTTTCCGGTGAACTTCCGGCGGACTTCCGATACACCATCGGATTTCTTCCGACAGACTCCCAACAGGCTCTCGGTCTTGTGGCGTGTTCAACGAGTCTTTAGCAAGTATCTGAACCTTCTCGGTGATCTCCACGAACCTCTGACGATCTTTCCGGCGGACTTCTGAAAACTTCGGCAAGTCCCCGATTCTTTCTCGATTAGTTCCGATAGTACTTCCGACGATTCTTCGAACTTTCGACAAACTCTGGAACACCCATCGAACTTGACTCTAGTAAACTTGCTTTATATCTTCAAGCTATCATAGTTAAACCTGCACACTTAACTCAATAATATGGATTAGATCAATTAACCTATCAATTGACTTCATCTTCAAAATCCGAGATTCAACAATCACCCCCTTTTTTATGATGACAATCAATTGATGATAGAGTTAATCATAACTCCCCCTATCTATATGTCATATTATAAGAAGGTAAAAGCACTTGAATTCAATCTCTTTGAATTCATGCCTAAACCGATAAGTTTTATTCGTTGAACTTATCGTTATTCTTAATAAGCATGAGGAAATACGAAACTTCGTATTTCTCATAAATTCAAGGCATGAAAATTATTTTCAAGCCAAATGATAAAAGATAATTATCATTTCGATAAGAAATAATAATAATATGAAATTTAATATTGGATCTCATGATATAAATGCAAGGAATGATTTCATATTGATCATGAGATAATTGCTTATCGTTTTAAAAATTGATAAACATGATACGATAACCAATCTAAAAAACTTTCATATGCGATATGCTAAAAAAAGTTTTGCGATGCTTTGAAGGAATAAAACACATATAAGACATTTTTCATTGCATTATACAACATATAAGTCATGCAAATTTCATATTTTTCATAAATCATCAATCTTTTACACATTCTTCTCCCCCTTTATCATCAACAAAAAGGAGATGAGGTTTTAAGCATAAAACTCGTGATCATTGAAGCCATTCATAAAATCATCTCATAAGAAAAAAAATCTTGAAAATGAGATGATAAAATTGACGAGGCTTCAACTTGGCATTAAGATCGTTCATTTAAGGAAGATAACACATCATCCAAAATAACATGAAGGTGCCATCAAAATGTTGACAAAATTTCGGAAAGAAACATCCAACATCATATACTAGGATAATGCAAACACATGTCAAGGTAGCATAGAGGTTTACAATAATAAGGAAACACATTGATTAATTCTTACGAGAAATTCCAGAATTCCTATACATGACATCTATCTTTTGGTTCATCTGTTGAAGTTCCCTCAAAATTTCAACTTGCTATAGTTGGATTTGCTCTTGCTGTGATTTGAGTTGCTCTTGTTGTGTTTTGATTTGATTTAATTCTACCATAATGGGATCTTCAAAAGATGAAGCAGGAGCTGGTTCTGAAGGTGCTGCACCAAAGGGACTAGAAGGAGAAAAATCATTTCCCCTAAAAATGGGTGTTTTAGGGTGTTCTACTGGTGGGGGAACTGGATCAGTCCTTCTAGGTTGTCTAATCCATATACCATTGCTAAAAGTGCACCTAAGTCTCTTGAGTAGGTTTCTGTTGATAGTGTTAAATCGATCGACCTGGATTATTTCTTCATCGGGTAAGACACAAATATTATAGGCAAGCATTAATCGAGTGACTAACCCCCCATATGGTAACATTGAGTCTTTAGCTATTATGTCCTGCATATGTTGCCGGATTAAGTATCCAAAACAATTATTTTGGTCGGTCATAATCCAATACATAGTACTTAACTCTATTTAACTAATCTTATCATGATAAAATTGTTTAGGAAGTAGGATGCTTATCATGATGTGATGAAGAAATTTAGAATTAAAGGGCAATAAGTGTTCGCAACTTTTGGGAATCATGCCTAGATTCGAATTTGCAAAAACAGTTTCTAAGGCTTCGGAGTAAGTTGCTCCGATTGCATTGATATCTCATTTACTTTTAAAATAACAACCCTTATCCTTTTCGATAATTCCAATTAACTCACATACAGTGCTATCAAAGATTTGAATTTGTGTTCCTAAGAGGTAGGTAGTTAAGCTATCATTGTCCATACTTAAGTTTGCGTAAAATAACCTGACTAACCTAGGATAAATTGGTTCATTGATTTGGAGAAGAGATAATGCATCTAAATTTATAAACCATCTAATGGGTTCTAGGTTTCTAAGTTTATCTAGATCAACATGTTTGCCCTTATGTATTGTTCTTGTTTCGAAATTAGAAAACCTAAGAGCTACTTCATTAGATCTAAAGAGGATTTGGTCATAGGAATCTCCTTCCACCCTTTTCCCTTTGGTTCTTGATGATCTCTTAGGAGCCATATTTAATCATGATGATAGATCAAGAGAGAACTGTAAAGAATAGGCCAAATAATGAGAGGAAGAAAAAAATTTCATATCTTACCTTATATAAATTTTCTTGGGAGGTTGAGAGCTTGATCCAAGAAGAACCCTTCTCTTAGGCTTCTAGAGGCTTAGAATGAGGGTGAGAGAGGTTTAGAGGGTTTAGTGGGAGTGCTAGGTATGGTTCTCACGGGTTGGGCCGACCCTAACCCCCCCTCTTTATAAGGATAGTGTCTTGGATCACTCTTTAAGATGTCATTCAAAATCGAAAAGAAGTCAAATCCACAAAAATCGAAAAGAGGATTAAAAATCTCCGGAAAATATATACAATCAAGCTCATTCAAAAGGACAATTCAACATGCCTAATTCCCTTCTAATAAAGTCAAATTGATCTTCATTTATGGCTTTTATGAAAATATCCGCTAATTGATGCTTTGTATCAATAAATTCTAGAATGACATTATTATTATTGACATGATCTGTATAAAGTGATGTCTACTGCCAATATGCTTAGTTCTAGAATGTTGAATTGAATTTTTGGTTAGACAAATAGTACTTATATAATGTATTATCACATTTTATGGAAATGCTCTTTAAGTAAATTTCATAGTCTTCCAACGTATTTTTTATCCAAACAACTTGTGCACAACATGCACTTGCAGCTATGTATTCAGCTTCCGTCGTAGATAGTGCAATCGAATTTTGTTTCTTGGAAGTCTAAAAAACAAATGCATATCCTAAAAATTAACATGTTTCGGATATGCTTTTCTATCTATCATATATCCGCCAAAATCGGCATCTACATAAGCTATTAAATCAAAATTATCGGATTTTGGATACCATAATCCTAAATTAGGAGTTCCTTTAAGATATCTAAGGATTCTTTTAACACTTATAAGATAAAACAATTTATGATTAGCTTGAAACCTAGCACAAAGTCCTACACTAAACATGATATCCGGTCTAGTTGCGGTGAGGTAAAGTAAACTACCAATCATTCCCTTATATGTTTTTTGAACAAAGTTTTCACCACTTGTATTCATGTCTAACTTAGTGGAAGTACTCATAGGAGTGTTTATAGCTTTTGAACCATCTATGTTAAATCATTTTAACAATTCTAATTATATATTTAGATTGATTAAGATATATATTATTACTAAGTTGTTTAATTTATAATCCTAAAAAGAAGGTTAATTCTCCCATTAGGCTCATTTCAAATTCATGACTAATACATTTGGCAAATGATTCACATAGTGATTCATCCGAAGAACCAAAAATAATATCGTCAAAATAAATTTAAACAATAAGAAAATTATTTTCAAAATGTTTGATAAACAATGTAGTATCAACCTTTCCTTTTGTAAAATTATTTAAAATAAGAAAGGAACTAAGTCTTTCATACAAAGCTCTAAGAGTTTGTTTTAAGCCATAGAGAGCCTTAGTCAATTTAAATACATGATTAGGAAAAAGAGAATTTTCAAATCCGGGAGGTTGTTCAACATACACTTCTTCGAAAATAATCTCTTCGTAGTCGATACATTCTTCTTAGTTGAAACCTTTGGCCACTAGTCTAGCCTTGTTTCTAACCACGATACCGCATTCATCTTGCTTGTTTCTAAAGACCCATTTAGTACCTATGACTAAATGGTCACTAGGTCTAGGAACAAGCTTCCAAATCTCATTCCTCTTAAATTGGTTCAATTCCTCTTGTATTGCAATGACCCATAAATCATCTTTCAAGGCTTCGTTAATGCATTTAGGTTCAATTTGAGAAAGGAATGCGGTGTTAGCACAAAAATTCTTGAAGGAAGAACGAGTTTGAACCCCTTTTGATGTATCTCCTATAATTAGCTCCTTTGGATGAGCATCTAAATACTTTCATTACTTGGGTAAGGAAATTTCGGAAGAAGATACATCCAAGTTGTTATTTTGAGGAGGGGGTTCATTTAAATTCAAATTATCAAAACCAAGATCATCATCAAAATCATTTTTCTTTAACTCGGAAATTTCATTAAAAACTATATGAATAGACTCTTCTATAACTAAAGTTCTTTTGTTAAAAATACGAAAAGCCTTAGAAACGAAATAGTAACAAAAAAAGATGCCTTCATCGGATTTAGCATCAAATTTTCCTAAGGCATCCTTTTCATTCAAAATAAAGCATTTGCAATCGAAAACTTTAAAATAAGAAACATTTGGTTTTTTGTTATTCCATAATTCATAGGGAGTTTTTGATAGAGATGGTCTTATTAGAACCCTATTCATGACGTAGCAAGTCGTATTAATGGCTTCGACCCAAAAATACCGGTAGACTATGTTCATTTAACATAGTTCTTGTTATTTCTTATAAATTTTTATTTTTTTCTTTCAACTACCCCATTTTGTTAAGGATTTCTCGGAGTGGAGAAGTTGTTATTATATCCATTGGATTCACAAAAACTTTGGAAGTCACGATTTTGAAATTCGCCACCGTGATCACTCCAAATTGATAAAATCATGAAGCCTTTTTCGTTTTGAGTAAGTTTACAAAATTTAGAAAAACATTTGAAACAATCACTTTTGTGAACCAAGAAATAGGTCCAAGTATATCTACTATATTCATCTACAATTCAATTGCACTGGTCTAGTGGTACTAATTTGATTTTTTGGTTTGAAACTAGTTTTTATTTGTTTTCCTAGTTGACAAGCATCACCCACTTTGTCCTTAACAAACTTCATATTGGGAATCCCTCGTACTAACTCTCTAGATGAAATCTTAGATATTAGTTTCATACTTTCATAACCTAATCTCCTATACCAAAGCCAAGCATAATCATTTAAAACGGAAAAACACATTTCATTATTAAGTTCATCAAGGTTGATGGTGTAGACATTATTTTGTTTTAAGGCAATCATTTGATATGTTATTTTTTGGTTTTCAATAATGCACACATTAGATTCAAATCTAACGATGTAACCTTTATCGCATAATTGACTAATGCTTAAGAGATTATGTTTCAATCCATCAACTAGCAACACATCATCAATTGAAAAACTTGATTTGTTACCTATGGTTCCCTTGCCAATGATTTTACCTTTGTTGTTATCTCCGAATGTGACATACCCTTCTTCTTTGCTACTGAGCATAGAGAAATGAGATGGATCTCCGATCATGTGCCTTGAGTATCCACTATCAAGATATCATCTCTTGCTCCTAGCTTGTGAGTTTGTCTACAAAAGATGATGATTTTTAGGTACCCATTTGATTTTGGGTGCCTCAAAAATTGATCTACTAATTTTGTCATTCATCATTGAATTATTTATAGTTCCTTTAGGAACCCATATCAACTTATGTGGACTAATTTTCTTAAATGGACATTTGTAAACAACATGTCCGGATTTACAACAAAAGTTGCATTTCAAATGAGGTGAAACATATAATGTGAGTCCTTTAATAAAGGTGGTAGATTTTGGTGAGATCCTCTCACAAAACCAATTCCACTTCTATTTGCGACGTGACCCTTGTTTGCAAGGATCATGTCCAAGCCTTTGCTACCGACCTTAAACTTATTTAAGGTCTCTTTAAGTAGCAAATTCTCATCAAGTTTAAGGTATCTTTAAGTAGCAAATTCTCATCTTTTATTGCTTCTAAGTGTTCACACTTAGTTCATGGAGGAGTTTGAAGATTATCAAGCTTATTTTATAGTAAGGCATGCTCTTTCTTTAATAGATTGAACTTCTTACTAATAGTTCTACACTCATCAAATAATTCGTAAAAAGCGATAGAAAGTTCATCGAAAGATAAATCTTCATTAATTAAATCACATACCTCTCCTCCTAAAGTCATTAGTGCGAAGTTTGCCTCCTCTTTATTGCTAGCTTCTTCATTCTCGGAATCACTTGAGTCGTCCCAAGTCGCTTTTAAAGCTTTCTTCTTCGGTTGCTTCTTCTTAGCTTAGGGGCATTCATTTTTGAAGTGCCCCGGCTTCTTACATACATAACATATTACTTGGTCCTTTTTATGTTCAAGTTTTTTTTGGTGTCATTTTTAAATTTGTTCTTTCTTATAAATTTTTAAAATTTTCGAGTTAAAAGTGCAATGTCATCGTCACTGTCCTCATCACTTGATGTTCCTTTCAAGTGGTCTTCTTGCGTTCTAAGTGTCATATCCTTCCTGTTCTTTGGAAGGAGGTTCTCGAGCTCTTCATGAGAATGACACGTCATTTCGTAGGTCATAAGAGTCTCAATAAGTTCTTCGAAAGGAAATGTTTTAAGGTCCTTGCCTCTTGAATGGCCGTAACTTTTGGATCCCAACTCTTTGGAAGGGATCTTAAAATTTTAGTTACTAGTTCAAAGTTAGAAAAACCTTTACCAAGAGCTTTGAGTCCATTGATGACATCCGTGAAACGGGTGTACATATCTCCGATGGACTCACTTGGTTTCATCCGGAAAAGTTCGTAAGAATGCACAAGAATGTTGATTTTGGACTCTTTCACTCGGCTAGTGCCTTCATGAGTGACCTCAAGAGTTCTCCAAATATCAAAAGCCGAATCACAAATCGAAACGCGATTAAATTCATTTTTGTCATGTGCACAAAACAAGGCATTCATAGCCTTTGCATTCAAAGCAAAAACCTTCTTCTCCGATTCATCCCATTCGCTCATCGGAAGAGAAGATTTTTGAAATCCATTTTCGACAATAGTCCAAAGCTCAAAATCCATGGAAATAAGGAAGATCCTCATACGAGTCTTCCAATACGTGTAATCCGACCCATTAAACATAGACGGACGTGTAATAGAGTGACCCTCTTGCATGCCGGAGTAAGCCATCTCACTTGGGTATTAAACCAAATATGAGAGTGAGCCTTACTCTGATACCAATTGTTAGGATCGGAGCGGCACTAAGAGGGGGGGGTGGGTGAATTAGTGCAGCGGATTAAAACTCGTAAGTTTGAAATCAATTTCGTAAATGTGTAGAGATTTCGATTCGATGAAGGATGACTTAGCTAAAATAGCTCGAGTAAAGGAAGTCAAGAGTGGAGAGAAGAAAACCGAACAGTTTACTACTAAGAAGATAAGTGGTTCAGAAAATTAAACACTCACACATTCAAGGAACACCACAATGTAAAGTGGTTCGGTCAAATGACCTATATCCACTTGCGAAGCCTTCTTCGATGAGGCTCCCAACTTCCACTAACAAATCACTTTAAAGGGGAAGGACCAAATACCTCTCTTACAACCTTTTTACAAGTGGTTCATACTCTTACAGGTTTTTCAAAGAGAAAGAGGGAGGTGAACACTTAAGCTATTGAAAACAAGACTTTGCTAAAGCTTTTTCTCAATCTCTAACTTCTCAAAAAGGTGTTGTCTCTGCTGAGAATTGAGGGGTATTTATAGGCCCCAAAAGGATTTAAATTTGCGCTCCAAATTTGAATTACTTTTGGGTTTCCGGTACTGACGGTACCACCGCCTGTCAGTGTCTGACACTGATAGTGTACTAGCGGTGCCATCGCCGGAACTCTCGGTTTTTGGGCGATGCCACCGCCCAGTCCGGTAGTGTACTAGCAGTGCCACCGCCGGAACTCTCGGGTTTTGGGCGGTGCCACTGCCCAATCCAGCGATGCCATCACCTGAACTGTTCCAGCTCACTGGTTGGGCTCCAAACTTGGCCCAAACCAGTCCAAACTCGGGCCCAATTGGCCCCTAACCGGGTTATAGGATTAACCCTTAATCCTAACCCTAATTACATGCAAACTACGAAATTAAGACATAGTCCTAAGCAAAATTTTAAGCGGCAACATCGAGTTTCCTTCCGGCAAGCTTTCCGGCGGACTTCCGATACACCCTCGGATTTCTTCCAGCGGACTCCCAACAGGCTCTCGATCTTGTGGCGAGTTCAACGAGTATTTGGCAAGTATCCGAACCTTCTCAGTGATCTCCACGAACCTCCAACGATCTTTCCGGCGGACTTCCGAAAACTTCGGCAAGTTTCCGATTCTTTCTCGGTTGGTTCCGGCAGTACTTCCGACGATTCTTCGGACTTTCGACGGACTCTCGAACACCTATCGAACTTGACTCCGGTAAACTTGCTTTATGTCTTCAAGCTATCGTAGTTAAACCTGCACACTTAACTCAATAATATGGATTAGATCAATTAACCCATCAATTGACTTCATCATCAAAATCCGAGATTCAACATTTCTAGTTCCAAAACAAATGCCATTTGAACTTACCAAAGAGAACCTAATTTATTTTCTTAATTGAATCACAAAACCAATTGAAATAAGATGTACAATCTCTCTTTTAACAAGCCCACATAGTAATGCAGTTCAGGTTGATGGATAACGTAATCTGAGTGGGGCTTGATATGCAGCTGTCATTTGTTTCCACAAAGAATTTGTTAACCAGAAGATTTTCTTCATCGTTTGTCCATAAAGATGACTATAAATATTAAGCATGTGATGGCTCGTGGTTAAGATTATGTATAAATTATGACTTTTCCATCTTGTTTGGTTAATATTATTCTTGGTTTATCATTGACGTGGCCAATAGCCAAAAGTCTACCCTTAATTTATACTAGAACCCAAGGTCTGTCGTACCGGATCGTACCACCCGGTACGGGCGGTATGTACCGGTCCGACAGGCCAACGGTATGCGGACCGCCCTGTACCGTACCGAACACTATAGCAATGCTACTATGATACAGTGCTACAGTGATCGGTACACCGTACCGTACCAGTACCGAGCCTGGGTCGAAACGTCGGTACGGTATGATACGACGGACCTTGCTAGAACCTACCTGTCCCTTAACGTAACCAAGTAGGAAACAGGTTCAAGAGGGAGAAACAGAAGGGAATATCATAAACAAAGAAGAAAAGTAAAAACACAAAAGATTGACAACTATCTTATCAGTTGTCCTCTTATTTACAGGTTATGGCAAGATCCTGTGTCTAATTATTTACAGAGATACAAAAGAAGTGTTCCTTAATTAATAAGTTTTCTTGAATTTTATGCAATTAATTCTAAGAAGCCATAAACACAAGCTAATTTGATGACTGAAGCAAAGATCACACATATTGTTAAGATCAAAATCAGGATCACTCTAGAATTTATATTATTTGGAGAGGAACAACTCAAATAACAACTATAAAATCACAACATAAAAAAATTCCAAGGAGCAGAAAGGTAGAATGAAAATATCACATATGCCAAAATACTAATTTTTTGTAATGTTAAAATGCAAAAAATTCCAATTTCTAAATAATTTCCTTATTAGCAAGAAAATCAAAAGTTCAATTAGCAGATATCATTTGTACAGCCAAGGCATGTATTTCCTGTAAAAGTAAGTTTTTTTCATATAACACTTTGTTATCAAGCCATATGAGTCATTACTCCGATCTACTATTGAATTTCTCATATTATATGCATTCTCATATGCTTCCATTAGACTCACAAGGCTTGTCCCCTTCCCATCCTCACCCCACATTGTTATCCCCTGCTGCACTTTTCTCGCTTCATCTCTCACGTCTCATCCCTCTGATGAGGATCAATCAGTAGATCCACAGGTTGAAGAACAATATACATCAAGTAAATGCCAAAAAGGACATGAGTCTAGTTCTCCCTCTTCATCTAGTTCTCTCTCCCTCATCCCACAAACTCCTCTCTTCCTTTTTTTCTTTTGCCTCTTCCTTTCAATGATATAATTGCCACTTGTCAGTGGGCAAACTCCTTCTAAAACTATACCAAATGGGCATAACGCAGGTCAATCTTACCTAACCCTAGTATTAATAGATCAGCTTTAATTAGGGCAGAATTGAGTTGGCCAAAGACCAATTAAACGCAAAGTTGATTCAACCTGCCTAATTGTCACATTTTTGGATTTCAGCACAACAGTGCCTACCACCAAGCTGAGGGTGCTTGCCCTTATATTGAGTAGGCTACTCTACCCAAAATACAGTCTATAATTTTTCTAATTATGTTAGGGGTGTGAAAAGTTGGAAGAATTAGTCATTATGATTATAGAATAATATCTTGTACTAGTCACTAAATTTATTTTGTTCTTATCAAGGTCTGCAATACCGTACCATACCAGTGTTTCGAGGTTGGCTCGGTACAGTATGGTACTGTGTACTGAGCAATACGCTAGGACGTACCGAGTGGTATACCTAATTTAGGGTGTAAAACCCTCCGAAAATACCTGAAAATATAAAAAAAATTAGAATAGAGTTTTTAAGTTAGAAATAAATATAATGATAGTATAAGTTTAGCAAAATCAATGTAAATTAGGTAAAAATAGTATCACATATCTTTTTCGGGCTTTGAGAAAGTCTTGTTCAAGGTTCGTATTTCAATGATTGAAATATATATCAAACACATAAAAGAAACATTAAATATGTAATTTTGATTAAAATATGATTCAAATTATGATAAAATCATCATTAGATACACTAATTACATGATTAACATAGTTAATTTTTCACTAATTACTTCTCTTTCAACACTATAAATATGACAAACATCTTGATAGGTATTAAACACATTGAATTGACATAAAATCGAACAAATTTTGATTAAATTATCATTAAAATGACTAATCACAACATCATAAATATTTTTTAATATTTAATATGCATGAAACACACTAATCATAATATTAAAGATCTTAATTACTCTCTAATTAAAAAAAGAGAATACATACCTTTTGATTAGAAAGTTCTTCCTCTTAATCTTCTCAAATTAGTCTCGATTGAATTCACAAATCGTTGTTTTGTAGAGTTTAGGAGAGAAAAAAGAGTTTGAGATGGTTTAAGAGAGTATGAGAATCTAATATAGTAAAATAGGAAAGAAGAAGGGTTTAAATACTATGAGAAAGGTTCCAACAGTCAAATACTATAAGAAAGGGCTCCAACGGTCAATTTGATCGTTGGAGCACTATAGCACTGTTACAGTACGGTAATGGTCGATTTCGACCATTACAATACGGTAACGGTCGATTTCAACCGTTATCGAGTTGTGTCTGGCGGTAACTGTGGAAATTTCGATCGTTACCGCTCGATATTACCCCGTATCGTCCGATACGGGGCACTTTTAAATGTTCCGCCCGGTTGCGGGCAGTCCGCGTACTGGTATACCGTCGGACCGGTACGTACTGCCCGTACCGGGTGGTATCATTCGGTATTGCCTACCTTGGTTCTTATTATGTATAACAGATTTTCTGATTTTCTTTTTGTTTTCCATTTGTAATTTTCTTTAGTTGAAACTCTGATCACTCAATCTGGATCATCTAATTTGACCAATCTTTTTTTTTTATGAACAACTGATCTCAATTAGTTGAACCTGACATTGTACCAAGCAGATCCCAAACAAGATTCCCATTTTGAAAACCATATCAATAGTGGATATTCCCATTGTTTTAGGTTGACAGTACATCTCTACACATTCAATCATCATTCCAAAAAACTAGCATCGGAAGATCTGTCTAAACACAGTCCACTACTATCTTTCCATTATCCATAAATAAAATAGATGTAAATTAAGAGTATCCTTTCAGCAACTTGATGGAAATGTTTTAAGAAGAGAATATTCAGATATTCTTTCTTAAAAACAAGAATAATACTAGTGAAACTTGAAATTGAATAAATACATTGTTCAAATAGGGGATTATGAACTGCACCTACTACCTAAATATGCAACATCAGGGTTTGCTTATGGATATGTACAACCACCAGGATCACTTAAGCAAGGAAACATGCTCAAAAGGCTTATCTTAATGCATAAATGGGGGCTCTCCTTCACTAAGTATAGCACCAACATCATGAGTCAAGCATGCCTTAGTAAGTATTGCTATCATATGGGATGTCATTACATGTTGATGAACCAAACAAGGAGGTCAACAGTGCTCCCAGCAAAGCGTGCATTTAAAGTAAAACAGAAGACATTCGACACAAAAATATGCTCAGTCGACAGTAAACCAGTTCATTTAAAATTCTAAAGCTATAACACAGAGAAACACCACTTACCTGAAAATGAGAACTACTCAAGCAGCGGGCTACCTGATGGAACAGTGGCACCATACATCGCTGAAACTCTTCAGGCTGAGTTGCATCCAAGACCTCTTCCAACTCTCCTAAAAACATTACTTCCTTTGAACTATTAGTAACAGGCCAAAATTTCAACAAGCCCCTTATGACAATATCTGCAAGTTTGCAATCTTTGTCAATAAATTGAGTTATGCAGTATAATAACTGCTGATGGTACATGCCCATGCATTTTGGCTTATGAAGTGGGATTAATGCCCGAACAAGGAACAATTTATGTTCCTCCTTCAAAGGCAATGCAAACCCATTAATAACACTTCCCAATACCTCCAATAACTCTGCAATCCCATTGTGCTTTTCTGTTTCAAAGATAAACTGATAGAAGATGTTATTAATGGATTTCCTTATAAATGGCCGGTGAACCATAAATTTTCCATAGATACGGTGAAGAATGGTCTTTAGATATTCCCTCTCTTGACTGTCTTCTGAATCAAAGAGATCAAGCAGCTTAAGAACAAAGGAATGATCAATATATCTTTTTGCCACCTTTGCATCTGTCTCAGGAGATTGAATGAACCTTAAAAAGAAGTCATAAACAAGATGCAAGTGTGGCCATGCAGGGTCCATTACAGGTTGATCGTCCTCCAAGTCAAAAGCTTGCAAAGCCTTGTACTCATTCGGCAGGGAAATGAAGGTCCTAAACAAGTTTATGGAAACCATCTTGTTGATCTCTTGGATAACACTCTCTGGAAACTTTGCATTGGCTGATGTAACATAGTCAGCAAGATCTTGTAGAGTCTGTCGTTTTATGCTCTCTTCTTTCAAATTCTTCGTTGTGTCTATGAAGTCAAAAACAACACAACACAAATTCAACTTTTTGATAAATAAGATCTGCCTCTCAGAGCTCGAGACATCCTTGAAGCTCGGCAATGCTTCATAGGCAGGGAGGACTGAACTGCCGTTCTGCTTTGACTTAACAGCAGGAACATAATTAGTTAGATGATTTAACCCAGGGTCCGAACCAGGAGGGAGAATCGTGATCCTGCTGCTTGGCAAGTCCCCACCTTTTGAACTGGTTGAAGAAGTTGATGATGGCGGACTCGCTCCAGCAGGCGAATCCCGTTTATCACCCGACTTGGACTGCTTTCGAGGGAACCGACTCAAAAATTGCTTAATCATGCTGCGAGGCATGCATGCATGCAGAAGGAAAACTCAGGAGAAGAACACAAATTGAAGGCCCAAACCTGAGCCAACTACTTCAGCAAATTAGGGAAATTTGCCGCCAATGGCTGCTCTTAAGTTCAAAATCTCTCTTGTGCTACCACACTTTCTTGACCAACATCTGGAAAAGTTCCAAATCAAGGATAACCTTTCCCCACAAAAGTCCAGCTCTTCCCCCACAAAACCCGATAACAACAGCAAATCAAAGAAAGAACTCAAGGTTGTATCGTTTAGCAGACGCCTTGATCAATGACAAGTGCGGCCTGCGAAAGCATCATAATTCTCTGTTTTGCGAAAGCATCGAAATGGGGCACCCACAAGCGGGAGGGATCTCGAAAGCGAAATTCATCTTCCACCACGGAAAGCAATGGGTTCGAAGCACCAGAACGATTCGTAAACGGCCTAGAGCGAACAAGGCCGCATTTTTAAGAAAAAATAATGAAGGCGGCACACAAAATTTCGAATCGAAAGTGAAAAATGATAAAGCAATGCCAACAAAAAGAGCTTCTTTTCGCCTCAAAACCAACATCGAAAAAGCAGGAAAGAAAACCCTACCATTCCGAGAACAAAGAAGCGTTGCACTGTCAAATTCCGTATAGCCTTCTCCGGATCGATCGCGGCCGCTTCCCTTTCCTTTGGGTGATCGTCGGAAGAGATAAGAACAATAAGGGTGGAGGAAAAGACGAAGAACGACGTCTTTGGCTTCGGCGATTATAACAACAACAGAGGGAAGAGACGGGAAGTTCCTCACCTTCCTGAATCCTAACTGCTCCTTTCTTCCAATAAACCAAGTCAGGAAGATCGTATCAATCATAAATTATTGCGTTCAACATGGCAATAATAATAATATTATTATTATTATAAATAATCGACTATTATCGTACAAGAAGGTAGTCTGAAAATGATATTAGGACATTTTTACATACCCATCCTTTAGAGTTTATAAATCACATATATGCTCTTTTTAATTGAAGAAATTAAAAAGCAAAAGGGTGATGATTTTCCTTAAAAAATATCATAGACTGCTTCGATGTTTTGTTTTTTTTTCACATGGCATCTTATTTTCGTTTTGAATTTGAATGAAATATCACTTCTAACTAACAACATCGATATATCTTTTGTTAAAACATCTTTACCTAAGAATGAAAGTATATAGATACTCGTCCTAAAAAACTAATGAACTAATTATAAGATACACAGGATGTTCAAATGACATTTTTTTTTTTTCTACTTTATTACCCTCGTATAGGTGTGCTTTAATTTTATGCTCAAATCAGTATACATAGGTTCACATAATTTTATGCTTTGATTCTGGCAAGGTTAATGGCTATCGTAATAATGAATATAATATACATTACTTAAAGTGGGTTTACGTGACTTTTGTGCTTGCTGTCGAGTTAAAGAAACACCCACTTCTCATTCTCCTTGGTTTTCTCTTTCTTCTCCTCTCTTTCTTTCTTTTTTTTTTTTTCTTCCCCAGCTTCTTCTCATTCTACTTAAATTAGAATTAAATATGTTTTTTGGTTATTATTATTTTAAATTACGATACCTTCTTGTTATTATTATTTTATTACTTATTAAGAGGTATAAAATAATGTTGGGTTTTCATGACCATATTAGTATTAAAAATACTCTTTGGTAGACATGGACAGTTCTTTTATTTTTTTATTAGATATTGAATATATTGTATCCTCTCATCTTTTATAACTACCTAATGATTTTTTTATTTTATTAAAAATATTATAATACGATTAAAACTGTATGTTTTAATTTGATGTCTAATATAAACTGGAGAATGTGTTTTTTATCATTTTGAGATTGATGATACCTTTATCTTATATTTTATTAAGAAAAGACTAAGAGTTATTATTGTTAGGATTGATAGCGACACTAAGAGGGATGAGATAGTCAGTGTGTAAAACTTAAAATAATTTAAATTTTTTATTAAGAAAATAAGATAACTATTGAAAGTTAATTTAATAAGAAAGAGATATGAATAAGAAAACAAGTAAAGATAGAGAGAAAATAATTTATAGTTTTTTAGTCATCCCTACTCCTAATTTCTCTTCTCCTAATGACATTAGCTTTCAATCCTACTTCCAACAAGTGAAGATCAATAATCTTCTATAATTTTTTATTTTTTAGAGAAGATTTTAACATTTTGATGACTTAAGATATATGTCACTCAGTCATGAACTAAAAAAGCTCTAAAATATGAGTCAATCATGTAAAAGGTTTTTAAATCGACGGTACTAATGATACTATCATTGTTCCAAATGGTACTAATGCCATCCGCTTTCTAGCGTGGAATCACCACTTGCTTTGGGTGGTAGCAATGCCCAAACATAGATCGGCAAGTATGAACCTAATTCCAATCCATTTTGAGCTTGAATTCAACCTTCTTTAACCTTAATATGATATAATAGAAATTTAGCCAAACTGAAGCCCAATTTGACTTCAAATAATGCATCAAACTCTTCCAGCACTTTAGGAAAGCTTTTTATATATCATTAGACACTTTATCTAAACCTCCAACGTATTACTCTTTAATATGTCAAATTTGTTATGATATTTGTCTTCTAATATGATATCCAAATCTTTTAGCACGATACTCAAACATTTAGTTTAAATTTTAATCTTCAATATATTGATTAATTTTCGATACCATCAATTCTTTGATTTGATGTTTAATTTTTGATATGATAATCTTTAGACAAAATGTTTAACTTTTTGGCTCAATATTTAGCCTTGGTAGTCCAAGTCTATTGTCAAAAATTTTTTTATATCACTTAGTATAATATTTAAATTTTAAATTAATTAATTAATTTAAATATTAAAATTTGAGACTTAATAATCCTTCCTATTTTTATTATATAACCCGATGAAGGGGTTTGAATGACCTCTCTATCTATTTGTCATAACTATAAGATATATATTTTTAAAAAAAATATGTCATATGTTCTAATGCTATCATTAGTCTCGTATTATATCAAAGTATAAGGTGTTGAATCTCGAATTTTGATGATGAAACTAATTGATTGTGTTTATGACCTAATCTGCGTTTTAAGTAACGCAGGACTAGCTTCGATCATGAAGAGATAATTAATACAAGAAGAATCAATGTTGGGTCAAAGTGGAACATGTCAGGAGATTGGACATTAGGTTAGAGGATCAGTTGACGTATCGGTAGAAGGCTTCGTTCCATGAGTTTAGGTATCAGGCTAAGAAGATCAAACATTGGGCCAAAGAGATTGAATGTTGCAAGAAGATAATATGCCGATTGAGTAATACGTCGAAGGAGAGGACGATGCACTGAAGGGTCGGACGAAGCATCGAATGAACCAATGACATATCGGATAACATATGATTAATATCTTATAATAATTATCTAGATCGAAGTAGTTTTAGTTCTAATTATGTTGATTTAGAATATAATTAGGCTAACTTAATTAGGAGTCAATTGGACCTGAATTGGGGCTGTCTTTAGTGACCTAAAAGTTGGGTCAGACCGGCGTTGGCACCGCTAGAGGCTCAGCCTCCAAGACATAGTTTCCAAGACTATGTCAAGCGATAGTACCATTAAACTGGACGGTGATACCACCAAGACATAGTCTCCTAAACTGTATCAAGTAGTAGTACCGTCAGACTGGGTGGTGATACCACCCAGTGTTAGTGCTACAAGCAGTAGTACCGCCTAACACAAGCGGTGGTATCGCTAGGACCTAAGAAACCTATGATGAGATTTTTTTGGCTTTATTTTTAAAGTCATTTGGGGTCTATAAATATCCTAGATATTTCTGCTTAACACAACAAGAAAGTGAGTTGAAAGAGGGGAAAGAATCCTTGTGAAAAAGAATTGTAATCTCTCTTGAAGAGTAGAGTCACTCCTTCCTAGTATTTAGAAAGTTCCTTTAAAGGGAGAAGGTCTAGGTCTAAAAGAGATAAATGTAAAGGTTCACTCCTGAGCTTGTGAAAAGGATAAAGAGTTGTAAGGGTAGTTGATCTTCGCCTGTTGAAAGAAGATCGGTAGTGTTGAATCTCATATTTTGATAATGAAACCAATTAATAATGTTATGATTTAATTTACATTTTGAGTGACACAAGACTAATTTCGATCAGAAGAGGCAAACTGATTAAAGCAGGAAGAATAAGAAGTTGAGTCGGAATTGAACATGTCAGAAAATTAGACGTCAGACTAGAGGAATGGTCGACGTGTCGGTAGAAGGCTTCGTACCTAATTCGGGTATCGAGCCGAAGGATCAAACATTACGCCAAAGAGATCGGAAGTTACAGGTGTCAATATTCCGATTAGGCAATACGTTGAAGGAGAGGACGATGCATCGAAGGATCGAATGAAGCGCCGAAAAAACTAATAGCATGCTGGACAATATATGATTCGTACTTTGTAATAATTTGTTTAAATCAAGTTCTAGATCAAGTTAGTATAGGTTATAATTAAGTTGGTTATGGGTGTAACTATTCCAACTCAAGAGAGGCCCATTGGGCCTGAGTTGTGACTATTTTGGGTTAAGTGGAAAGCACCTATGAGTTAGAAAAGTCAAGAGCACACTTTTCTATGCTGTTAGGTGGCGGTACCGTCAGACTAGGTGGTAGTACCGCCTAGTGTCAGTATGTCAAGCGATGGTACCGCTAGACTAGGCGGTGGTATCGCCTAGTGTCAGACTGGCAGGCGGTGGTACCACCTAGTGCAGGTAGTGGTGCCGCTCTGTCACGGACTTAGCTGGTTTTGCCTAAGTCGTGTGGTACCCTTGCGTATCCGTCCGTAAGGGTCAGCCTCCTCGAAGCCTCTCATGGTCCCTTAGGTCCCACAAAAGAGAGAACAGGACAGAGAAAAGGCCTCACTCGGTATCCACAAGCAAACATCTCCGAAAAACACTTCATAGACAATGCAAATTATAAACAGACTTTACAAGCTCTGAACAGTTACACAACAAAGGGTAAAATGGTCCATTATAGACCGAGAATCTCTCGCACGTGTCCACATGACACAACCTTTATTTACAAGCCTAAAGAGGCCACCAACCCAACTAAAATGGGACTATTAAGCCTTTGACCGCCCCTCTACATGCTGTATAAGGCATGAACATGCCGAAAGACACGGACATACATAAGCATTACATCAAACATCCTGTTTCGAAGTTTGTCTGTGACATTTTCCCCCACTTATCCCTTCGACGTCCTCGTTGAAGCCTTTGTCGACACTACAACTCCTCGCCTTTGCTGAGTCTTCAATCTTCTGCTCCAGCTACAATGTGCCTTTTGACTCCCAGCTGCTCTCCGCTGTTGTTTTTTAGTAGTCGAATCTTTGATCCGCCATGCTGCTCCAACTCACCAATGACTCTGACTCTGGTGTGGGGTTGGCTGAGTTGTGTTGATCCTTGTTGATTTCTGCGGATCCCTCAAATGAAGGAAAAGACCATCCTTACTGCGCCAGTCTCTCAAATGCCTCATGCTGCTTGAACTGGGTGGATGCTTGTTGAAGCTTTTAACGAGCATCGTCTATGAGCTTCCCGAAGTTTTGGGTCCTTCCTCCACAAAATTTACTCGGTGACTCTCCTTTCACTTAGTTGTCACATCCAAGTAGGTTCAGATCACTTTTAAACTTTCGATTGCCATTTCGTTGGGAAATGAAGCGGACAATCTACTCGATAGAGCAATCGATCACCATTGGTGAGGATTTGACAACTATTGTCTTCCATTATCTTTGAAGGGTCTTTGAACATCTGTTTGAGCTCCTCTTTGGATAGATAAGAGAATTGGGGTACTTTTCGGTTTACGCCCATTCTCTTAAGGGGTTGAAAGGCAAAGGTTACTTGACTTAACTTGCCTCCTCGAGGTTGTACTCATGCATCGAGTGTTTCTCGGCCTTCCGCTCTTTGCTCACACTTCGAAGCACTTGAAGTGTTTGCACTCCTTGCGTTGAGTTAGCTACTTTGTGATTCACCTTCTCAATGCCATTGAACTTCGGAATGCGGGAAGTTTTCACCCCAACTTGGAGTAATTCTCTAATAGATTTGGTCGCCTCGATTGTACCATCTTCTCCATCAACCACATCGCCTACTCCCCGAGTAGCGAAGGTACAAAAGACCATGTCTTGACTACTTCGTTCCTTAGTCGTGCACTCTTGCATGACCAAGTCCTTCACTTTCGACTATCTTGATGAGAAACTCATTGACACCGGTCTTATGAAGTTCCTTGGCCTCGCCCTTGACCTTGTCACGCGGTGCTTGGGTTTGCCTCTGCATGCTCCACCTCCTCGACCCCTTTACAACCAAGCGCTCTCCCTCCATGAGAGCAAGGGATCAATGACTTTCACGGAAGTCCCGCCTCTGCTAATACCATGGCCCCATGCCATGCCCATGGCACTACTATCCGTCCGCCTAGCATCTGCATCCCTTTTCTTCACAATCAGTAGATATGCCTCTGTGGTACTCCTCCAAGTCCACCTCCATTCTATCGATGCTTGATTTTGGGTAGCTAAGTCCCTCTGGACTCGTCGTTAAACTTCCTTACCCCTTTCGACCCCCCCTGCTTCAACACCTCTGTGTTCTCCAAAGCAAACACCCTTTGGTCGATGGAAAGACAGACTTGCAACTCCCATGCATGGCCTCTGCCATCACGTTGTAGGGTTTTGCACCGATTCTGTTCTCCTTAGCTTCCTTGGTAGCAACGTTAAACTTTTCGACCTTGTCCTTTGACTTGTCGGGCTCCCTTAAGCGAATATGAGCTCTGGAGCAGTCCAACTCTCCAGCTGCTTCGATCATACCGCTGTATGATCAAGTCCCTCCCATGGGACTCACTAGTACTTGCATTCGAACTTTTCCCTTGGTGGAACACAGCCCCCATATGCTGATGACCAAGGCTTTCATCCGATGCAAAATTCGATGCACGCATGGAAGACCCGCCTCTACGGTACCATGGCTTTCACTCCTTGAATCCATAGCCCTTCTTGTCGTCGTGTTGTTCACCGAAGTGGAGCTTCTAGTAGCTCCCGATCATACCTCCGTATGATCTAGTCCCTCACGGGGCGAAGTCGTGTGTATCGCATTGCCACGAACTGTTCCACCACGATCCGCTGCACCATGTCGCCTCCTGGTGACTTCTCCATTGCATTCTGATCCTTGTGGAAAAACTCGAATTGTGAACCCTCCATGTGTGGCCTCTACCAATACATCGCAGGGTCTCCTCTACCTTCGATTTTGTTCGCTTCTCTGGCAATCGACCTTCATCCACCCACTCTTGGGTCACACCACGATAAAGCACCGCTCTAGGACAGTCCGTTGCCTAGTAGCTCCCAAAGTCCCCCGACTTTCTTTACTGCAATTAGTGCACCATTATGCGGATCCGGGCCTCTACCCCTACCAAAGATAATCTTATTTGCTGCGACCGCCTCCTTTATAGCAACTTGAATGAACAACACTGTGGCATATTCTTCAAGAGTACCCGCCTCTACGTCCTCTTTCCCCGTGCTAAGGCCTTTCTGATCCCAACTTAGCCTCCGCCAAATTGAGTCAGCCTTAGTTCCTCCATCAAATGCTCCTCCGAGATAAAGTGCATGTGCCCGAAAGCTCCCTTCGTCTTTGGCACCATGCAAGATGAGTCCGCTCCGGCCAGAATGAATGACCCATGAAACAACATGATCCTGCTCTTGCCTCTGCAAGAGTTCATGTCCTGACCTCTGTCCAAAGGAAAGCACTATGCCTCTGGTCCATGTTCCATCTTCTATACTGGCTCCCTTCATGCGGCTTGGGTACTTAAGTTATACCCAAGTTGCTCCGCTCCTCGTTTTTTTGCATTGAGTCGATGGTGGCCCTCGCCCCCCACCATTCCCACGGTCAGCCCTCCCTTGAGTCCGATCTCCATATCGACTCCAAGTGTGCCTTCATTTGTGTTGCTTTGGGTCACTCCCCCACTTGATCTCGCAATGCATCCACCAATGCATTCTCTCAAGCGAGATCATGCGACGACTCCTCGCCGCTTGCTCAGTCCATTGAGCTTCGTGGAGTTGTTGTTTGTTGAGGTACTCCTCCTCAACTTGTGAGGTCCGTCGCACATGATTCTCCCTCTGGAGAGCCGGGACTTATCCCTCCTGGACAACTGTCCCATTGGAGCAACATCTATCTTCGTTTCGGAGACCACCATCCCCTTGGACTACTCCGATCTGCTGAACAAACTGTGCATTGTTCTGTCTCTTGCAAACACACTTACTAGATTGCGACTCCACGTCAATACAGTCCCCGCTGCACCCCTCAAGGCCTAGCAACATGCTGAACTAGTTGCACCATTCAGCCTCCTACGGATGTATCCTTTGCATACCGAAGAGAAAGTTTCAATATTCCATGGCGTAGAGTTTGATGCAGCCTTGGGATAACCCGCGAACATTCCGTCGTCCGCGCCACAAGCCCATGTATGAGTACCAAATTCTTCGAGCTAGCAATTCCCTCACCTCTGTGAGCTTTTGCATAACTATTTTGGTGGTTGAGCAACTCATTCCACCTTGGATGGTCTCATCCTTTACCAAGCACCTCGCTTGCCTTGAGCACCATTAAGTATAGTTGTCAACATTGAGCCGTGGCTCAAACTCAACCATCCCAACCTTTGTGGCTTCACATTCTTCCAAGCTTGTCTGTTCTCATGGTGCCACTTATGCGAAGGGTTGGCAATTTCTCTGAATGCCAATCTCGGATGCCCGCTCTCCTCTGGCGACTCCTCTTCCCAACATCTCCATGCCTTTTTCCCCAAAAGGTCGGCGTGTCTTTGACCCCTCAACGCAGATCCTGCTAGGTCCCCCCACGTTTGCATGCTAAGTGTTTCTATGAGTGCTTGTCCCGCTTTCGATACCATCATCACCGGACTTAGCTGGTTTTGCCTAAGTCGTCGCGGCACCCTTATGCGTCTCCGTCCGCAAAGAATTCGGCCTCCTCCAAAGCCTCCCATGGTCCCTTAGGTCCCACAAAAGAGAGAACAGGACAGAGAAAAGGCCTCACTCGGGATCCACAAGCAAACATCTCCGAAAAATACTTCATAGACAATGCAAATTACAAACAGACTTTACAAGCTCTGAACAGTTGCACAACAAAGGGTAAAATGGTCCATTACAGACCGAGAATCTCTCGCACATGTCCACATGACACAACCTTTATTTACAAGCCTAAAGAGACCACCAACCCAACTAAAATGGGACTATTAAGCCTTTGGCCGCCCCTCTACATGCTGTACAAGGCATGAACATGCCAAAGACACGGACATACATAAGCATTACATCAAACATCCTGTTTCGAAGTTTGTCCGTGACAGCTCGTACCTTGAAAACTCAGGGATTTAAATTTTGGCTCCAAGTTTTGAAGCCATTTGGGGTCTATAAAACCCCACAAATTCCTGCTTGGAAGACACATGAAAAGAGGGCAAAAACTATATGATTCTAAGGTTGTTAAACTCTTTTAAATATATAGTCCCCCTTCAAGAGCTTAGTGATAGTCCTAAAGGAGGTGTGTGAGGGAACACTTATAAAAGAAGGGTGTAAAGGTTCTTTCCTAAACCTGTGAAAAGGAGAAAGAGTGTAAGGGTAGTTGATCTTCACCCATTAGAAAGAAGATCGATGGTGGAAGCCGGTAGCCTCGAGTGAAGAGAAATCGGGAGTGGACGTAGGTCATGATAACCAAATTACTATAAATCAGTTTGCATATCTGTTTTGTCATTTAACTTTATTGCAAACTGCTTTACTTCCTCATTACTTTAGCTACATACTCTTACAAATGTTTTCAAATTTAAACACTCCTTGATACGATTTTATCGTACAAAGATTTTTGACTCGACATAATTTTTACGTAGACACTAATTCACCCCACCCTTAAATCTTATTTGTATTTACTTTAACCTTTTTATTTTCATTTGAAACTGATTTCTTACTTTCACTACGCTTATGAATGTGATTTCATGTTAACATCTTTCTTATATCGATTTTTATTGTATGAAGTTTCAAACCAACGTAATTTTTCGTAAGCACTAATTAAAACCAACCCCCTCTCTTAGTGCTGATTCGATCATAATAGTTGGTATCAGAGCCATGTTTTTCTCGTTTGGTTTAACACCTAAGAGAAATAGATTTTTTCGGCTTACAAGAGGGTTACTCTATCATTCGTCCTCCTATATTCAATGGGATGGACTACACTTATTAGAAAACTTGAATAAGAGTTTTCTTACTTTCTATGGATTTGAATTTATGGAATATTGTTTAACTTAGCTTTCAAAAAATTTTTAAACCAATGAATGAATTGAATGATTTAGAGAAGAATATTTTTTCTTTAAATGCTAGAGCTATGAATGCTCTATTTTATGCTTTAGATAAAAATGAGTTTAATCATATTTCAACTTGTGAAATTATCCATGACATTTGGCATACTCTTGAAGTCACAAATGAAGGCACAAGTAGGGTTAAAGATTCTAAAGTTAATCTTTTGATGCATAGTTTTTAATTATTTCGAATGGAACCAAGTGAAACCATTGGAGACATGTACACCCGCTTTACGGATATCGTCAATGGTTTGAAAGCACTTGATAAAAGTTTTTCTAATCTTGAACTTATAAACAAGAGTCTAAGATCCCTTCCAAAAAGTTGGGATCCCAAATTAATTGTCATTCAAAAAGCAAAGGACCTAAACAATTTTTCGCTTGAAGAACTTATTGGATCTTTAATGACCTTTAAAATGAGTTGTATAGCACAAGATGAACATGAGAACAACCTTCCAAAGAATATGAAGGATTTAACACTTAGAACAAATGAAGACCACTCAAGTGAAAGCTCAAGTGATGATAAGCTATTTTAGCTAAGTCATCCTTCGTCGAATCGAAATCTCTACATATTTATGAAATCGATTTTGAACTTACGAGTTTTAATCCGCTGTACTAATTCACCACCCCCCCTTAGTGCCGCTCTGATCCTAACAATTAGTATCAGAGCAAGGCTCACTCTCATATTTGGTTTAATACCCAAGTGAGATGTCTTACTTCAACATGCAAGAGGGTCACTCTATTATACGTTCGCTTATGTTTAATGGGTCGGATTATGTATTGGAAGACTCGTATAAGGATCTTCCTTATTTTCATGGATTTTGAGCTTTAGAATATTATCGAAAATGGATTTCAAAAATCTTTTCTTCCGATGAGTGAATGGGATGAATCAGAGAAGAAGGTTTTTGCTATAAACGCAAAGACTATGAATGCCTTGTTTTGTACACTTGATAAAAATGAATTTAATCGCATTTCAATTTGCGATTTGGCTTTTGATATTTGGAGAACTCTTGAGGTCACTCATGAAGGCACTAGCTGAGTAAAAGAGTCCAAAATCAATATTTTTGTGCATTCTTACAAATTTTTCCAAATGAAACCAAGTGAGCCCATCGGAGACATGTACACCTGTTTCACAGATATCATCAATGGACTCAAAGCTCTTGGTAAAGATTTTTCTAACTTTAAACTAGTAACTAAAATTTTAAGATCCCTTCCAAAGAGTTGGGATCCAAAAGTTATGGCAATTCAAGAGGCCAAGGACCTTAAAACATTTCCTCTCAAAGAACTTATTGGGCCTCTAATGACCTACGAAATGAATAATGTAGCAAAAAGGGAACTCAAGAACAACCTTCCAAAGAACAAGAAGGATGTGAGACATAGAACATTTAAAGACCATTTGAGCATAAGCTCAAGTGATGGTGAACTTAAACTATAAATGAAACAAAAATTAGAAAGCAAAAAGAACGGAACTACTTGCTTTAAATGCAAGAAGAAGAACAAAAATTGGGATGAATTGAGCTCCTCCGAAGATGAGGAGAAAATCAAAAAAGGCGAGGTGGCAAACTATGCCTTAACCGCCTTCAATTATGAGGTAATCAAAACCCCCTTAATTTATTTTGAAATTACTTGATATTTTTTATGATGCATTTTCTTTTTTTTAGAATAATTATTTTTCTTAAAAATTATATGTTTGAAAAATTGAAAATATACAAATATGATCATGATCGTAATTTTGAAAATAATAATAAAAATTACATGTTTTATGTTAATGGAATAAAATATTAGATTTAAATCTAATGATCATATTTATGTTTTTCTTAAGAAGAAAAAATATGTATCTTGATGATTTCCGATTTTGATTGAAACCATACTTGATGTCTTAATGAAAATATTAAAAAGTTTAATATCATACTTAATGATGATGCATAGCTTTAGTAGTCTTAATGAAAATATTAAGAAGTTTAATATCATGCATAATGATGATGCATAGATTTTGTATGAAAAACTAAGTATGAAAAGATAGATTCGCCTAAAAAGAAAAATGCATGACTACAACAAATAATAAAATGGTTTTGGTTGAAAATACCTTATGCTCAATGAAACCATGATTGATGAATATGCTTTATGTTTAATGATTTCTTTGCCTTGAATGTCCTATCATGATGAATATTTTAAAAATAAATGAAATCATGTTTGATTTGAAATAATGCATAATGATTTTTGTGATTTATAGATTATCAATTTTCACGATAATAAAAGTGGCTTTTTCGATTTAAAAAATGATGCATATTTTGATTTGACATAAATGAAATAGGCATGCTTATATAAAATAGTGTAAGTGTCTTGACGATTGTATACTTAATGATGCATAAAGTTATAATGAAAATATTAAAATTTTGATACCATAATTTGACGATTTTATGTATGAGATTTTAAAGTTATACATGATGATTTTTATGGTTTATTGATCTTGGTGGTTTTCATGATAAAATTTATTTTTCGATCCTAAACGTTGATGCATGGTTTTAACATAAGAACAAATATTTGAGCATTCTAATATAAAATCAATAACATAAATTGAAACAACTAAAAAGAGAAAATTATTTTTCTTAAAATTTTTTTTTCTCTATCTTATTGACTTTAATGAATTTATTCGATCATCTTAAAAGTGATTTTGATAATTTTGATGATTTGAATGAGTTTCATCTAACCATGATTTTTATCTTGATTTCTAAAAATTATAAATTAAAAATTTATTTTATAAATCAAGAGTGTGATTCTTTCTTTTCACTATTTGAGTTATTAAAAAATAATCATAATATGTCTCTTGATATTTAAAATTTATATTCACTATTTATGCATCACATCACGAAAATTCTTTTTGATATTTATGTTTACTATTTATGATATGAATGCATGAAACACTCATGATATGATTTTTATACAATTCCGTGTATTCATAAAATATTTATCTCATCACTCAATTAATTCTTCTTGATGTTCCTAATGTGATGAAATGAAATTATGCATGAAATACAAATAAGAAGTTAATGATCATGCATGATAGGATATAATGAACTTTGACATTTAGATACCATCAATTAAAAAGCTATGATTATGTTGCCAAAATGATGTATTATGAATGCTTGAATATCATGTATGATATGCTCATAATGATGATTGATTTATTTGTATCATGTATGAAAAATGAAATGTATGGTTTTGAAATTGTGCATGTTCGAATTTGAAAATATGATGATGCATAATGATGAAATTATGTAATGAAAATATTAAACATTTTGAAACTATGTTTTAATATCATGCATAATGATCATGCTTAATAAATTTTGAAATTATGCATGGTGATTTTTAAGTAATTTATGGATTATCAATTTTTATCATGATGAAATGTTACATTTTTGGTTTTAAGTATAATGTATGTTTTCATACAAAAAAACTTGAGCATATTGATTTGAAATCATGTTTAATGGTTTTATAATTCAAAATTATGCATGATGAATATTACGATTTATGGATTATTGATTTTTACCATAATGAAAGTGTCTTATTGATCTTTTTCATAACAAATCTTACACTTTCGATTTTAAATATGATACATGTTTTTATTTGGCATAAATGAAATAAAATCATATGAATTGAAACAACTAAAAAGAGGAAAATGTTTTTTTAAAAAAATTATTTTTCTCTATCTTATTGATTTTGATGATTATTATGATAAATCTATGTATACCATTTTGAATCTCTTGAAAGTAATGTTGAGATTTTGATGAATTGGACGATTTGAATTTGAATGAGTTTGTATTCAAATCATGATCTTGATTTTTTGGATTTACTACTTGAGATTTTTTTTAATCACGATCTCTTCTTTGTATACCTATAATTTTTGTTATTTATAAAAAGAAAAGATTTGATAAAATGAATGACGTCTTTTGTAATTTAAGAGGTCTTATCTTTCATGACATGATGCCGTTGGATTTATTGCTTGTATGTCTTGAAATAATTAAAATATTTTACACTATTTTGTTCTTCCTTATTCTTTCTTATTTATAATGATAAAATGGGGAAAAGTTATGATCATGCATGGCAAGATGCAATTTGAGAAATTAATACCATGATGATTTGAAATATTTATGATTTGGAATGATGCATATGCTTTTTATTATGATAATGTATGTGATGTATTGCATATTATGTGTATCATGAATGCTTTAAATGATAAATGTTTAGTACCAACAATCATGAAATGATAAATACTTAAAAATATTAATTTAATATTCGGTATCATGAATATTTTATTATCATACATGAAAATAGTGATAAATATTTTAAAAATAAATGTTTGTATCATGTTAGATGATTTTACATTTTGTGCATGATGAGTTATAGTAATGATTGAAACAATGATTGAAATAATATGAATGATGATTTGGAATCATGCATATAATGATGAGTTCATATGTTTTGAAAATATATATGATGATTTGGTATTATGCATGCAATACTTTAACATATGATAATGATGTACGCAATGATGAAATATTCATGATAAAATAATTATTTTAACATTCAAGAGTTGAATTTTCATCTATGTTATTTACTTTTGTCATAATTTAGAAATTAACATAAATGGTCTTCCCTTCTTTTTGACAATGACAAAGGGGGAGCAAAAATTGCACTTCTCAATAGAGAAGAAATTACTATCTTGAACATCACCAAGGAGTGCTATCTTGCCAATCTCAAGAAGTAAAAAAGTTAACTTACACATCTAGCAAAACTTATATTTTAAGAAGCAATAGTTGCTTTCTTGAACATTTCAAAATTATTAGCTTGCATGTCTTAAAATGTTAAAAAAAATTTGCTAGCTTGTATATTGTAAACTTGCTATCATACTATCATGTATATCTATGATGATAGCAAACTTGCATGATGATAAAAATGGATATTATGTTTTTCATGCAATGAGTTGAACTTGTATATCACAAATACTTGATTGTGATACTTCTCATTTTTGTTGATGACAAAGGGGGAGAAGTATGCTGATTATATGTCATGATTTTATCATGACATGTTGCTTGGATTTTTGAATCCAAGAGTTTCTATCAATATGGTATATTGATAAGGGGAGTTTATTTAAACTCTGGGAGTTAAGGTTAACTCCGTCGTCGATTGGTTGTCATAATAAAAAAGGGGGAGATTGTTGAAGCTCAGATTTTGATGATGAAACCAATCAATATATGTTTATATTTTAATTTGTATTTTGAGTAACGTAGGATGCTTCGATCAGAGTGAGACAATTAAAGCAGAAAAATCATGTTGGGCCGTAGGAACATGTCAGAAGATTAGACATCGGGTCGGTGGATCGGTCGACGTATCGATAGAAGGCTTCGAACCGTGGATTCGGGCATCAGGCCAAGAAAAGTGGACATTGTGCCAAGAATATCAGAGTTGCGGAGTCAACTGGCCGATTGGGCAATAGGCCGCAGGAGAGGACGATGCGCCGAAGAATCGGATGAAGCATCGAGGAACCAATGACATGCTGGACAACTTGATTAGATGCTTAGGATTAATTGTCTAGATCGAAGTATGTTTTACATATGCAGGATTAACTATGATAGCATGAAGACATAAAGCAAGTTTACCGGAGTTAAGTTCGATGGGTGTTCGAGAGTCCACCGAAAGTCCGAAGAATCGTCGGAAGTGTTGCTAGAACCAACCGAGAAAGAATCGGGGACTTGTCGAAGTTTTTGGAAGTCCACTAGAAAGATCGTTGGAGGTTTATGGAGATCACCGAGAAGGTTCGGATACTTGCCAAAGACTCGTTGAACTCACCACAAGACCAGGAGCCTGCTAGGAGTCCGCTGGAAGAAATCCGAGGGTATATCGGAAGTCCGCTGAAAGTTCGCCGGAAAGCTCGCCGGAAGGAAACTCGACGTTGCCAATTAAAATTTACTTAGGGCTATATCTTAATTTTATAGTTTGCATATAATTTGGGTTAGGATTAAGGGTCAATCCTATAACCCGGTTAGGGGCCAATTGGGCCCGAGTTTGGACTAGTTTGGGCCAAGTTTGGAGCCCAACTAGTGAGCTGGAATAGTCCAGGCGGTGGCACCGCCTAGAACCCGAGAGGTCTAGCGGTGGCACCATCAGTACATTGCTGGACTGGGCGGTGGCACTTCCCAGAACCTGCGAGGTCCGGCGGTGGCACCGCTAGTACACTATCAATGTTAGACACTGACAAGCGGTGGCACTGCTAGCACCGAGAAACCCAAAAGCAATTCAAATTTGGAATCCAAATTTGAATCCTCTTGGGGACTATAAATACCCCTCAATTCTCAGCAGAGATAACACCTTTTTGAGAAGTTAGAGATTAAGAAAAAGCTTTAGCAAAGTCTTGTTTTCAATAGCTTAAGTGTTCACCTCTCTCTCTCTTTGAAAAATCTGTAAGAGTGTGAACCACTTGTAAAAAGGTTGTAAGAAGGGTCTTTGGTCCTTCCCCTTCAAAGTGATTTGCTAGTGGAAGTTGGGAGCCTCATCGAAGAAGGCTTCACAAGTGGATGTAGGTCATTTGACCGAACCACTTTACATTGTGGTGTTCCTTGAATATGTGAGTGTTTAATTTTCTGAACCATTTCTTTACTTAGCTGCAAATCGTTTGGTTTTCATCTCCCTACTCTTGACTACCTTCACTCAAGCTATTTTAGCTAAGTCATCCTTCGTCGAATCGAAATCTCTACACATTTACGAAATCAATTTCGAACTTATAAGTTTTAATCTGCTGCACTAATTCACCCTCCACCCCCCTCTTAGTGTCGCTCCGATCCTAACAGGCATGTCATTGGTTCATCGATGCCTTGTCTGATTTTTTGACGTATCATCCTCTCTTATGGCCTATTGCCCAATCGGCTAGTTGACCTTTGTAACTCTGATTTCCTTAGCGCAATTTCCACTCTTCTTGGCCCGATGCCCGATCCCATGGCCCAAGGCCTTCTATCAATATGTCGATCGATCCTCCAGCTCAACGTCCAATTTTTTAACATGTTCCACTTTAACCCAATATGATTCTTCCTACTTTAATTGTCTCTCCCTGATCGAAGCTTCTTATGTCACTCCAAGCGTAGATCAGATCATAAACACTATCAATTGGTTTTATCATCAAAATATGAGATTCAATAGTTCGGAGGCCAAACAGGATGGGAATCATAAGGAGTTGTGATTGGCAAGAGATACCTACCTTTTGGGCTTAGTGTGATTGGTTGAGTCACTTGAGGTTATACTAAGACGATGTTTGGATCTCGATCCCCACTAGAAGTCTACCGGAGACTTCAGTTTACATGCCGAGGGTGTCGCGTGGCTCACTAGAAAAATAGTGGGAGCAGATTAAGATAGAAAATATCGATTAAGATAGAAAACCATAACCTGATTGTTTATTTTTTTATAAAATCTGTATATTATTTATTTCTACTGCATCTTTATTTTTAGAAAATATCGCTTTTAAATTCCTTACATGGCATACTTGATGTCAACCACCTCACTAGTCTAAATTATACGAATTGGCTCCACAAATTGAGAATTATTCTGACGATGGAGAAAATCATGTATGTCCTTGATACAGTGATGTCTACGCTTGAGGAAGGGGCAAGCGAGGATGAGATCGCTTGCTACGTAAAGTACATATATGACTCCACTCTTGCTCAGTGTTATATGTTGGGCTCAATGACTTCTGAGTTATAGAGACAGCATGAAAAGATAGATGCCAGATCCATTCTCTTACATGTCCGCAAACTATTAGATTAACAACCATCTTTTAATCACATCATACGTACACACATCATATGGTCTATAATCATCCGTCCACATCTTACATCACATAGACACATCACCATGTAGGACTTCAAAATAATAATAATTAATTAAAATATTTTAATTAATTATATATAGTATTTTGGGAACCCTACAATAGGGTGCCTCACATGACAGGTAGTTTCTTCTTAAGTAAGGAAATCTTACTATATAGAGACTCTCCAAAAACCAAGAATCCTAGGCCACTGGATTGCCTTGTATGGATAGGAAACCCTAGCCACCAAGGAGTCCCTTGCAACTAGGAAATTATGGTTGTAGGGCTGCCATGGGCTGCAGGTGCCCCATGCGGCCAGAACTCCTAGCCACGTGGGCAACCCCTACGGCCAAGAAACCCTACTCTCATTCTTGCTACTTTTGGCTAGGTCGAGACTAGTAAATTAGAGCTCTCAGTCAAGGTTGCAAGCAGCCTTCGGCCAATCCAAGGGGCAACAACAGTTACTATCCTATCTTCCCCTTTTATGTCAATAAATTTGACATCAAAAGCCCTATCTAAAACACCTCAAACACCTCATAACAACAAGAAAAGGTGCAGCACATATTTGAAAAATACAATAAAAAAATTACAATAATCGTGCAAAATAATTTCAATGTGATTGAACACAATATACTGTCACGAACTTAGCTGGTTTCGCCTAAGTCTTGCGGCACCCTTGCATGTCCATTCGTAAAGGTCAGTCTCCCCAAAGCCTCTTATGGTCCCTTAGGACCTACAAAAGAGAAAACGGGTTAGAGAAAACGCCTCACTCGGGATCCACAAGCAAATATTTCTGAAAACACTTTATATACAATACAAATTACAAACAGACTTTACAAGCTCTGAACAGTTGTACAACAAAGGGTCAAAATGGTCCACTATAGATCGAAAATCTCTCACAAGTGTCCACATGACATAACTTTTATTTACAAGCCTAAAGCGGCCACCAACCCAACTAAAATGGGACTATTAAGCCTTCGGCCATCCCTCTACATACTGTATAAAGCATGAATATACCAAAAGACACGAACATACATAACTATTACATCAAACATCCTATTTAGAAGTTTGTCCGTGACATTCTCCCCCACTTATTCCTTCGATGTCCTTGTCGAAGCCTTTGCCCGACATTGCAGCTCCTCGCCTTTGTTGAGTTTTCAATCTTACGCTCCAACTGCAATGTGCCTCGGCTTCGGTTGCTCTCCGTTGCTATTTTTTGAGTAGTCGAACTTTTAATCCATATCTTTGCTTCAACTTCATGAATGACTCTGACTTTAGTGTGGGGTTGGCTGAGTTGTGTTGATCCCTATTGGTTCCTGTGGATCCTCCAAATGAAGGAAAAGACCATCCTTACTATGCACCAGTCTCTCAAATGCCTCATGCTGCTTGAATTGGGTGGATGCTTGTTAGAGCTTTAATGAGCATCGCCTCGCAAACTTCTGAAGTTTTGGATCCTTCCTCTATAAAATTTTCCTATTGACTCTTGTTTCACTTAGTAGTCACTTTCAAGTAGATTTGCATCACTTCCACTTTCGATTGGCATTTCGTTGGGAAATGAAGTAGACAATCTACTCTCAGTAACACTGATCACTATTGGTGAGGATTTGACAACTATTGTCTTCTATTATCTTTGAAGGGTCTTTGAACCTGTGTAGAGCTCCTCTACTTGATAAATAAGAGAATTGGGGTACTCGGTTTCGCCCATTCTCTTAAGAGTTGAGAAGGCAAAGGTTACTTGACTTCACCCGCCTACTCGAGATTGTACTCCATGCATCGAGCTGATTACTGGCCTTCGTTTACTCTTTGCTCACACTTCTAAAGCACTTGAAGTGTTTGCACTCTTTGTGTTGAATTAGTTACTGTGATTCACCTTCTCAATGCCATCGAACTTCTAGAATGCAGGAAGTTTTCACCCCAACTTAGAGTAATTCTATAAAAGATTTGGTTGCCTCTAGGATTGTATCGTCTTCTCCATCAACCCTATCACCTACTCCACTAAGTGGCAAAGGTACAACACCACGTACTGCCTACTTCGTTCCTTGATCGTGCACTCTTACATGACCCGAAGTCCTTCATTTTCGGCTATCTTGATGAGAAGCTCATTGACACTGGTCTTACGAAGTTCCTTGGCCTCTTCCCTTTAACCTTGTCTCAATACTTGGAGTTTGCCTTTGCATGCTCCGTCACCTCGACCCCTTTCACGACCAAGTACTCTCCCTCCATAAGAGTAGGGGATCAATGACTTTCACGGAAGTCCTGCCTCTGTGGTACCATGGCACTACCATGCCCATGGCCCTACTATCCATCGCCTTGCATCTGCATCCCTTTTCTTCACAATCAGTAGATATGTCTCTGTGGCACTCCTCCGAGTCCACCTCCATTTTAACTAATGCTCGATTTTGGGTAGCTAAGTCCCTCTAGACTTATTATCACTTCCTCGCCCCTTTCGACCCCCTGCTTCAACACCTCTATATTCTCCAAGTAGCTCCCTTTGGTCGATGGAAAGACATACTATAACTCCCATACATGGCCTCTACCATCACGTTATAGGATTTGCACCGATTCTGTTCTCATTAGCTTCCTTGGTAGCAACGTTCGCTTACTCGACCTTTTTTCTGCGACTTGTCGAGCTACCTTAGCGAATATAGGCTCTAAAGCAGTCCAACTCTCCAGCTACTTGATCATACCTCTGCATGATCAAGCCCCTCCCATGGGACTACTAGTACTTGTATTCAAACTTTTTCCTTGGTGAAACATAGCCCCCATATCTTTTGATGACCAAGGCTTTCATCCGATACAAAATTGATGCGTCTGGAAGACCGGCCTCTCCACGATACCATGGCCTTCACTCCTTGAATCCATAGCCCTTCTTGCCATCATATTATTCACCGAAGTGGAGCTTCCAATAGCTCCGATCATACCTACCCGTATGATCTAGTCCCTCATGGGATTATGTTGTGTGTATCGCATTGTCACGAACTGTTCCACCTTGATCCATTGCACCATGTAAGCCTCCACGGTGACATCTCTATTACATTTTAATCCTTATGGGATGAACTTGAATTGTGATCCCTTCATGTGTGGCCTCTGCCAATATATCGCCAGTCTCTTCCACCTTCATTTTGTTCGCTCCTTTGGCAATCGACCTTCATCCATCGACTCTTGGGTCACACCTAGATGAAACCTTTGCTCTAGGACAATCCATTGCCTAGTAACTCCAAAGTCTCACTGACTTAAATGAAAATGGTGCATCATTGTCTAGATCCTGGGCCTCTACCCTACTAGCACAATCTTCACTCGTGCAGCTTCACCTTCTAGCAACTTGACCGGCAACACTATGGCATATTCTTCAAGAGTACCCGTCTCCTCATCCTCTTGTCCGTGCCCAGGCATTCTGAACCCAATTTAAGCCATAGGTTGAGTCACCTTAGTTCCTCTATCAAATGCTTCTCTGCGAGATAAGGTGTATGTGCCTAGAAGCTCCCTTCATCTTTGGCACCATGCAAGATGAGTATGTTAAAATAAGAATAAAGGACCTATGGAACAACATGATCCTACTCTTGCCTCTGCAAGAGTTTATATCCTTGACCTTTGTCCAAGGAAAGCACTGTGCCTCCGCTCCATGTTCTATCTTCTATGCTAACTCCCTTCATGCGGCTTGGGTACTTCGCCAAGTTACACCCAAGTTGCTCTGCTCCTCGTTTTTGCATTGAGTTGATGATGACCCTCGTGCCCACCATTCCACGGGTCAGCCCTCCCTTGAGTTCGATCTCCATATCGACTCCAATTGTGCCTTCATTTGTGTTGCTTTGGGTCGCTCCCCACTTGATCTCGTAATGCATCCACCAATGCATTCTCTCAAGCGAGATCATGCGATGACTCCTAGCCGCTTGCTTGGTCCATTGAGCTTCGTGGAGTTATTATTTGTTGAGGTACTCCTCCTCAACATGTATGGTCCGTCCCACATGAATCTTCATCTGGAGAGCTGGGACTTATCCCTCTTGGATAACTATCTCCTTGGAGCAATATCTCTCTTTGTTTCGGAGACCACCATTCCTTTGGACTACTCTGATTTACTGAACAAACTATGTATTGTTCTGCCTCCTGCAGACATATCCTTTACATGCTGAAGAGAAAATTTCGATGCTCCATGGCATTAAGTTTCGGTCACCTTGGGATGGCTGCGAACATTCCATCGTCCGCATATAAGCCCATGCATGAGTATCAAATTCTTCGAGTTAGCAATTCCCCTCACTTTTGTGAACTTTGCACAACTCTTTTGGTCACTGAGAAACTTATTCCACCTTGCATGGTCTCATCCTTTACCAAGTGCCTCGCTTGCCTTGAGCACCATCAGGTATAGTTGTCAATGTTGAGTCATAGCTCAAACTCAGCCATCCCAATCTTTATGCGCTCCGCATTCTTCCAAGCTTGCCTGTTCTCATGGTGCCTCTTGCACGAAGGGTTGGCCATTCCTCTGAATGCCAATCTCAGATGCCCACTCCTCCGAGCGACTCCTTTTTCCTACATCTCCATGCCCGTTTTCCCCCGAATGGTCGCGCATATGCTGTCTGCTCTCAATGTAGTCCCGCTAGGTCCCCCACGTTTGCATGTTAAGTGTTTCTTTGAGTGCTTGTCCCGCTCTGATACCATCTGGCATGGACTTAGCTTGTTTCACCTAAGTCGTGCGATACCCTTGCGTGTCTGTCCGCAAAGGTCAGCCTCCCCGAAGCCTCTTATGGTTTGACCCACAAAAGAGAAAATGGGTTAGAGAAAATGCCTCACTCGAGATGCATAAGCAAATATTTCTGAAAACACTTCATAGACAATATAAATTGCAAACAGACTTTACAAGCTCTGAACAGTTGTACAACAAAGGGTCAAAATGGTCCACTATAGATCGAAAATCTCTCACAAGTGTCCACATGACATAACTTTTATTTACAAGCCTAAAGCGGCCACCGACCCAACTAAAATGGGACTATTAAGCCTTCCGGCCATCCCTCTACATACTGTATAAAGCATGAATATACCAAAAGACACGAACATACATAACTATTACATCAAACATCCTATTTAGAAGTTTGTCCGTGACATTCTCCCCCACTTATTCCTTCGATGTCCTTGTCGAAGCCTTTGCCGACATTGCAGCTCCTCGCCTTTGTTGAGTTTTCAATCTTCTGCTCCAACTGCAATGTGCCTCCTGGCTTCCAGTTGCTCTCCGTTGCTATTTTTGAGTAGTCGAACTTTTAATCCGCCATGCTGCTTCAACTCGCCAATGACTCTGACTTTAGTGTGGGGTTGGCTGAGTTGTGTTGATCCCTATTGGTTCCTGTGGATCCTCCAAATGAAGGAAAAGACCATCCTTACTATGCACCAGTCTCTCAAATGCCTCATGCTGCTTGAATTGGGTGGATGCTTGTTAGAGCTTTAATGAGCATCGCCTCGCAAACTTCTGAAGTTTTGGATCCTTCCTCTATAAAATTTTCCCATTGACTCTTGTTTCACTTAGTAGTCACTTTCAAGTAGATTTGCATCACTTCCACTTTCGATTTGCATTTCGTTGGGAAATGAAGTGGACAATCTACTCTCAGTAACACTGATCACTATTGGTGAGGATTTGACAACTATTGTCTTCTATTATCTTTGAAGGGTCTTTGAACCTGTGTAGAGCTCCTCTACTTGATAAATAAGAGAATTAGGGTACTCGGTTTCGCCCATTCTCTTAAGAGTTGAGAAGGCAAAGGTTACTTGACTTCACCCGCCTCCTCGAGATTGTACTCCATGCATCGAGCTGATTACTGGCCTTCGTTTACTCTTTGCTCACACTTCTAAAGCACTTGAAGTGTTTGCACTCTTTGTGTTGAGTTAGTTACTGTGATTCACCTTCTCAATGCCATCGAACTTCTAGAATGCAGGAAGTTTTCACCCCAACTTAGAGTAATTCTATAAAAGATTTGGTTGCCTCTAGGATTGTATCGTCTTCTCCATCAACCCTATCACCTACTCCACTAAGTGGCAAAGGTACAACACCACGTACTGCCTACTTCGTTCCTTGATCGTGCACTCTTACATGACCCGAAGTCCTTCATTTTCGGCTATCTTGATGAGAAGCTCATTGACACTGGTCTTACGAAGTTCCTTGGCCTCTTCCCTTTAACCTTGTCTCAATACTTGGAGTTTGCCTTTGCATGCTCCGTCACCTCGACCCCTTTCACGACCAAGTACTCTCCCTCCATAAGAGTAGGGGATCAATGACTTTCACGGAAGTCCTGCCTCTGTGGTACCATGGCACTACCATGCCCATGGCCCTACTATCCATCGTCTTGCATCTGCATCCCTTTTCTTCACAATCAATAGATATGTCTCTGTGGCACTCCTTCGAGTCCACCTCCATTTTAACTAATGCTCGATTTTGGGTAGCTAAGTCCCTCTAGACTTATTATCACTTCCTCGCCCCTTTCGACCCCCTGCTTCAACACCTCTATATTCTCCAAGTAGCTCCCTTTGGTCGATGGAAAGACATACTATAACTCCCATACATGGCCTCTACCATCACGTTATAGGATTTGCACCGATTCTGTTCTCATTAGCTTCCTTGGTAGCAACGTTCGCTTACTCGACCTTTTTCTCTGACTTGTCGAGCTACCTTAAGCGAATATAGGCTCTAGAGCAGTCCAACTCTCCAGCTACTTCGATCATACCTCTGCATGATCAAGCCCCTCCCATGGGACTACTAGTACTTGTATTCAAACTTTTTCCTTGGTGAAACATAGCCCCCATATACTGATGACCAAGGCTTTCATCCGATACAAAATTCGATGCACGTACGGAAGACCGGCCTCTACGATACCATGGCCTTCACTCCTTGAATCCATAGCCCTTCTTGCCATCATATTATTCACCGAAGTGGAGCTTCCAATAGCTCCCGATCATACCTTCGTATGATCTAGTCCCTCATGGGATTATGTTGTGTGTATCGCATTGTCACGAACTGTTCCACCTTGATCCGCTGCACCATGTCGCCTCCTGGTGACATCTCTATTGCATTTTAATCCTTATGGGATGAACTTGAATTGTGATCCCTTCATGTGTGGCCTCTGCCAATATATCGCAGGGTCTCTTCCACCTTCGATTTTGTTCGCTCCTTTGGCAATCGACCTTCATCCATCGACTCTTGGGTCACACCTAGATGAAGCACTGCTCTAGGACAATCCATTGCCTAGTAACTCCAAAGTCTACTGACTTCGCTGAAAATGGTGCATCATTGTCTAGATCCTAGGCCTCTACCCCTACTAGCACAATCTTCACTACGTACCGCTTCCTGCCTAGCAACTTGACTGGCAACACTATGGCATATTCTTCAAGAGTACCCGTCTCCTCATCCTCTTGTCCCGTGCCAAGGCATTCTGAACCCAATTTCGCCTTCGCAAGTTGAGTCACCTTAGTTCCTCTATCAAATGCTTCTATGAGATAAGGTGTATGTGCCTAGAAGCTCCCTTCATCTTTGGCACCATGCAAGATGAGTATGTTCCGTAAGAATAAAGGACCTATGGAACAACATGATCATACTCTTGCCTCTGCAAGAGTTCATATCCTTGACCTTTGTCCAAGGAAAGCACTGTGCCTCCGCTCCATGTTCTATCTTCTATGCTAACTCCCTTCATGCGGCTTGGGTACTTCGCCAAGTTACACCCAAGTTGCTCTGCTCCTCGTTTTTGCATTGAGTTGATGGTGACCCTCGTGCCCACCATTCCACAGGTCAGCCCTCCCTTGAGTTCGATCTCCATATCGACTCCAATTGTGCCTTTATTTGTGTTGCTTTGGGTCGCTCCCCACTTGATCTCGTAATGCATCCACCAATGCATTCTCTCAAGCGAGATCATGCGATGACTCCTAGCCGCTTGCTTGGTCCATTGAGCTTCGTGGAGTTATTATTTGTTGAGGTACTCCTCCTCAACATGTATGGTCCGTCCCACATGAATCTTCATCTGGAGAGCTGGGACTTATCCCTCTTGGATAACTATCTCCTTGGAGCAATATCTCTCTTTGTTTCGGAGACTACCATTCCTTTGGACTACTCTGATTTACTGAACAAACTATGTATTGTTCTGCCTCCTGCAGACATATCCTTTACATGCTGAAGAGAAAATTTCGATGCTCCATGGCATTAAGTTTCGGTCACCTTGGGATGGCTGCGAACATTCCATCGTCCGCATATAAGCCCATGCATGAGTATCAAATTCTTCGAGTTAGCAATTCCCCTCACTTTTGTGAACTTTGCACAACTCTTTTGGTCACTGAGAAACTTATTCCACCTTGCATGGTCTCATCCTTTACCAAGTGCCTCGCTTGCCTTGAGCACCATCAGGTATAGTTGTCAATGTTGAGTCATAGCTCAAACTCAGCCATCCCAATCTTTATGCGCTCCGCATTCTTCCAAGCTTGCCTGTTCTCATGGTGCCTCTTGCACGAAGGGTTGGCCATTCCTCTGAATGCCAATCTCAGATGCCCACTCCTCCGAGCGACTCCTTTTTCCTACATCTCCATGCCCGTTTTCCCCCGAATGGTCGCGCATATGCTGACTGCTCTCAATGTAGTCCCGCTAGGTCCCCCACGTTTGCATGTTAAGTGTTTCTTTGAGTGCTTGTCCCGCTCTGATACCATCTGGCATGGACTTAGCTTGTTTCACCTAAGTCGTGCGATACCCTTGCGTGTCTGTCCGCAAAGGTCAGCCTCCCCGAAGCCTCTTATGGTTTGACCCACAAAAGAGAAAATGGGTTAGAGAAAATGCCTCACTCGAGATGCATAAGCAAATATTTCTGAAAACACTTCATAGACAATATAAATTGCAAACAGACTTTACAAGCTCTGAACAGTTGTACAACAAAGGGTCAAAATGGTCCACTATAGATCGAAAATCTCTCACAAGTGTCCACATGACATAACTTTTATTTACAAGCCTAAAGCGGCCACCGACCCAACTAAAATGGGACTATTAAGCCTTCGGCCATCCCTCTACATACTGTATAAAGCATGAATATACCAAAAGACACGAACATACATAACTATTACATCAAACATCCTATTTAGAAGTTTGTCCGTGACATTCTCCCCCACTTATTCCTTCGATGTCCTTGTCGAAGCCTTTGCCGACATTGCAGCTCCTCGCCTTTGTTGAGTTTTCAATCTTCTGCTCCAACTGCAATGTGCCTCCTGGCTTCCAGTTGCTCTCCGTTGCTATTTTTGAGTAGTCGAACTTTTAATCCGCCATGCTGCTTCAACTCGCCAATGACTCTGACTTTAGTGTGGGGTTGGCTGAGTTGTGTTGATCCCTATTGGTTCCTGTGGATCCTCCAAATGAAGGAAAAGACCATCCTTACTATGCACCAGTCTCTCAAATGCCTCATGCTGCTTGAATTGGGTGGATGCTTGTTAGAGCTTTAATGAGCATCGCCTCGCAAACTTCTGAAGTTTTGGATCCTTCCTCTATAAAATTTTCCTATTGACTCTTGTTTCACTTAGTAGTCACTTTCAAGTAGATTTGCATCACTTCCACTTTCGATTGGCATTTCGTTGGGAAATGAAGTAGACAATCTACTCTCAGTAACACTGATCACTATTGGTGAGGATTTGACAACTATTGTCTTCTATTATCTTTGAAGGGTCTTTGAACCTGTGTAGAGCTCCTCTACTTGATAAATAAGAGAATTGGGGTACTCGGTTTCGCCCATTCTCTTAAGAGTTGAGAAGGCAAAGGTTACTTGACTTCACCCGCCTCCTCGAGATTGTACTCCATGCATCGAGCTGATTACTGGCCTTCGTTTACTCTTTGCTCACACTTCTAAAGCACTTGAAGTGTTTGCACTCTTTGTGTTGAGTTAGTTACTGTGATTCACCTTCTCAATGCCATCGAACTTCTAGAATGCAGGAAGTTTTCACCCCAACTTAGAGTAATTCTATAAAAGATTTGGTTGCCTCTAGGATTGTATCGTCTTCTCCATCAACCCTATCACCTACTCCACTAAGTGGCAAAGGTACAACACCACGTACTGCCTACTTCGTTCCTTGATCGTGCACTCTTACATGACCCGAAGTCCTTCATTTTCGGCTATCTTGATGAGAAGCTCATTGACACTGGTCTTACGAAGTTCCTTGGCCTCTTCCCTTTAACCTTGTCTCAATACTTGGAGTTTGCCTTTGCATGCTCCGTCACCTCGACCCCTTTCACGACCAAGTACTCTCCCTCCATAAGAGTAGGGGATCAATGACTTTCACGGAAGTCCTGCCTCTGTGGTACCATGGCACTACCATGCCCATGGCCCTACTATCCATCGTCTTGCATCTGCATCCCTTTTCTTCACAATCAATAGATATGTCTCTGTGGCACTCCTTGAGTCCACCTCCATTTTAACTAATGCTCGATTTTGGGTAGCTAAGTCCCTCTAGACTTATCATCACTTCCTCGCCCCTTCGACCCCCTCCAGCTTCAACACCTCTATATTCTCCAAGTAGCTCCCTTTGGTCGATGGAAAGACATACTATAACTCCCATACATGGCCTCTACCATCACGTTATAGGATTTGCACCGATTCTGTTCTCATTAGCTTCCTTGGTAGCAACGTTCGCTTACTCGACCTTTTTCTCTGACTTGTCGAGCTACCTTAAGCGAATATAGGCTCTAGAGCAGTCCAACTCTCCAGCTACTTCGATCATACCTCTGCATGATCAAGCCCCTCCCATGGGACTACTAGTACTTGTATTCAAACTTTTTCCTTGGTGAAACATAGCCCCCATATACTGATGACCAAGGCTTTCATCCGATACAAAATTCGATGCACGTACGGAAGACCGGCCTCTACGATACCATGGCCTTCACTCCTTGAATCCATAGCCCTTCTTGCCATCATATTATTCACCGAAGTGGAGCTTCCAATAGCTCCCGATCATACCTTCGTATGATCTAGTCCCTCATGGGATTATGTTGTGTGTATCGCATTGTCACGAACTGTTCCACCTTGATCCGCTGCACCATGTCGCCTCCTGGTGACATCTCTATTGCATTTTAATCCTTATGGGATGAACTTGAATTGTGATCCCTCCATGTGTGGCCTCTGCCAATATATCGCAGGGTCTCTTCCACCTTCGATTTTGTTCGCTCCTTTGGCAATCGACCTTCATCCATCGACTCTTGGGTCACACCTAGATGAAGCACTGCTCTAGGACAATCCATCGCCTAGTTACTCCAAAGTCTACTGACTTCGCTGAAAATGGTGCATCATTGTCTAGATCCTAGGCCTCTACCCCTACCAGCACAATCTTCACTACGTACCGCTTCCTGCCTAGCAACTTGACTGGCAACACTATGGCATATTCTTCAAGAGTACCCGTCTCCTCATCCTCTTGTCCCGTGCCAAGGCATTCTGAACCCAATTTCGCCTTCGCAAGTTGAGTCACCTTAGTTCCTCTATCAAATGCTTCTCTGAGATAAGGTGTATGTGCCTAGAAGCTCCCTTCATCTTTGGCACCATGCAAGATGAGTATGTTCCGTAAGAATAAAGGACCTATGGAACAACATGATCCTACTCTTGCCTCTGCAAGAGTTTATATCCTTGACCTTTGTCCAAGGAAAGCACTGTGCCTCCGCTCCATGTTCTATCTTCTATGCTAACTCCCTTCATGCGGCTTGGGTACTTCGCCAAGTTACACCCAAGTTGCTCTGCTCCTCGTTTTTGCATTGAGTTGATGATGACCCTCGTGCCCACCATTCCACAGGTCAGCCCTCCTTGAGTTCGATCTCCATATCGACTCCAATTGTGCCTTTATTTGTGTTGCTTTGGGTCGCTCCCCACTTGATCTCGTAATGCATCCACCAATGCATTCTCTCAAAGCGAGATCATCGCGATGACTCTAGCCGCTTGCTTGGTCCATTGAGCTTCGTGGAGTTATTATTTGTTGAGGTACTCCTCCTCAACATGTATGGTCCGTCCCACATGAATCTTCATCTGCCGAGAGTGGGACTTATCCCTCTTGGATAACTATCTCCTTGGAGCAATATCTCTCTTTGTTTCGGAGACTACCATTCCTTTGGACTACTCTGATTTACTGAACAAACTATGTATTGTTCTGCCTCCTGCAGACATATCCTTTACATGCTGAAGAGAAAATTTCGATGCTCCATGGCATTAAGTTTCGGTCACCTTGGGATGGCTGCGAACATTCCATCGTCCGCATATAAGCCCATGCATGAGTATCAAATTCTTCGAGTTAGCAATTCCCCTCACTTTTGTGAACTTTGCACAACTCTTTTGGTCACTGAGAAACTTATTCCACCTTGCATGGTCTCATCCTTTACCAAGTGCCTCGCTTGCCTTGAGCACCATCAGGTATAGTTGTCAATGTTGAGTCATAGCTCAAACTCAGCCATCCCAATCTTTATGCGCTCCGCATTCTTCCAAGCTTGCCTGTTCTCATGGTGCCTCTTGCACGAAGGGTTGGCCATTCCTCTGAATGCCAATCTCAGATGCCCACTCCTCCGTGCGACTCCTTTTTCCTACATCTCCATGCCCGTTTTCCCCCGAATGGTCGCGCATATGCTGACTGCTCTCAATGTAGTCCCGCTAGGTCCCCCACGTTTGCATGTTAAGTGTTTCTTTGAGTGCTTGTCCCGCTCTGATACCATCTGGCATGGACTTAGCTTGTTTCACCTAAGTCGTGCGATACCCTTGCGTGTCTGTCCGCAAAGGTCAGCCTCCCCGAAGCCTCTTATGGTTTGACCCACAAAAGAGAAAATGGGTTAGAGAAAATGCCTCACTCGAGATGCATAAGCAAATATTTCTGAAAACACTTCATAGACAATATAAATTGCAAACAGACTTTACAAGCTCTGAACAGTTGCATAACAAAGGGTCAAAATGGTCCACTATAAATCGAAAATCTCTCACAAGTGTCCACACGACACAACCATTATTTACAAGCCTAAAGCGGCCACCAACCCAACTAAAATGGGACTATTAAGACTTCGGCCGTCCCTCTACATGATGTACAAAGTATGAACATACCAAAAGACACGGACATATATAACCATTACATCAAACATCCTGTTTAGAAGTTTGTCCATGACAACACACATTTTAAAAGCTAATCTTTTGCATGAGCAACCTGGCTCTGATACCATTATATGAAAATATAGGGGTGACATTACATGCGTAGTAGAAGAACAGAAAATAAAAATCCCCAAATTTCTCAATGATGTGTTCGTCGTCGTGTGAAGATTGGTGCGCAAAATTCGTAAAACTAAAAATCATGTATATGAAAGATTATATTACCTAGAGAGATCAAATATCTCTAAAAAATTACAGATCTATGGGAGAGGATGAAGGAGGTCAACTATCCTCCTCTCTAGTGGTGATCCACGTGACAGGGGCTACGAAGATGCTCCTCAAATCGTTGCCCAAAACTCTTCCTTGCGTGCGTCACACAATCAAGAAGGGGCTACCCTTTTTTGTTGTCCACATGCCCCAAATAGGGGCTACAACATGAAAAGGAGAGGGAGAGAGGAGAATATAAGGAGGTAAAAAAAAAAAACCTCTAGCCTATGGGTCTTTGGTTCCTTCCTAATTATAGAGGCCCCATGTCAACTTAACCCTAATGGATCCTGCCATATTTGGTACTAGATCTCCATCCAACTACTCAAGCCTCTTAGATTAGTGGGTCTCTACCCAATAATCTCTTATTAGCTCTTATTGGATTACATCCATAGGATCCAATAATTCAGGGGCTTATTGGATATCTAATAAGACAGGAGCTCTAGGGGATATCTCATATTTGAACCTTTATTCGTCACGATTCCTACCATATATGTGTGACCCTCTTGACATAATATCGAGCTGGCCATGAGTCATACATATCAGAACATTTTCTAACTCAGTAAATTATTATCTCTATAATAATTCACTCGACTCATCGATTGCGGACGTACTAGGCCACTATGCCATAGTCCTCGGATGATATAGGGGAATTCAATCATTTGGATCTATCTATCCTCAGTTACCATGTTTCTATAGTCCCTCATCCATCTAATATATCAAAGACCATATATCGAGCATGGTGTTATTAGGCCTATACAATTTCTACTCGAGTCTCACTCTAATCGGATTCTCTCGGAGAACTCTTTCTCCTAATCTAAATGACCAGGGATTTATCTAAGAAAGAATACATGGGATATTCCTCTTATGATATCGAGAGCGGATGATCCTCTATCAATACTCAATAGCTCTCGTAAGGTTGGCTACCACTCCCGATGACCAACGGTGCTAGATCTAGAACCTTCAGACCTATAAGTTTGTATCAAAGAGTGGAGTACTCATATATGATATCCTTGGTATCTCAAGTCTAAGGACTAGATATACCACTAGGACTACGAAATTATTGTCTAACAAGAATGCATCATCAACCATCCAGCATTTTGTGAGCAGATCAATCAGTGAACTCACTCTCCAATGAACACCTGCAACGTAGCCCTAGTATCCCCACACGAGCAGCTATGAAACCAACTACCTCTATCATATAGACATGTATACATCACACCAGTCTGTCTGGTTATCTCGATGTCCCTCTTGAGTAACCTATGAACAGGATTGTTTAGGGTCTGTGTTTAAAGATAAATCGATCACATTATCATGATCTCATCATCATCTGATTCTCATTGCACAGATCCATGCACATCATAATGTATATATATTTATATATATGTATATATATATATGTGTATATGTGTGTGTATATATATATATATATATGTGTGTGTATATATATATATATATATATATATATATATATATATATATATATATATATATGTATATATATATATATATATATATATATATATATATATATGTATATATATATATATATATATATATATATATATATATATGTATATATGTATATATGTATATGTATATATATATATACATATACATATATACATATATACTTATATATTTGTATATATATATATATATATATATATATATATATATATATATATATATATATATATATATATATATATATATATATATATATATATATATATATATATATATATATATATATATATATATATATACATATATGTACATATATATACATATATATATATATATATATGTATATGAAATAATTAATATAAAATAATAAAATATTAAATAATATAATAAGTAAAAGAATGCATATCATGTCACACATGTCATCACTCACATGATTGGCTTGTATGACACCTACGACTAGCACCTACACAATAGGCCAATGCTGGAAGTGTCCCAGCTTGGTCCCTTCAATGCTTAACTCAAAAAAGCAAAGGGGGAGGAAGATAACAATATCAGCAATGAATTAAGAAAGTAAAAAATCTCTTTTGCATATATGCCTCAGCTTGGCCCATTGCATGACTTATATACCTAGGCATTGGATGGAGCGATTGGGCCTCTATCAAGGCACTAGTTACCCGATGTGGTAGAAACATTTAATGTTAGTGGCTTGCCGATGCATGCTCCTAAGGGCAGCGTTTGGGGACTATTGGGATGACACCTCCGATCAGGCTTTCTTGCTTCTTTGGGTCAGGTAAGACATATTCCCCTCGTCATTCATTCGGAAGGGAAGACTAGTGAAGCCTAGCTATTAATGCGGAGCCAGATTTTTTTTTGACTGTAGGATCGGTGAGGAGTGGTTCCTGTAGACCCACTTCGGAAAGTCAAGGCAAGTGATGTGACTGGTAAGACCCTAGGGTTTTATCATGGAAGAAAGGGGAAAAAAGGGAAAGGGAATTATCACTTCTAGGGGATTGGCCTCCTAGGGTTTTGTCAAAAGACTGAATAATATTTTTTTATCTACGAAAAAAATGATTACATCACTATTTATAGAGTTCCACCTAGAGTCCACCGGGACTTAGACTCATAATAATAAATAAATATTAAATAAATCTCTACTCGACTTTAACTAAACTAAATAGACTCAATAAATATTATTCAAAAGCATAGAAAATTAAAGGATCCTAAGGGATCCTAACAATTCCTCTCCCTTTAAATCGGCCTTGTCCTTAAGGTTGAGCAGCATCAAACTTGGGGAGCTTTTCTTCAACACTTCAGTCATAGGTTAGCTGCAATGCATTACAACCCATTAATTAAGTATGGTCTTCACTTTTTCATAGTATAAGCAATAGGTCGGTCTTTCAGTATAGTAATCATTGCAAGAAACTCTTGGCCATGTATAATCAATTTTATCTTTGAACATTTGCTATCACAAGTTAAAATCTGTCCATCAACGATCTTTACTTCGAATCTGTCATGGCCTTCAATATGGTGGGCCAATCGGTCAACAGTCTCACTATCCATAAAATTGTTAGTGCTACTAGTATCAATCAAAACTATAACATGCTGATATTCTAAAGTTTCACTAACTTTCATAGTTTGCAGGTTAGAGTAGCTGGTTAATGCATGCATTGTATGCATGGTAGGTTCAACATCTTCATTAGAATATATACCTTCATGATCAGAGTCCACAATCTTAGCTTTCGATTCCTCTCCAATTGGTTCAATCATCAGAAGTTACCCTTATTTACATCAGTGCTCCATACTCCATTTTTCATCATAGTACAAACCTCTTGCTGATCTTTCCTTGAGTTCTTCTTGGGTTAGTCTTTGGGTGTCAGGGTTTCGATTGGGAATAAATGGGACAGGTGGTTTGTTGATCATCTAGCTTTTGTCACTTCTGTTTCTATGATTTTCCTTGCTAATTTTTTTTCTTATGTAGATGTGCGAATGAGGTCGCAACTATCATAGCCCAGGGTTGACGAGCCTTAACTTCACACCGGATATCTGGATTAAGTCCTTCGATAAATGTTCTTACCGATTGTCGTTCAGACCAATCTCTGGCTTGAATTGATAATCGTTTAAATCTGTTATGATATTCTAACACTATAAAAGTTTGACAAATTTTGGCAAGTTGCCCATCAACATTCTCGTATTCAGATGGTCTAAAGTGAATAAAAAGTCCTCTCTTAAATTGCTCCTACGAGGGGACTCCGTGGCAAGTTTCATACCAATCATACCATTGGATTGTATCTCTCTCTAGTTGGATTGAGGTTATTTACACGTTGGATTCTTCTGGAGTTCTGTGAAAATGGAAAAAAAATTTTGCCCTAGAGATCCAACTAGTCGGATCTTCATCTTCCCATCTCGAAAATTCTACCTTTATGTGTGAGTAGTTTGTGTCATAGTCTTGGGGCCCTTTTCATGTATTTTTAGATCTATGCAACATAGAACTTGAGCCCCAATCTTGTTGAAATTTACTGAAGATCTCTAGTAGGCTCTTTTTGAAATCATTAAGTGTTTTTTGCAGTTGGTTCTCAATTCTGATTTCCAATGCTTCTATTTGTGTTTTCACTGAGTTGTCGGTGGCCATTGTGTAAGACTGCAAATCTGTAATCTCAACTCTTGTTTCTAGTGTTAGGACTAGGGCATCAATCACTGCCCTATTCAGTGCTGCTGTTGTGATGTAGTTGGTGGTAGTACTGTGCGAATGAAGGGTTGCTGCGAGGATGCGGGGATGTAGTTGTGGTCACTATGTGGGAGGTAGCGATGCTTGTTACGGTCGCTGCGTGGAAGGATCGCTGCTGTTGAGGGCTGGGAGGTAGCGATCGTGGTTTGGTTGGGGGCAGCGCCGCTAAGGGCTCGTTACTGCGGTGGCTATGATGGTGCAGATGGAAGTTGGTGGTAGCACTGTGTAAGACTACAAATCTGTAATCTCAACTCCTATTTCTAGTGTTAGGACTAGGGCATCAGTCACTGCCCTATTCAGTGCTGCTGTTGTGATGTAGTTGGTGGTAGCACTGTGCGAATGAAGGGTTGCTGCGAGGATGCGGGGATGTAGTTGTGGTCACTATGTGGGAGGTAGCGATGCTTGTTATGGTCGCTGCGTGGAAGGATCGCTGTTGTTGAGGGCTGGGAGGTAGCGATCGTGGTGTGGTTGGGGGCAGCGCCGCTAAGGGCTCGCTGCTGCGGTGGCTATGATGGTGCGGATGGAAGGCAGCGTTGCTCTCTCTGTCACACTATGGAAGGAGGTGCTGGTGACATTAAGGGATCGCGTGCAGTTGAGGAAATGGCGGTGGCTACGATAGTCGTGGTTGCCTTGTTTTGATCGCTGCGAGGAGGGATGGTCAAGCAACTGCAGTTGCGATCCAAGGGGAGGCAGTGATGGTAGCGCGAAGGGATCGCTATTGCTAAGGGCTAGGAGGTAGCGATGGTGGTGCGGTTGTGGGTAGCGTCGCCAAGGGCTCGCCGTTGTGATGGCTATAATGACGCAAATGGAAGGCGTTGCCCTATCTCTAGTGCACTACGAGAGGGGAAGGTTGTTGCCAGGGTTGAGAGGCAATAATGGTAGTGCGGCTAGGAGCAAGGTCATCGAGGGTGAGGAGCAGCAAAGGGTCGTCGAGGCTAGGCGTTGCTAGCGGGTGGTCTGCTGGCCGAGAATAGTGGCGGCGACCCTTTCTCGGTTGCCCTGTTTTGGTCGCCACGAGGGGGGGAGGTCGAGTGGCTGTGACCCCAGGGGAGGCAGTGAGGGTTCCGGCTGGGAGGCAAGTGGTGGTCGACGTTGGCCAGGAAGTTATGGCGACGGTGGTGGCAACCGGCGCATGCGGTAGTAGAGGAACCGACACCTGCTCTGTTTCTATCACACCATAGAAACAACAACGCCGAAGGATCGCATAGCTAAAGCTGCGAAAAAGGGAGGTTGCTGGCTGAGGGCAGGGAGGCTGCGTGCAGGTTGAAGGCTTGGTGGCTATGGTGGCGTTGACAAGGTCGAGAGGTAGTGGAGGGTCCTGTGGCTGCGGCAGCAGAGGATGCTCTGTTGTTGATGCCGGTGGCGGAGAGGAAGTGGTGGTTGCTGAGGCTAGGAATGAAAGGGAAGATGGTCATGGGGCTGCGGTAGGATGGGATGTTGGCAGCATCATCTCCGGCAAAGGTTCGGAGGGATGCCTACGGTGGAAGGTGGGATGAGGCACCCTTTTCTCGCTCGAGTGGGATGGGGGCATGGGCGATTGCAGCGCAACGAAGGGGGGAGAGGCGCTGACCAGGAAACAAGGGCCCTTTCGATCGGCGATGGTGGTGGTGGAGAGGGGAATAAGGGTTCTTAGTCGGGTGGGGCTACCGGCCTTTTTTTTTCTTTCCTTTTTTTTTTTTAAATGATGAGAATTGTAACAAGAACGTCGAGGATTTTATCATTGCTTTGATACCAATTGGTAAGATCCTAGGATTTTATCATGAAAGAAAGGGAAAAAAAGAAAAAGAAATGATCACTTCGAGGATATCGGTCTCCTCGATCACTTCGAAGGAATCGACCTCCTAGGGTTTTGTCAAAAGATTGAATAGTATTTCTTTGTCTGCGAAAAAAAACGATTACATCACTATTTATATAGTTTCACCTAAAGTCCATCAGGATTTGGATTCTTAATAATAAATAAATATTAAATAAATTTTTATTCGATTTTAATTAAACTAAACGGTCTGAATAAATATTTTTTAAAAATTTAAAAAATAAAAGAATCCTAAGAGATCCTAACAGTGATCTCCTATCGACGACTTTAGCGAGTAGATGACTCCAAGCCTGCATTTAGATCTTACGTAACGAAGAAAGTTGGAGTGTTAGGATTCATCCTAGTCAGTACTCGAATGAATGGAGAGGACATGTCTAAAGAATTGAGGTGACCAATTAATTGCTCGCACGTAAGCACAAATAAGTTCATGCAATCAATTAAATGCTAATGCTAAGTGTATGCATTTTATTTTTTGGGTAGGTAGCGGCTAGGCTTTTTTTTTTTTTTTCAAAGCGAGTCAGTTTGCCCTTTAATTAGGTTTAAGATAGATTTGAATAAAAGAGTAAGCACCCGACGGATGGCGTGCAAATTGCTAAATGATAGCAATAGTAGGTAAGATTTTTTGGTACCCATATTTATATTATTATTAAACTGGTTTCATTTTCCTATTAATGGTGTTTAGGATGGATTCAATGAGAGATCCAACAAATGAAATATTTAGAACTTTTTTTTCTTTTTCTCGTATTTGAAACTGCTTCGAGTCTAAATTTGAGTATGACGTAATAAAGTGTTTGATCAAAATATAGAACAGTTTGTTCATACGACTTTTCATTCGTAATTAATGAGGTCTTGATGTGAGTCCTTTCTGTTAGAAAATAAATAGATAAACAAGTTGTAGAACTAGTTGATTGTTATTAACATATCCTCCTTCCTTTTATACAGGTTGGAAGGGAGAATTTTCCTCAACAGATTAGAGGATTTCCCTCAATAGAGTAGAGAGATTTCCTCAAACAGTTAGGAAATCTCATCTACTTATCATGCCCCATAAGATGGTGCTCCATCAAGGAGGCCAATCTTGGGCCGATGTAATGCAAAAAAATTTACGAGCTAGAGGCTTCAGAAATGAGTCGACCAATTGATCGGTGATGAACATGAGAAACACGGTTGACTGACGGCGGATAACTTGATCGCGTACAAAGTGGAAATCGATAGCAATATGTTTCATGCGAGTGGAATACCGGGATTAGCGCCTAGCGATAGGTAGCTCCAATGTTATCACAATATATTGTAGGGGTGGAATCGATGTTGAGTTCCCGGAGTAGATTAAGTGATCCAATTGAGTTCTGCGAGTGGTAGCGGCAATGGTACGGTATTCAAACTTGATTATAGACCGAAGCGACTGTTTTTGCTTCTTAGAACTCCAACTGATTGGATGTGCACCAAGGAAGATAATATACCCTGATGTGGATGTTCTATCATCAAGGTTACCTGCCCAATCAGCATCGGCAAAGGCATGAAGACAAAGTGGAGAGTGTTTACGAAAAAAGAGTCCATGATTTAAGGTCCCTTTAAGATATCGTAGAAGTCTCTTGACCGCAGACCAGTGTAAAGTAGATGGTTGATGCATAAACTGTGATAATTTGTTGACAGCAAATGAGATGTCTAGGCGCGTGAGAGCTAAGTATTGTAAAGAGCCAACAACTTGGCGGTATTGAGTGGGTTCTGTAGCAGGACTTCCATCCGATAATTTGAGAGAACCACTAGTAGAGATGGGGGTTGTAACTGCATTTGCATCCTGCATGTTTGTCTTTAATAACAAATCTTGAATGTACTTGCGTTGTGATAAAAGGAGACCGGAAGATGTGAAGGTAGCTTCGACGCCTTGAAAAAGTAGCTCAAGGGTCCGAGATCCTTTAGCGAGAATCGAAATTGCCAACTGTTTGATGAACGCTTGAATGTTGATGGGATTGTTGCTCTGTGACAATAATATCATCCACATATACCGAGAATATATATTGTGTTTCCATGATAATGTCGCAGAAACAACGAAGTGTCGATTTGGAGTTAAGAAAGCCGACGAAAATAAGAAATGAGCTAAGTTCATTGTACCAAGCTCTTCTGAGTCTGACGAAGTCCATAAATGGCTTTCCGAAGTTTGCAAACATGCTGTGGATACTGAGGATGAGTAAAACCGGGGGGTTATTGCATAAAAACATCTTCGGATAGAGATTCCTGTAGAAATGCATTATTAACATCCAATTGTCGTAATTGCCAGCCTTTAGTGGTAGCCAGACTCAAGATGAGTCGGATTGTAGTGGGTTTAACAACAGGTCTAAACGTCTCAGTGAAATCAACCCCAGGTCGTTGATGAAACCCTTTGGCGACCAAGCATGCCTTATATCGGGCAACAGAGCCATTTGGGTTCCGCTTAATTCTAAAGACCCACTTACACCCGATGATGTTTTGTGAAGGATGGAAATGAATGAGATCCCACGTTGAATTATGGAGGAGGGCATTATATTCCTCACTCATGGCAGTACGCCAATGTGGAGATTTTTGGGCTTGAGTAAAGGTGGTGGGTTCAACGTTGGGGGATGAGGAATTCATGATAGCTTGAAGGTTAAGTACGGCGAGGTTTAAAAAATACCATGCTTAGAGCGAGTGGTCATAGGATGATTAGAGATGACGATTGGGAGGTGATGTTGGGTGAGGATCTGTGGCAAAAGTCGGGTCAAGTGGAGACACGTCGGGGGCACTTGGGCAAGAAGGAGATAAAGAGGATGGTTGTGTCTCTGAACATATTGCCCCATCAATTGGGGAAGAGTGGAGTGGAGTAGGAACAGCAAGTGTTGAACTGGAGTGATATAGTACGGATCGGGGAGGAGAGGAAGTAGACGCGAAGTCATGGGAGGCTCGTCCCGATTGGACCGAAAAGGTATACCCCATGAGATAGTGAAGTGGTCTGTATGGCAGGATATGGAAGGGTTTGGAAAGGAAAGTTAGACTCAACAAAGACAACGTGACGTGATATGAAGATTTTGTGAGTGTGGAGATTATAGCAACGGAAAGCATTATGTTCAAGTGAGTAACCAATAAAGACACAAGGAGTAGATCGGGATGTTAACTTATGAGAGGCATAGGGACGTAACCAAGGATAACATAAACAACCAAACACTTTCGGAGTTTACAAAGGTTAGGGGTTTGTGAAATAGTGTGTCAAAGGGGACCGGTATTGTAGAAGCTGGTGTAGACAAAAGCCAAAGGTCGCTGTCCAAAAAAAGTTGAAGGCATGGAAACCCCATGTAGAAGTGTGAGTCCAGTTTCCACTATATGCCGATGTTTGCGTTCGCGCAACCACCAACTAGTTGAGGCGTATGTGGGGAGACTTGAGGTGTTGAATGCCACAAGTCGAGAGATGGGATGCCGGGCTTGATATTCACCACCACCATCGAGTAGACTGTCTTAATGGTAGACTGAAAAATAGTTTTCGACCAACTTCGAAAGTGAAAAAAAAAATGCGAGAAACGTTAGATTTATGGGAAAGAGGATATATCCATGTGTACTTAGAGAAGTGATCTACAAAAAATAACATAAAATCGAAACTTATCAAAAGATAAGATTGGAGCAGGACCCCAAACATCGGTATATATAAATTTCAAAAGGTTTAGAAGAGGAAATGGAAGATGAGCCAAAAGGTCACCGATGACTCTTATTACTAAGACAAGCATCACAATGCATCATAGAATTAGTGGACTTAAAAAAGAGGAAGAGAGTGACGAGATAATAATTTCTGCTGAATAAAGGACGAGGGATGACCAAGCCGACGATGCCACATCAATTGGAGCCGCAATGGAAAGAATGAACAATTGGGCTGGGTTATTCGAGAGGTTGACGGCCATTAAATAAATGTTGTCTTTATTCGGACCTTGGACCAATGATGCCCCCCGTGCTCAAGTCCTTAACAAAGAAAAGAATCAGGAAAGAATTCAATGGAAGTATTGTTATGTTTGTAAAATTGAGAAACGAGAAATGAGGTTCGCTTTAATATGAGGAGCACATAAAACATCATCGAAATAAATGTATTAGAATCGAAATTAAGCATTGTGGAACCAGTATGAGTTATAGGAAGTCCTTTACCATCACCGATGATGATATCTTCATCACCACCATAGGGATTGTGAAGAGACAAATTCTGAAGATCAGCGGTGATGTGATGAGAGGCACCAGAGTCGACAATCCAGTTGGACTGGCTAGGTGTCGGAGAAGTTAGGAGATTTGCCTGAGGCTAGTGTGACGGAGTAGGGAGGCGGGGACGAGACCGGCAAACTTTAGCGGAGTGGCTGACTTTGTCACACAATTGGCAAATGACCCGTCTTTGATGGCTCGGTAGGGCAGAACACCAAGACGGATGATGGCTGGCGTTGCCACTTTGCGAGAAGTGATAACTAGGAGGATAGGAGGGGTGTTGCATGGAACTCACAAAATCAAGAGGCGCATTAGCCAAACCTTGGGTGATGTTCGGCGAGTACCGAGTGCTCTTCCGTTTAGACTTATGACTGACTTGAGCAGTGACAGTTGATCCAGGTAGTTTGTCCGCAGGCTTCAAGTATATCTCGTAGTCAGTCAACTTATCATAGAGATCTTCAAAAGAGACTGGCGAGTCGCGTGCCCGAATTGCAGCAGCCAATTCCTTGTAGTCGGTGTCGAGACCATTGAGGGTATGAATGACAACCTCTTCGTCACATAGAGAATGACCTATTAAGGCCAAGTCATCAATGATAACCTTGATGTGTTGTAGATAATCAGAGATACTACTTCCCTCTTGTTTTGTCACCATAAGCTTGGATAGAAGACTGAGCTTGCGAGTACGCGAATGATTTGCCAGGGTGGTTTGCAGTGTAGACCATATTGAATCTCGTATTTTGATGATGAAACTACTTGATATATGTTTATGATTTAATCTGCGTTTTGAGTGACGCAGGGTGCTTCGATCAGGATGAGACAATTAAAGCAGGAACATCATGTTGTGCCGGAGGAACATGTCAGAAGATTGGACGTCGGGCGGTGGATCGGTCGGCGATCGGCGAAAAACTTGGTCGTGGACTCGGGCATCGAGCCAAGAAGAGCGGGTATTGTGCCAAGGATATCGGAGTTGCGGAGTCAACTGGCCGATTGGGCAATAGGCTACAAACGAGGACGATGCGCCGAAGAATTGGACGAAGCATCGAGGGACCAATGACATGCCAGACAACTTGGTTAATTGCTTAGGATTAATTGTCTCGATCGAAGTTTTGTTTTAATTGTGCAGGATTAACTATGATAACGATGAAGACATAAAGCGAAACAAAGTGTCGGAGTCAAGCGTGAAGAATTTGTTGCGAGTTCGAGAGTTCGACGGAAGTCCGAAGGTTCATCGGGAATGCTACCAGAGCTCGCCGAGAAAGATCGGAGCTTGCCGAAGAAGCTCATTGGAACTCGCTAAGATCAAATCGTGAAGTCTAGGAGCTTGCCGAGTCCATGAATGGTTTCCGAGAGTTCATCTAAAGACCGGCCGGAAGTTTGCTTGGGCTTCGCCGTGAAGAAGTCTTGACTTGCGGACTTTGTAATAGCTTAGAAAATGTCTTTAAATTCATAGTTAGCATGTTAATTAGGGTTAGGATTAGGTGTTAATCCTATAACCCAAGTAGGGGCCAATTAGTCTAAAGTTCCGGACTGGTTTGGGCCAAGTTTAGAGCCAAACCAAGTGAGCTGAAATAGTAAAAAAGAGGTGGCACCGCCAGGTTGGAGGTGGCACCGCCCAACTATGTCTCCCAGCAGACTGGCGGTGCAACCGCCCCACCAAGAGGTGCAACCGCCCGGGGCTCGATCTCCGAAGGAGGCTGGGCGGTGCAACCTCCTTTGTCGAGGAGGTAGCACCGCCAGAGCTCAAGTTTCGAGCTCTGCCGGCGGTGCAACCTCTCCAACAAAGGCGGTGCAACCGCTTGAGCTCGGTCTTCGAGCTATGGCAGAGAGGTGCAACCGCCCTGACAGAGATGGCACCACCCAGGCTCGGTCTTGAGCTCTGCCGGCGGTGCAACCTCTCCGCTTAGGAGGTGCAACACCGATCCCTAATTCCGGATTTGATCGTTTTGAGCTCCAAATTTGAACTGGGTTGGGGCCTATAAATACCCCCCACCCATTCAGCACAGAAAAAAAGACACAGATCCACACCCCTAATTCTTGATCTTTTTCTGTGATTCTAAGAGCTCAAATTTGTGTAAAGTCCAAAAGTTCTCCTCTTTCTGTTCTTCAAGTCTTGAGTTGTAAAGAGAGGAGAGAAAGGATCTGTAAGGGTTGTCTCCTGAGCCCGTCAAAAGGAGAGAAACTGTAAAAGGGCAGTTGGCCTTCGCCTATTGAAGGAAGGCCTCTAGTTGACGTCGGTGATCTCATCGGTGGAGGAAGCCAAAAGTGGAGTAGGTCAAGACTGACCGAACCACTCTAAATATCTGGTTTTATTTTATTTTGAGCATTTTATCATTACTGCAAACCTCCTACATAGCTACTGCTCTCTGCGCTTTTACGAACATGTTTCGAAGTTCTAATCTTTCCGAATCTGCATTCAGACGTAAAACGGTGTTTTCGTACGATCTTTACATCGCAGCTTACATTTACGTCTTGAGTCTGTTTATAATTGCAAACTGTCTTTTGCGCTTTTACGAACGAGTTTCTGTGCAGTTTACGTTTACGTCTTGATTCCATTTATAACCGCAAACTGTGTTTAGACGCAAACTGCGCTTAGATGCAAACTGTGTTTAGACGTAAACTGTGTTTGGACGCAAATTGCGTTTAGACGTAAACTGCCCTTAGACGCAAACTGTGTTTAGATGCAAACTGCGCTTAGACACAAACTGTGTTTAGACGCAAACTGTGTTTAGACGCAAACTGCGCTTAGACGCAAACTGTGTTTAGACGCAAACTGTGTTTAGACGCAAACTGCGCTTAGACGCAATCTGCGCTTAGACGCAAACTGCGCTTATATGCAAACTGCGCTTAGACGCAATCTGCATTTAGACGCAAACTGCATTTAGACGCAAACTGCATTTAGACGCAAAACTGCATTTAGACGCAAATTGCGTAAACTGCACTTAGATACAAATTGTGAATCGGCTTTTGCATCATAATAGATTTTATCGAACGAACGCACCTTTCGATTTTAATCGCTGTAAGATTTCCGCTGCACTAATTCACCCCCCCCTCTTAGTGCTCTCGATCCTAACAATTGGTATCAGAGCGGGGTATTTCTCATTTTGGATTTACACCCGAGAGAAATGGCTCTTCAAGAGGGCTTTTCGGTCTTTCGTCCACCGTTCTTTAACGGATTGGACTACACTTATTGGAAAACTCGAATGAGAGTTTTCTTGATTTCTCTAAATCTGGATTTATGGAATATCGTTGAAAACGATTTTCAACTTCCCTTTAAACCGATGAACGAATGGTCGGATTTAGAGAAGAAGTATTTTTCTTTAAACGCAAAGGCTATGAATGCCTTATTTTGCGCTTTGGACAAAAATGAGTTCAATCGGGTTTCTTTGTGCAAAACGGCTTTCGATATCTGGCGCACTCTTGAAATCACGCACGAGGGAACTAGTAGAGTCAAAGACTCGAAAGTTAATATTTTACTGCATGATTTCGAGCTTTTTCATATGAAACCAAGCGAAACCGTTGTTGACATGTACACCCGTTTTACGGATGTCGTCAATGGTTTAAAATCGCTTGGTAAAAGCTTTTCGGATTTTGAACTCGTTAACAAAGTTTTGCGCTCACTTTCTAAAACTTGGGATTCAAAAGTAACTGCTATTCAAGAATCGAAAAACTTGAACCAATTTCCACTTGAAGAACTAATTGGTTCATTGATGACATATGAAATGGTGCACAATGCACATGATGAACATGTTGAACACAATCACCTTCCAAAGAACAGGAAGGATTTGGAACTCTGGACAAATGAATGCCACTTGAGCGATGACTCAAGTGATGAGGACAATGATGAACAAAACAACCTTCCAAAGAACAGGAAGGATTTGGGACATAGAACATTTGAAGACCACTCGAGCATAAGCTCAAGTGATGGTGAACTTAAACTACAAATTAAACGAAAATTAAAAAGCAAAAAGAATGGAACTACTTGCTTTAAACGCAAGAAGAAGAACAAAAATTGGGATGAATCAAGCTCCTCTGAAGACGGAGAAAATCAACAAAGGCGGTGGTGGCAAACACTTTACGCCTTTCGACGCTGAGGTAATCAAAATGCCTTTAATTTACTTTGAAATTACATGATGCTTTTCATAAAGCATTTTTTTTAATTTTCTTGAAAATTGCATGTTTAATAATCTTATAATGAAAATACAAACAATTAGGAATCATGCTTATCATTTAGTAATTTTGAAAATAATCATGAAAATTGCATGTTTATGATAAACAAAATGATTTTGATTAAAAATACCTTATGAAATCATGCTATATGTGGTTGAGAAGTAATAATGTGTATCATGTTAATTTCCATTGTTATTTCTCGATGAAATCATGAATCTATTTATAAATTTTGTGAGCCATAAAAATGATTTTGATAATTTAAAATTGAAATAAGTTTTATCAAAATCATGATCTTGATTTATCAAATTGAATGAATTGAAATTGAATAATGAATTTTCTCTTGAATGATTGTGACTTGTATTCCTTGTATTCATGATATGATTTTTATGCAATTCTTTGTACTCATGAAATATTTATCTCATCACCCAATTATTCCTTTTCAATACTCCTCAAGTGATGATATGAATGCATGAGATATTCATGAATTTATTTTGATGTATGCAAATGAGAAGTTTCGATCATGCATGGTAGGATGCAATGTGACAAATTAATATCATGATGATTTAAAATATTTATGATTTGGAATGATGCACATATTTTTTTTTATGTGTATCATGAATGCTTTAAATGATAAATGTTTGGAATCATGATTAAAATGAAGTGATAAATACTGATTTAATGTACGGTATCATGAATACTTCATTATCATACATTAAAATAGTGATAAATATTTTGAAAATAAATGATTGTATCATGTTAGATGATTTTATATATTGTGCATGATAAGCTATAAGTGGTGATTGAAACAATGATTGAAATAATATGAATGATGATTTGGAATCATGCATATAATAATGAGTTTATTTGTTTTGAAAATGTACATGTTTTAATTTGAAAATATAATGATGCACAAATAAGATTGATACTAACCTTTGTCATGATTTAAAAATTGATGTAAAGGGTTTTTCCCTTCTTTTTGAAAATGACAAAAGGGGAGATAGCTAGCTTGCACAATTCAAGAAGAAAGCAAAAATTACACTTCTCAAAAGAGAAGAAATTGCTATCTTGAACATCACTAAGAAGTGCTATCTTGCAGATCTCAAGACACACAAATGCAATCATGCAAAATTTGTAATTTTGCACATCATTAAAATTTATGTTGCTTTGGTGATTATGCATGTTCTAAAATGTTATAAAATTCACTAGCTTGCATGATGTAGAACTTAGCTATATTGAACATCACCAAGGAATGCTATCTTGCCTATCTCAAGAAGCAAAAAGTTAACTTGCACATCTAGCAAAACTTATATTTCAAGAAGCAAGAGTTGCTTTCTTGAACATCTCAAAATTGCTAGCTTATGGGCCTTAAAATTTAGAAATTTTTTTGCTAGCTTGTATATGGTAAACTTGCTATCATACTACCATGATGATGAGCATGTCTTATCTTTATGATTGTATTTGAAAAACTATGACAAAAATACGTCCTAATGATTGAACGTGTTAAAATTATTTTTCGAACCTTCTTGATTGAATGATTGAATCACTTGATTGGCATAATGATTTTACACAATTACATGTTGAAAATTATGTGCTTGAATACAAAACTTCCATGGTAACAAGTATGCTTTACCTTCATGATTGTAATTGAATATCTATAGCAAAACCTTGTCCTAATGGAAGAAAGAGTCAAATTTCATTTTCGATTCTCTTGAATCTAACATATCAAGTTCACTCTCTTCCAAACTTAACAAGCATATGTCATATCAAGTTTAGTTCATATCATTGATTTTTGACATATGTAATTAACTAGCAAATACTTCTCTCATACACACATCATGTGAAAAATAATTTTTGAGAAATGGATTTGATGAATATGGATGAAAGTGTTTTTACTTGCAAGGATTTATTTCACATACATAACAACAAGCACTTATGCTTAAAATTTGCTTATATCGTTCTCCGTTTTGTTGATGACAAAGGGGGAGAAATATATGAATTGATGCTATGAACACTGATGCTATGCTTGCATCATCAAGAGATATATGAATTGATATGATTGCCATATTTGCAATGCTTGCATCATTAAAAGATATATGAATTGATGCTATGATTGCCAAACTTGCATTATGCCATGTTTGCATCATGCGTTAAGATATCAAGAACTTGTATCGTAATTTTACGCGTTGATATCTTACCATGTGATGAAATGCTACAATTGATAAACACTTGAAATGTTTGCGTTATGATATCAAAAGCTTACATGTAATTTTTTCATGTTGATATTTGATATTAGCAAACTTGCATGATGATAAAACTTGATATTATGATTTTCATGCAATGAGTTGAACCAATATCACACACACTTGATTGTGGTACTTCTCAATTTTGTTGATGACAAAGGGGGAGAAGTATGTTGATGACATGACATGTGATGCATAAGTTTATGCATATGTTCATGTTGACGTGTTGCAAGTATTCATGATGAATATTGCAATGACTTGAATTCAGTTTGAATTCAAGGTTCTATCAATATGGCATATTGATAGGGGGAGTTTGTTTAAACTCTGGGAGTTAAGGTTAACTCCGTTTATGATGACATGTTGCTTAGATTTTTGAATCTAAGAGTTTCTATCAATATGGCATATTGATAGGGGGAGTTTGTTTAAACTCCGGGAGTTAAGTTTAACTCCGTCATTAAGTAGTTGTCATCATCAAAAAGGAGAAGATTATTGAATCTCGTATTTTGATGATGAAACTACTTGATATATGTTTATGATTTAATCTGCGTTTTGAGTGACGCAGGGTGCTTCGATCAGGATGAGACAATTAAAGCAGGAACATCATGTTGTCTTAGGAGGAACATGTCGAAGATTGGACGTCGGGCGGTGGATCGGTCGGACGTGTCGGACGAAAACTTCGGGTCGTGGACTCGGGCATCGGGCCAAGAAGAGCGGTATTGTGCCAAGGATATCGGAGTTCTGAGTCAACCGGCCGATTGGGCAATAGGCTACAAACGGGACGATCGTCAAGAATTAGACGGCGTCCGAGGGACCAATGACATGCCGGACAACTTGGTTAATTGCTTAGGATTAATTGTCTCAATCAAGTTTTGTTTTAATTGTGCAGGAGTAACTATGATAACGATGAAGACATAAAGTGAAACAAAGTGTCGGAGTCAAGCTGAAGAATTTGTTGCGAAGTTCGAGAGTTCGAACGGAAGTCCGAAGGTTCGTCGGGAATGCTACCGTGAGCTTCGCCGAGAAAGATCGAAGCTTGTCAAGAAGCTCATTGGAACTCGCTAAGATCAAATCGTGAAGTCTAGGAGCTTGCGGGAGTCCATAGAATGGTTTCCGAGAGTTCATCTAAGACCGCGGAAGTTTGCCTTTAAGCTCGCTAGAAGAAGTCTTGACTTAGGACTTTGTAATAGCTTAGAAAATGTCTTTAAATTCATAGTTAGCACGTTAATTAGGGTTAGGATTAGGTGTTAATCCTATAACCCAAGTAGGGGCCAATTAGGCTCAAGTTGGGACTGGTTTGGGCCAAGTTTGGAGCCAAACCAAGTGAGCTGAAATAGTAAAAGAGGTGACACCGCCCGGGGTTGGAGGTGGCACCACCCGTGCTATGTCTCCCCCGCCCGAGATCGGTGGTGCAACCGCCCCACCAAGAGGTGCAACCGCCAGGGGCTCGATCTCCGAGTGAGACTAGGCGGTGCAACCTCCTCTGTCGGAGGTAGCACCGCCGAGCTCAAGTTTCGAAGCTCTGGCGGTGCAACCTCTCCGGTCGGGGCGGTGCAACCGCCGAGCTCGGTCTTCGAAGCTCTGGCGAGGTGCAACCGCCCAACAGAGGTGGCACCGCCAGGCTCAGGCTTGAGCTCTGTCGGCTGGTGCAACCTCTCCGGTCGGGAGGTGTAACCGCCTAATCCCGAATTCGATTTTGATCGTTTTGAGCTCCAAATTTGAACTGGGTTGGGGCCTATAAATACCCCACCCATTCAGCACAAAAAAAGACACAGATCCACACCGAATTCTTGATCTTTTCTGTGATTCTAAGAGCTCAAATTTGTGTAAAGTCCAAAAGTTCTCCTCTTTCTGTTCTTCAAGTCTTGAGTTGTAAAGAGAGAGAGAAAGGATCTGTAAGGGTTATCTCTCCGAGCCCGTCAAAAAGGAGAGAAACTGTAAAAGGCAGTTGGCCTTAAACCCTATTGAAGGAAGGCCTCTAGTTGACGCCGATGACCTCATCGGGTGGAGGAAGCCAAAAAAAGTAGGTCAAGACTGACCGAAACCACTCTAAATCTCTGGTTTGCTTTTATTTTGAGCATTTTATCATTACTGCAAACCTCCTACATAGCTACTGCTCTCTGCGCCTTTACGAACAAGTTTCTAAGTTTTAATCTTTCCGAATCTGCATTCAGACGTAAAATGGTGTTTTCGTACGATCTTTACATCGCAGCTTACATTTACGTCTTGAGTCTGTTTATAACTGCAAACTGTCTTTTGCGCTTTTACGAACGAGTTTCTGTGCAGTTTACGTTTACGTCTTGATTCCATTTATAACCGCAAACTGTGTTTAGACGCAAACTGCGCTTAGACGCAAACTGTGTTTAGACATAAACTGTGTTTGGACGCAAACTGCGTTTGGACGCAAACTGCGTTTAGACGCAAACTGCGTTTAGACGTAAACTACGCTTAGACGCAAACTGTGTTTAGACGCAAACTGTGCTTAGACGCAAACTATGTTTAGATACAAACTGTGTTTAGACGCAAACTGCGCTTAGACGCAAACTGTGTTTAGACGCAAACTGCGCTTAGACGCAAACTGCACTTAGATGCAAACTGCGCTTAGATGCAAACTGCGCTTAGACGCAAACTGCATTTAGACGCAAAACTGCATTTAGACGCAAATTGCGTAAACTGCACTTAGATACAAACTGTGAATCAGCTTTTGCATCATAATAGATTTTATCGAACGAACGCACCTTTCGATTTTAATCGCTATAAGATTTCCGCTACACTAATTCACCCCCCCCTCTTAGTGCTCTCGATCCTAACAGACCATACATCAGCAGCTATCACACATGAAGATATCAAGGGAGCAACAGATCCAGCAACTGAAGCTTGAATGGCTTGGAGGATGGGACGATCTTGACGTAGCCACAGTTTGTGAGCTGGATTGGGTACTGGACTGGGATCGCCGGGGATGTTGAGCATGGCCGGAGGACATCTGAAAGAGCCATCAATGTAACCTAGCAAGTCGTATCCAAATAAAAGATTAGAAAATTGAGCTCGCCAAGACGTATAGTTGCCACCCTTTGATAACTTAAAGGGTATCAACGTGGCAGCATTGATGGAGATAAGCCCTGTAGAAGAACAAGAAGTGGGAGTCCCTATAGGAACTGAAACAAGTGAATGAAGACATTTTTTTTTCTCGTTTTTTTTTTTTTTTTTTTTTTTTTTTTTTTTTAAGAAGTGGAGAATGAGGGAGGGGGCTGCTGCTATAGATTGTTGCGGCAGATTGGGCAATCTACAACAGTGCCCAAAGTTGTCGGCAACTGCTATGGATTGCTGCTTGCTGTAGCAAATTGTAGAGGCTGTAGTTTGCCGAAAGGCCGCGAAAACTACAGCGATTCTCAAGACTGTGGTTCGCTGCTGTTGATTGCTGCTTGCTGCAGCGGATTGTAGAGGCTGCAGTTCCCCGGAAGATGGCTGCGAAAACTGCAGCGGTACTCAAGACTACGGTTCGCCGGGAAATGGCCGCGAAAATCTGCAGTGTTACTCAAGGAAACTGCAGTGAGAGAAATCTGCAACAATTAGATGTATAGAGAAAAGCAGCAGCGAAAGCTGCTATGGTAGAGGAAGAAAGATGCAGTAGTTGCGGTTGCTGCTGGCTGGGAAGCGGCCGCGACAACGAAGGAGGAAGACGCAGCAGCCGTCGTTAAGCAAGGAAGACTGAGCGAGGAAGACACCATTGTTCGCCGTTCGTAGCAATTGAGGAGGAGGACATCGCCGTTAAGGAGGCGCCATTGTGTAGAGGGAAGCGGCAGCGGGGCTGCCGCGGTAGAGGAAGATGCAGCGATTCTTTTGACCGCCGTTGGCGAAGCGAGGAAGGCACCGCTGTTCGCCGTTCACCGCTATTGAGGAGGCAGTGAGAGAATGTTTTCCTCCTTGCGTGACGACGACGGAGAGTGTCTGCTATAGGCAGCAAATAGGAGAGGGAGCAAGGCCGGCGAAGAAAAGCAAGACCAACGATGAAGAAAGAGCAGAAGTGGATGAGCAGAGCCAAGACGATGCTCGTTACTGGCTCTGAATCCCTGTCTTGTGCTTCTTCAGTGACTCCCTGGCCGCTTGGCTAACGGCGATATGCCAAGGAGGAACCCTGTCTTGTGCTTCTTCAGTGACTCCCTGGCCGCTTGGCTAACGGCGATACGCCAAGGAGGAATCCCTGGCCGCTTGGCTAACGGCGATACGCCAAGGAGGAACTGCTCTGATACCATGTTAGAAAATAAATAGATAAACAAGTTGTAGAAGTAGTTGATTGTTATTAACATATCCTCCTTTTATACAGGTTGGAAGGGAGAATTTTCCTCAACAGATTAGAGATTTCCCTCGTAATAGATTTCCTCAAACAGTTAGGAAATCTCATCTACTTATCACTTTAACTGGAAAACGGTGACATGCGAACTACGGGTACCAAGAAATATCTAGAGCCTATTTAAGATCAAAGGAAGCTTCAAAAGTCCAACGTAATATCAGTTAGTGCATAAGATTCCTATTAATATATTGTCTCAGAGAATTCAACATTAAAAGTAATTAATTGGTTCGATACGATATCTGCTAACATACTTGTAGAATAAAATATTTGGCGCTTAAGCAATGATAAGTTGGAATGGCCCCAATCTTTTACATTGTTTCACCATAGCCCCTAAGCTTCTAGATTCGGTTATCATGCTGATAATTATGATAAGATCGGATCATAATCAAGCAACTTAAAGTGGGATCTAATCCAGTGAAAAACATTCAGTGAAAAACATCACATCCTTATCATTCAGAGAGAGAAAAGAAGAGAGATAACAATGATGCTAGTCTAAGTTGGTAGATTAGCATTTGGTTGCTTCTTTGACCCACAAAGCTCGATTGTCAATCCCTACATCTCCTTTCGGCATCACCTAATCAACGTGGCATAAGTCAAAAGCCTATTTAGAGACCACAGTGATAAAGCGTTTTATTAGGGGCATACATCTTCTCCCATGGAGAATTGGATTTCGTTCACTCTTTAATCTTTCATCTCAACCATCAATCCACTAATTAATTTATTGATTAAAAAATGACTTTAAAAAAAAAAAAGAAAATAATATAAGGAGTAAAAGAGAGAAAAGAAATTAAAAGATTCAATGTTTAGTATGACTCAACTGATGGTGAAATATATATGTATCCCTTTCTCAGTTCAAACTACTATCTTTTATGCATTCAGTTACTGTTCTCTCTCTCTCTCTTTCTCTCTCACAAAATGTGATTACATTGATAGTAATTCTCATTCCTTTTTTATATAACAATCCTTACTGCCCAATTATTTTTATTATAAAAGATAACTAATAGTAATGGTCATTGTGACGGATCTCCAAATTTTTATACCAAGTTCTATAATAGTTATATTGATTGTTTCAAATATTTAATAGGCAAACTACTAAGTCAATATGACTCATTTTCTTCTGAATCAATGGCAAAATTGTTTTACTAATCCTAAAGACGCATTGCTGATGTTAGCCTACGTTGATGGGTTCTTGCACTAGAGCTTGTCAAGCTCTATAACCCTTTTGGTTGTGGCCTAGCCAACATGGGGAATAGGTACTATGAACGCAAATTGAGCCTATGATAAAAAGCAGGAGACACCACAAAGATAAATCCAAAAATTTATTTGATGACCCCTTATTGTATTATTCTAATAATGAGACTAATAATAAAAGGATTCAAACAATAGATGAAGTAATTAGTCGGTGAGCCTCATCTGCCCGGAACCAATGAAACAATTTGCATACTAGGAAAGAGAGAATGATGATGTTAGCTTCCGTGGAAGCTAGCCATATTAATTAATAGGTGGTATTGCATTGGGTGGCTTCTTTGACCCTCAAGTTGTGTCAAAACTCTACCACCCCTAACCAATGAGGCATTTGGGCTGCGTCTGCGACGCCAATGGTACAAGCAGTGGTGGGTAGACACCGCAGAGATAATGAAAGCTTCATCAACAACTTGAAGCTAATGCTATATTCTGCTAAACCCAGAACAATGACGATGAGCGTCCCCTTCTCAGAATCAGGTGGGTATGGCTCAGCTTTTATATCACACAGTGCACAAGAATATATAATAATGAATGGGTGATAAAATACTGATAAAGTTGAGAAAGTAAACAAAGGAGTGAGCGAGGAAGAATAGTGTGTGTCATGCCTGTCCCACGCAGACGCTCATGTGCTGAGCACCACTACAAGTAGAAGAGTAGGCCATAAGCAAAGGCCGGAGTTGCAGTTGCTTTCCTTGTGATTCCTCTACCTTTTCTCCACCCTAGTCTTTTTGCCCATTTGCGGAAAAAGCTTCGTAAGAGGAAGCTGCCGTGATGATTGATCTCACACTCACTTGTGATGCATGCTTGTGGACCAAAGGGAGCCATTTCACGCAGTTGGGGTGTTTAATACTGATCCTATCACATCACAATCATCATGGCCGTCATCATTGTCTACATTGGACGGAGCCGCCCTGGTTATAAGACCATGTTGCACTGCTTCTGATCTCTCATCGCATCATGGCGAAGGTGGCCTGCGTGGCGATGCCAGTGGAGATGAGCAGCATGGCGGTGATCCGGTGGTGCCGGGGGCTAGAGAATAAGCAGCGGCAGCAGAAGATGATGGGGTTCAGCGGACGGAGGCGGCGGAGGCGGCGCGGGACCACGGTGCGGCTGGGAAACTTGCGACGGCGGCTACTGCTCCGGCGGCTCGTCCGGTGGTCGCAGTTGCGGTGGCGGGTGGTGGTGGAGCTGTTGGGTCCGATCAGGAGGGCGATGATGGAGATGGTCTCGAGAAGGGAGTTGGTGCAGACGCAGCACTTCGCTTTGCCTTTCATCTGCAACTTCCCAGTTCCCCTTCTATGATAGATCTCCTTCCATGTTATGTGAATCTGATCTCAGAAATATACATATGGTTTGTGATGGAGAAGATGGGGACTGGGGATTATCTTATCTTCTGTATTATTCAGCTGATAAAATGTTTGAGATGATACCTACCATCTGTGGCATGATCTTTTTCTACTGGGCAAAATTTGATGAAGATGATGATACATGAGAATGCTGAAACCCAACCTAGAACACTTCCGAGAAAGACTCTCTCTCCCCCATGTACTTCTCTTCACTGTTTGCTCACATGCATGCATGGCACTCAAACCCTGTATTGCCTGCATCTCACATGCCCACGAGCAATACACGAATATACGATATGAGAACCGTCGAACGAATCCTGTCCTTGATATATACCAACCAATAGGAGTTAACTTGCCTTGTTGAACTCAAATATTAATCAATACCTCCTAACACAATTGCTACTTCAGTTCTAGCCCATCCAATAGGAAAACCCCAAGGTTCGGGACCCACCTAGTAACAGTGGTTCGATCCAGAGGAAAAAGATGAACAAGAATATGTTGAAATATATATATATATACATATATATATGTATGTATATATATATATGTATATGTATATATATGTATGTATATATATATGTATGTATATATATATGTATATGTATATGTATATATATATATGTATATGTATATATATGTATATGTATATATATGTATATGTATATATATATATATATATATATATATATATATATATATATATATATATATATATATATATATATATATATATATATATATATATATATATATATAATTTTTTGAAAAATACTCATATTTTAGGTATTTTTCAATCTATCATGGATAGGTAAGATATTCAATGTAATATTTTTATATATCTTTGTCATCCAGTTTTATTTATGTTTTGGACATCATGTAGAGCAAACTTATAGTTGGATTGGTAGTCCCATCTTGATTAACGTTTGGGCGACATCATGTGCATAGCGGAAAAATATAAAACAAAAATATCATATTTCTCAAAAGGTGTTTGTTATCATGATGCTCAAAAACTCGTAAAATCGAAAACTACATATATAAAAGATTATATTACCTAAGGAGGATTGTATATCCCCGAATTCCTGTAGATATATGGGAAAGGATGAAGGAGGTCAAGCGTCGTCCTCTCTAATAGTGATCCATATTACAGAGGCTGCGAAGATACTCCTCGAATCGCAACTCAAATCTCCACACCTTCTATTTGAGGAGGACAAGGAGAGGGGAGAATAGGAGGTGATAACTTAGAAGCCTCTAACCTATGAGCCTTTAGTTTCTTCCACTTTATAGAGGCCCCCTATCAACTTAACCCTAATGGATCCTACCCTATTAGGTATTGGATCTCCATCCAACAACCTAATTCTCTTAGATTAGTGGATCTTTATCTAATAATCCCTCATTAACTCTGATTGGATCTCATCCATAGGATCCAATAATTCTAGAGTTTATTGAATATCCAATAAGATAGGGATTTTAGCGGATATCTCATATACGAACCTCTACTCGCCGTAATGTATATAATATGTGTGCAACCCTGTAGGCCTAATATCGAGTTGGCTATGAGTCATACCTATCAGAATTTCTTATGACTCAATAAATTATTATTTTTATAATAATTTACTCGATTCATCGACTACGGATGTATTAGGGCACTACAATGTAGTCCCCAAATGATATAGGGGAATCCAATCCATTGGACTTTTTTTATCTTTAGTTACCGTATACCTATATTTCCTTAGCCACCTAATACCCTAGAGACCATATACTAAGTATGGTGTTATCAGGCCCATATAGTTTCTACTCGAGTCTCGCTCTAATCAGATTCTTTCGGAGAACTCTTTCTCTCTCAATCTGAATGACCTTAGCTAGGGATTTATTTAAGCAAGAGCATATGACACCAAGAGTTGATGATCCTCTATCGATACTCAATTGCATTTGTAAGGTTAGCTACTATTCTTGAGAATCAACTATACCAGAGTTGAAACTTCTAAACCTGTAGGTCCGACATCAAAATGAAGTACTCATATAAGGCACATTTGGTGTCTCATGTCTAAGGACCAAACAGGACTACGGAATCACTATCTAACATCAGGTATCATTAACTATATAGCATTCTGTAAATAGATCAATTAGTAAACTCATTCTCCAATGAGCATCTATATTGTACTTCTAGTGTCCCCACACGAGTGACTATGAGACCAACCACCTCCATCATATGGATGAGTATATAGCACACTGGTTTATCCGGTTATCTCTATATCCTTCTTGAGTAACCTATAACTGGAATAATTTAGGGTTTATGTTTAAAGGCGAATCAGTATTATTATTATGATCTCATCATGATCCGATTCCTATTGCATAGATCCAAAGATATCACAATATATGTATGCAATAAGCAATATAAAGTGAGAAAATATCATAATAATAATAAGCAAAAAGACTGTGTGTCATATCACATGTGTTATTACTTATATGATTGACTTGCAAAACACCTATAATTACCAATCTCCCACTTAACCTAAAGCCAACCACCCATGTATTTAATCCCCATCATGACCTTTGTGATGCTCAAAGACAATATAAGACAATGATTTTATCAGTGGATCTATGATGTTATCTTCGGATGAAACTCTTCTACTACTACATTTCCTCGGACCACGATATCTCTAATAAGTTGGAACCTCCTCAGAACAATTTTGATGAGACCCGAGTTCTCTCATTTGAGTAATCACCCTATTATTGTCATAATTTAAGGGAATCAGCTCTTCGTTGCCTAACACGACTATTGATCTGTGATGAACTTCTTTATCCAAACTCTCTCCTTTGTTGCCTCTATTACAGCAATATACTGTTAGGATCAGAGCGACACTAAGAGAGGTGAATTAGTGCAGCGGATTAAAACTCGTAAGTTTAAAAATGATTTCGAAAATATGTAGAGATTTCAATTCATCAATGACTTGGAGAAAGTAGCTGGAGTAAAGTGAGAGGATGAAAACCAAAAGCTTGCTACTATATAAATAATGGTTTCAAAAAGTAAGAACTCACACATTCAAGGAACGCACAAATTTAAAGTGGTTCGGTCAAAATGACCTACATCCACTCGCGAAGCCTTCTCCAATAAGGCTCCCAACTTCCACTAGCAAATCACTTTGAAGGGGAAGGACAAATACCCCTCTTACAACCTTTTATAAGTGGTTCACATTCTTACAGATTTTCAAAGAGAATGAGAGAGGTGAACACTCAAGCTATTGAAAACAAAAGTTTGCTAAAGACTTTGCTAAGACTTTTATCTCAATCTCTTGCTTCTCAAAGGTTGTATTCTATGCTGAGAATTGAGGGGTATTTATAGGCCCCAAGAGGATTCAAATTTGGGCTCCAAATTTTGAATTCTCTTGGGTTTCCGAGGCTGGCGGTGCCACCGCCGGACCTCTCGGGTGCTGGGCGGTGCCACCGCTCAGTTCTTGGATTCTAGGCGGTGCCACCGCCTAATCTAGCGGTGCCACCGCCTACACTATTTTAGCTCACTGGTTGGGCTTCAAACTTGGCCCAAACCAGTCCGAACTCGGGCCCAATTGGCCCATACTTGGGTTATAGGATTAACACCTAATCGTAACCCTAATTAACATGCTAACTACGAATTTAAAGACATTTCCTAAGCTATTACAAATTTCGTAAGTCAAGACTTCTTCCAACGAGCTTCTGGCGAACTTCTGATGGTCTTCCGATAAACTCTCGGAAACCATTCTGCGGACTCCCGGCAAGCTCCTAAACTTCACGATTTGATCTTAGCGAGTTCCAACGAGCTTCTTCGGCAAGCTCCGATCTTTCTCGGCAAGCTCTGCGAACTTCCCACGAACCTTCCGGCGAGCTTCCGAAAAACCCTTCGGCAAGCTCCCTACTCATTCTCGGCTAGTTCTGGTAGCATTCCCAATGAATCTTCGGACTTTCGTCGAACTCTCAAACTCGCAACGAATCTTTCTCGCTTGACTCCGGCACTTTATTTCGCTTTATGTCTTCATCGTTATCGTAGTTAATCCTACACACACAAGCCAAAACTCCACTCCGATCTAGACAATTATTACAACGCGAATTGACATTCTGTTGCCCGGCACGTCATTGGTTGGCGCTTCATCCGATTCTTCAGCGCATCGTCCTCTCTTGCGACTTGTTGCCCAATCGACGATTGACCTCCGCAACCCCGATATCTTTGGCGTAATTCCACTCTCCTTGGCTCGATGCCCGACGTTCGAAGCCTTCTACCGTCTAATATCCTGACGTGATCTCCTCCGGCGCAACGTCAATTCCTACTGCGTCAACTGTCTAATCCTGATCGAGTAGACCTGCATAACTAAAAATTCTTTTAAACATTTAAACATAATTAATTAGTTTCATCATCAAAATTCGAGATTCAATAATCCCCCCCTTTTTGATGATGACAACTAATTGATGACTAACAAAGTTAACCTTAATTCCCCATAGTTTAACCAAACTCCCCCTATCAATTTGGCTTATTGATAGAAACTCTTAGATTCAAGAATCCAAGCAACATGTCATCATAAGCTTATGCATAACATGTCATGTCATCATACTTCTCCCCCTTTGTCATTAACAAAAAGGAGAAGTTCCTACTCTTATGTGTTTAGAGATAAAAAGTTCCATACATTGCATGAAAAATATAGTATCAAATTTTATCATCATGCAATCTAGCAATTAAAGTTGTGTAAGTTTAGCATATTTGCTTTTCTTGAGATAACAACTAATTACTTCTCTTTAGACTACAAGCTAGCAATTTTCATGATATGCAAGTTGCAAGCTAGCAAATTTTTGCTTCCTTTACAATGTTTAAGCTAGCAATTTTGCTTCCATAACAAGTTAACATGTTTTATATTTTAAGATAGGTAAGATAGCACATTTGCTTTTTTTGAGATAGCAACTCTTTTGAGATAGTGATCTTAGCAAATTTTACATCATGCAAGGTAGCAAATTTTTGTGATGTTCAAGATAGTAAGTTCTTTCTTCTCTTTTGAGAAGTGCTATTTTCGCTTCCTTTACAAAGTGCAAGCTAGCAAAGTGTTTGAAAAAGTGAGCAAGTTTTACAATATACAAGCTAGCAAAAATTTCGAAAGCAAATACAAGATAGCTTTCTTGTTGAAGTGTGTAAGCTATCGATTCTTGAGATAGGCAAGATAGTGATGTTCAAGAAGACAACTTTTGCTTCTTGAAATAAGCAAGTTAGCAATCTTTGCTACTTAAGATAGGCAAGCTAGCAATCAAGTTTTTGCATCTTCTTGACTTGTGCAAGCTAGATATCTTCCCCTTTGTCATTGTAAAAAAGAAGGGAAGACCCTTTACATCAATTATGACAAAGGTAAGTATCAATCTTATTTGTGCATCATCATATTTTCAAATTAGAATATGCACATTTTCAAAAACCTTATATTTATTCATGCATGATATTGAATAAATCGATCAACATTATGAGGATATCATACATGATACTAAAATTTTTAACTATTTATCAACATTTTAATCATGATACCAAACATTCATCATTTAGAGTATTCATGATACAAAACATTAAATCAATATTTATAATACATCATTTTAGCAACAACTCATAGTATTTTAAATCATGATTTACATCATATGTAATACATCACATCATAATTAGAAGGCACAAGTATTGCATACATCATTGCAAATCATAAATGTTTCATATAATGATGGTATCAATTTATCAAATTATATCCTACCATGCATGATCAAAACTTCTCCCCATTTGTATTTCATGCATAATTTCACTTCATCACATTAGGAGTATCAAGAGGAATTAATTGGGTGATGAGATAAATATTTCACGAATACATGGAATTGTATAAAAAATCATATCATAAGTGTTTCATACATTCATATCATCACATGAAGGAATATAAACAAAAATTAGTGATGAGATATTACTTCATGAATACAATAAAATTCATATAGCATATCATGGTTTATTAAAATTAGTCTTCCTTTTGGTGAATAGCAAAAAGAATAGTAGGAGAGTAAGATCTCAATTCATGCACATCAAATATTCAATCATCAAAATCATGATTCATCTAGAAAATTCTCCTCTTTAAATATTCAAAGAGAGAATCATGATGAACATTCTTGGTTTACATAAAGTTTCAAAACATAATTATCAAGATCATAAATATTTAAAGACTAACAAACATTTCGACAAATCTCCTTTTAAATAGAAAACAATCTTGATTCATAAGGGATTTCATGTTATAAATTTCAAGAGATCAAGATCGTGATTTCGATAAAAAATTATTCAAATTTAAATCATCAAAATCATTATCAAAATCCAAGAGATTCACAAAGATGATACAAATGGATTCATCAAAATCAATAAGATTGAGCAAAATAATTTTCAAGAATGTTTTCCTCTTTTCGATTGTTTCAAAACTTATGATTTTGTTTCATTTATGCCAAATAAAAACATGTATCATGTTTAAAACCTAAAGAGTAAGATTTATTACAACAAAGATCAATAAGGTACTTTCATTATGGTAAAAATCAATATTCCATAAATCGTAAAAGATCATTATGGAAATCATCAATAATCAATAAACTATAAATTACCCAAAACTCATCATCATCATGCATAGCCTCAAAAAATAAATTTATTAGGTATGATGTCATATTTCATAAGGCATTTTGAATCAAAATCATTTTGTTTATCATAAACATACAATTTTCATGATTATTTTCAAAATTACTAAAATGATAAGCATGATTTCTAATTTTTTTTTATTTTCATGTAATTTTTAAGAAAATTAATCCTAAACTAAATTAAAAATAACTAATGAAAAGTATTATGTAATTTTAAAATAATTCAAGAGAGTTGAGTTACTTACCTTGTAGTCGAAGCTCGTCAAAGCCCAATTCGCCGTTTCACCTTTGGAAGTTTTTGTTTCATCCTTGGTTGCCTTCCTCTTCTTTGGCCTCTTCCTCCGTTCAAGTTCATTGTTTATTTTAGATTTTTGTTTAATAAACTTATTAAGATTTAGTGTTCGAAGTTCAAGTTCATCATTGTCCTCATCACTTGAGTCATCGCTCAAGTGGTATTCATTTGTCCGGAGTTCCAAATGTTGAATCTCGGATTTTGATGATGACATCAATTATCATTTGTTATCTAACACATATGTTGAGATAAGTGTGCAGGATTAACTACGATGAAAGTAAGACATGCAGTAGGAGTTGCGCCGGAGTCAGGACTATGATCACGTTGGGAGTTCGAGAGCTCGACGAAAGTTCGGACGGTCGTCGGAGGTTCTGTGGGAACATATCCGAGAAGTCCAGGAGCTTGCCAAAAGAAGCTCGTCTGAACTCGCCAAGTGGATCATCGCAAGTCCATGAGTTTGCCGGAAGTCCGTAGGAGCATCACCAAGGGTTCATCGGATGATTGACGGAAGTTCACCGGAAGCTTGCTGGAAGAAGCGATTGACGCACCGGAGCAAGATGTCCTTCGAATTGTCATAGTTAGCACGATGATTAAGTTAGAAATGGGAGGTGATCCCATTAACTTAATCTTGGGGCAATTGGGCCCTTGAAAGACCCAATTGGGCCGAATGGATCAGCCCATTCGGACCCAGATGACTTGGCTAGAGGTGGCACCGCCTGGGTCAGCGGTGGCACTGCCCAGGGCTCGATCTCCGAGTTCTGGCTAGGCGATGCAACCGCCCCTGACAGGCGGTGGAACCGCCTGAGCTCGGTCTCCGAGCTCTGGCTGGGCGGTGCAACCGCCCCAATCAGGCGGTGGCACCGCCTGAGCTCGGTCTCCGAGCTCTGCCAGGCGGTGCAACCACCCCTGACAAGCGGTGGCACCGCCCAGGAGCTCAGTCTCCGAGCTCTTACAGCGGTGCAACCGCCCCAGTCAGGCGGTGCAACCGCCAGACCTTGGAATTCCGGGAATTGACAGTTTTGAGCTCCAAATTCAAACTGGTTTGGGGCTTATAAATACCCCACTCTTTCAGCAATGAAAGGGTAACGAAAACCACCAAAATCCTGATCTTACTCTGAGATTTTTGAGCTCAAAAGTGTTGTAATAAGCTAAAGGTTCTTCTCCCTCTTTTCTTCCAAGTTCAGATCTTTCAAGAGAGGAGACAAAAGTTTGTAAGGGTTGTCTCCTAAGCCCATCAAAAGGAGTGAATATGTAAAAAGGTAGTTGGCCTTCGCCTATTAAAGGAAGGCCTCTAGTGGACGTCGGCAACCTCATCGGTGGAGGAAGCCAGGTCAAGATTGACCGAACCACTCTAAATCGTGTTGCTCTCTGGTTTGCATTTACTTTGAGCTCATTATCTTTACTGCAAACCTCCTTAATAGCCTACTATATTCTGCGCTTTTATGTTTGCGTTTTCAAGCTCAATACTTTCCGAATCGTGTTTAGACATAAATCGATTTTCTCGCAAACCACTCTAAATCGCACTGCTCTCTGGTTTGCATTTACTTTGAGCTTATTATCCTTATTGCAAACCTTCTTCATAGCTTACTGTCTTCTACGCTTTTACGTTTGCATTTCCAAGCTCAATACTTTCCGAATCGTGTTTAGACGTAAATCCATTTTCTCGTACGAACATCGTATTTCAGTTTGCGCTTACATTCTGATTTCTATCACAATAGCAAACTGCCTTAAACAGATTCGTTTTAACTACCTCTTGCCTAATAACAAGTTAAAGTGATTTACGAATCGAAGTTTCTGCTGAAATCGACTTTGTCGTACGAACTCAGTTTAAAAACGCAGAAAGTTTTCCGCTACACTAATTCACCCCCCCCCCCCTCTTAGTGCTCTTGATCCTAACAATTGGTATCAGAGCTCGGTTCACTCTCAAACGGATTAAAACCCAAGAGAGATGGCATACGCCGGAAATCAAGAGGGCCATTCTATTACACGTCCACCCATGTTCAATGGAACGGACTACACTTATTGGAAGACCCGAATGAGGATCTTCCTTATTTCGATGGATTTTGAACTTTGGAATCTTGTTGAAAATGGTTTTTCTAAATCTTCTCTTCCAATGATCGAATGGAATGAATTGGAGAAGAAGACTTTCGCTCTTAATGCAAAGGCTATGAATGCCTTATTTTGTGCGCTTGATAAAAATGAGTTTAATCGTGTTTCGGGTTGTGAAACTACATTTGATATTTGGCATACACTCGAAGTGACTCACGAAGGCACAAGTAGAGTGAAAGAGTCAAAAATCAATCCCTTGATACACTCTTTCGAACTTTTCCGAATGAAACCGAGCGAGACTATTGGCGACATGTACACCCATTTCACGGATGTCATCAATGGTCTAAAAGGACTCGATAAAAGTTTTCCAGATTTTGAGCTTGTAAATAAGATTCTAAGATCCCTTCCTAAGAGTTGGGACCCTAAAGTCACTACTATTCAAGAGGCTAAAGATTTAAGCAACTTCCCTCTTGAAGAACTAATCGAGTCATTAATGACTTATGAAATGACATGCAAGGCTCATGAAGAGCAAGAAGACATCCTTCCAAAGAACAGGAAGGATATGGCACTTAGAACTTTTGATGACCACTTGAGAGAAAACTTAAGTGATGAGTGTTGAATCTCGGATTTTGATGATAAAATCAATTGATGGGTTAAATGATCTAATCCATATTATTGAGTTAAGTGTGTAGGATTAACTACGATAACCAGAAAACACAAAGCAAGGATACCAGAGTCAAGTTCGATGGACGTTTAAGAGTCCGAAGAATCGTCGGAGATGCTGCCGGAACCAACCGAGAAGAAATTGGGAACCTGTCGGAATTTTCGGAAGTTCACCGAAGAGATCGTCGGAGGTTCACAGAGATCACTGAGAAGGCTCGGCTACTCATTAAAGTCATCACAAGTTCAGGAGCTTGCTGGGAGCCCGTTGGAAGAAGTTTGTCGGAATGCTCGCCAGAACCATACTCGACGTTCGCGGTTGAAAACTTGCTTAGGATGTGTTTTATTATGTAGTTCACTTGTAATTAGGATTAGGATTAAGAGATAATCCTATATCCTGGTTAGGGGCTAACTGGGCCCAAAATTAGACTTGGTTTGGGCTAAATTTGAAGCCCAACAAGTGAACCGAAGGGTCTGGCGGTAGCACCGCCACTGACACTGACAGGCGATGGCACCGCCACTGACAGGCGGTGGCACCGCTAGCATCGGGAACTCCAAGAGAATTCAAATTTTGGAGCCCAGATTTGAATCCTCTTGAGGCCTATAAATACCCCTCAAATCTCAACTGAGATTAGAACTTTTTTAGCAGCAATTATTTGAGAGAAAGGCCTTAGAAAAGTCTTAGCTAGTCTTGTTTTCAATTTGCTAGTGTTCACCTCCTTCTTTCATGTTGAAAATCTGTAAGAGAGTGAACTACTTGTAAAAAATTGTAAGAGGGGTATTCACCCTTCCCTTTCAAGAGATTTGCTAGTGAAAGGTGGGAGCCTCACCGAAGAGGGGCCTCGCAAGTGGATGTAGGTCACTTGACCGAACCACTGTAAAATCGGCGTGATCTCTAGTTTACATTTACTTATTGTCATTTACATTACTGCAAACCATTTGCACTTTAATGCTATACTGCTTTGTCTCAATCTTACTTATCCCTTCAAGTTAAAACGCAATCGAAACGATTTTAAACAAAAACGTTGCTTTTATCGTACGAAGTTTCCGAAAAGTGTTTAAATCGTGAAAAGTTATCACACTTTACCGCTGCACTAATTCACCCCTCTTAGTGCCGCTCCGATCCTAACAATTGGTATCAGAGCAAGGCTCACTCTCATATTTGGTTTAATACCCAAGAGAGATGGCTTACTCTGGCATGCATGAGGGACACTCTATCATACGTCCACCTATGTTTAATGGGTCAGATTACATATATTGGAAGACCCGTGTGAGGATCTTCCTCATTTCCATGGATTTCGAACTTTGGACTATTGTCGAAAACGAATTTCAAAAATCTTCTCTTCCGATGAGCGAATGGAATGAATCGGAGAAGAAGGTTTTTGCTTTAAACGCAAAGGCTATGAATGCCTTATTTTGTGCACTAGATAAAAATGAATTTAATCATGTTTCAATTTGTGATTCGGCTTTTGATATTTGGAGAACTCTTGAGGTCACTCATGAAGGCACTAGCCGAGTGAAAGAGTCCAAAATCAACATCCTTGTGCACTCTTATGAACTTTTCCGAATGAAACCAAGTGAGTCCATCGGAGACATGTACACCCGTTTCACGGATGTCATCAATGGACTCAAATCTCTTGGTAAAGATTTTACTAACTTTGAACTAGTAACTAAAATCTTAAGATCCCTCCCTAAAATTTGGGATCCAAAAGTTACGGTAATTCAAGAGGCCAAAGACCTTAAAACATTCCCTCTTGAAGAAGTTATTGAGTCTCTAATGACCTATGAAATGACATGTCAAGCTCATGATGAGCTCGAGAATCCCCTTCCAAAGAACAGGAAGGATATGGCACTCACATCACAAGAAGACCACTTGAAAGGAACATCAAGTGATGAGGACAGTGACAATGACATTGCACTTTTGACTCAAAAATTTAAAAAATATTTAAGAAAGAATAAATTTAAAAATAATACAAAAAATAAGTTCGAACACAAGAAGGACCAAGTGATTTGCTATGAATGCAAAAAACCGGGACACTACAAGAACGATTGCCCTCAAGCCAAAAAGAGAACATCAAAGAAGAAGGCGCTCAAGGCAACGTGGGATGATTCAAGCGCGTCCGAAGAAGAGGAGTCCAACACCGAGCAAGTTGCTCATTACGCCCTAATGGCCATCGGAAAAGAGGTAATAGATTTAATTGATGCAGATGTACCTTATCATGAATTATTAAATGCTTTCCATAAGTTATTTGATGAATGTAAGATAATTAGTAGAAAATACAAATTGCTAAAAAAGGAACATAATAGTCTCACTTGTGATATCGATAAATTAAAAACTGAATATCATGATAGTTTAGCTCCATGTATAAAATGTCATGATCTAGAATCTCTCCAAAAGGAGAACTTGCTACTTAAGGACACCTTGAAGAAATTCGAGTTGGTAGCAAATCTTTGAATATGATCCTTACAAATAAGGGTCACGTTCCTAAAAGAAGTGGAATCGGATTTGTGAGAAGTCCTCACCAAAATCCAACCACCTTAATTAAAGGCCCCGTCTTACATGTTCGGCACCAAAGCAATTGCAACTTTTGTTGCAAATATGGACATAAAACTTATAAATGTCCATTCAAGAAAATTAGTCCGAACAAACTAATTTGGGTTCCTAAAGGAACCATGATCAACTCTATGCAATATGATGAACAAGTTAAATCAGTTTTTAAGGCACCCAAAAGAAAATGGGTACCTAAAAATAATCCCTTCTTGTAGAAACATACACCATCACAAGCTAGGAGCAAGAGATGGTATCTAGATAGTGGATGCTCAAGACATATGACTTGAGATCCATCTCATTTCTCTATGCTCACTAGCAAAGAAGAAGGGTACGTCATCTTCGGAGACAACAACCAAGGGAAAATTATTGGCAAGGGAACCATAGGTAACAAATTAAAATTTTCTATTGATGATGTCTTACTAGTTGATGGATTGAAACATAATCTCTTGAGTGTTAGTCAATTATGCGATAAAGGTTATATCGTTAGATTTGAATCAAATGTATGTATTATTGAAAAACCAAACCATAACATGACTATGATTGCATTAAAACAAAATAATGTCTACACCATCAACCATGATGAACTAAGTAATGAAATGTGCTTCTCTGTTTTAAATGATGATGCTTGGCTTTGGTATAGGAGACTAGGCCATGCAAGCATGAAACTAATATCTAAGATCTCATCTAGAGAATTAGTGCGAGGAATTCCAAATATAAAGTTTGTTAAGGACAAAGTATGCGATGCATGTCAACTAGGTAAACAAATAAAAACTAGTTTCAAATCAAAAACTCAAATTAGCACCACTAGACCATTACAATTGATTCATTTGGACTTATTTGGACCAATTGATATGACAAGTCTAGGAGGAAACAAATATGCATTTGTAATTGTGGATGACTATACTAGATAGATTTGGACCTATTTCTTAGCTCACAAAAGTGATTGTTTCAAGTGTTTCTCTAAATTTTGTAAACTCACTCAAAACGAAAAAGGTTTCATGATTTCATCAATTCAGAGTGATCACGGTGGCAAATTTCAAAACCGTGACTTTCAAAATTTTTGTGTAGTTAATGGATACAATCACAACTTCTCCACTCCGAGAAATCCCCAACAAAATGGAGTAGTTGAAAGAAAAAATAGAAACCCACAAGAAATGGCAAGAACTATGTTAAATGAATATAGTTTACCTAAGTATTTTTAGGCCGAAGTCGTAAATACGGCTTGCTACATCATGAATAGGGTCCTAATAAGACCATCCCTATCAAAAACTCCCTATGAATTATGGAATAACAAAAAACTAAATATTTCCTATTTTAAAGTTTTCGGTTGTAAATGCTTTATTTTGAATGAAAAGGATGCCTTAGGAAAATTTGATGCTAAATCCGATGAAGGCATCTTTCTTGGTTACTCTTCCATTTCTAAGGCTTTTCGGGTTTTTAACAAAAGAACCTTAGTAATAGAAGAGTCTATTCATGTAGTTTTTAATGAAATTTCTAATTTAAAGAAAAATGATTTTGATGATGATCTTGGTTTTGATAATTTGAATTTAAATGAATCCCCTCCTCAAAATAGCAACTTGGATGCACCTTCTTCCGAAATTTCCTTACCCAAGGAATGGAAGTTTATAGATGCTCATCCAATGGAGCTAATTATAGGAGATACATCAAAAGGGGGTTCAAACTCGTTCCTCTTTCAAGAATTTTTGTGCTAATGTCGCCTTCCTTTCTCAAATCGAACCTAAGTGCATTGACGAGGCCATAAAAGATAATTTTTGGGTTATTGCAATGCAAGAGGAATTGAATCAATTTGAGAGGAATAAGGTGTGGAAGCTTGTTCCTAGACCTAGTGACCATTTAGTCATTGATACTAAATGGGTCTTTAGAAACAAGCAAGACGAAAATGGTATCGTGGTTAGAAACAAGGCTAGATTAGTGGCCAAAGGTTTCAACCAAGAAGAAAGTATCGATTACGAAGAAACCTTCGCTCCCGTGGCTCGATTAGAAGCCATAAGGATGCTCCTTGCCTATGCTAGTAGTAATAATTTTAAACTATTTCAAATGGATGTCAAAAGTGCCTTCTTGAATGGTTTTATTTCCGAAGAAGTATATGTCGAACAACCTCCCGGATTTGAAAATTTTCTTCTTCCTAATCATGTATTCAAATTGACTAAGGCTCTCTATGACTTGAAACAAGCTCCTAGAGCTTGGTATGAAAGGCTTAGTTCCTTTCTTATTTTAAATAATTTTACCAAAGGCAAGGTTGATACTACATTGTTTATTAAACATTTTGAAAATAATTTTCTTATTGTGTAAATTTATGTTGACGATATTATTTTTGGCTCTTCGGATGAATCACTATGTGAATCATTTGCCAAATGTATGAGTCATGAATTTGAAATGAGCTTAATGGGTGAATTAACTTTCTTTTTAGGATTACAAATCAAACAACTTAGTGATGGTATATTTCTTAACCAATCTAAATATACATTAGAATTGTTAAAATGATTTAACATGGATAATCCAAAAGCAATAAACACCCCTATGAGTACTGCGACTAAGTTAGATATGGATGAAAATAGTGAAAATTTCGATAAAAAAACATATAGGGGAATGATAGGTAGTCTACTCTACCTTACCGCGACTAGACCAGATATTATGTTTAGTGTAGGACTTTGCGTAAGGTTTCAATCAAATCCTAAATTATCTCATCTTAAAAGTGTTAAAAGAATATTTAGGTATCTTAAAGGAACTCCAAATCTAGGACTATGGTATCCAAAATATGAAAATTCTGATTTAATAGCTTATGCAGATACCGATTTTGGCGGATGCAGGATAGATAGAAAAAATACATCCGGAACATGCCAATTTTTAGGACATGCACTTGTTTCTTGGACTTCCAAGAAACAAAATTCAGTTGCACTATCTACGGTGGAAGCCGAATACATTGCTACAAGTGCATGCTGTGCACAAGTTGTTTGGATGAAAAATACATTAGAGGACTATGAAATTCACTTTAAAAACATTCCCATAAAATGTGATAATACTAGTGCCATATGTCTTACTAAAAATCCAATTCAGCACTCTAGAACTAAGCACATCGACGTTATGCATCATTTCATATGCGATCATGTCCTTAACAATGATGTTGTTCTAGAATTCATTGACACAAAGCATCAATTAGTAGATATATTTACAAAAGCCTTGAATGAAGACCAATTTGAATTCATTAGAAGGGAATTAGGTATGTTAAATTGTCCCTAAACAATAAACTTATTTGAATGGATTTTTCGTAAAGTTTTTCATCTTCTCTCCGTTCCTCGGTGAATCTAATCCTTCTCCTTCAATTCTAAATGACATGTTAAATTATCTTATCCTATCGCTCTAATATGCTCAAGATTAATGATTTTATGACATTTTGTGAATCTCGAAATTGATTTTTTGATTATGAGTTTCAAGTTGACAATTTGAATTTAAATGAGTTTGTATTCAAATTATGATCTTGACTTATTGAAGTTATTACTTGAAATTTTTTTTATCCCAATCTCTTCCTTGTACATCTACAATTTCTATTATTTATAGAAAGAAGAGATTAGATAATATGGATGCATGTTGAATTTTCCTTTAAGATGAACTCTGCGTAAATATTTTTGCATACTTAATTTTGAATGATAAAATCTTTGTATGACAAAATATGTGCTTCAGGTCTCATTTCCCTTTTTTTTTTTGTTGATGACAAAGGGGGAGAAAAGTGATGACTTGTATCATTTTAACAGCATGACTTATACGAATTGCAAAAACTTTTCAAAATCTTTGAGAAAAGTGATCGATCGATGAATGTCTTATATGCCTTGCAAAATCCTTGAGAATATCGTAAGATCGATTGATCATATTGAAAGCATGTCTAACATGTATATCATGAAATTCATGTTGAAAATCTTTATCTCCTGTCGTAGTAAAAATTGTCTCTTATCATTCGACTTGAAAAGGATTTCATCGAAGTTTCGCATTTACATTATGCTTAATGAGAATAACGATAAGTTCTACTGTTAGAACTTATAGGTTTATGCTTGAATTCATTGGGATGGAATTCAAGTGTTTTTATCTTCTCATAATATGGCATATAGATAGGGGGAGTTATGTTTAACTCCGTCATCAATTGATTATCATCATCAAAAAGGGGGAGATTGTTGAATCTCGGATTTTGATGATAAAATCAATTGATGGGTTAAATGATCTAATCTATATTATTGAGTTAAGTGTGCAGGATTAACTACGATAACTAGAAAACACAAAGCAAGGATACCGGAGTCAAGTTCGATGGACGTTTAAGAGTCCGAAGAATCGTCGGAGATGCTGCCGGAACCAACCGAGAAGAAATCGGGAACCTGTCGGAATTTTCAGAAGTTCACCAAAGAGATCGTCGGAGGTTCACAGAGATCACCGAGAAGGCTCGGCTACTCATTAAAGTCATCACAAGTTCGGGAGCTTGCTGGGAGCCCGTCGGAAGAAGTTCGTCGGAAAGCTCGTCGGAACAATACTCGACGTTCGCGGCTGAAAACTTGCTTAGGATGTGTTTTGTTATGTAGTTCACTTGTAATTAGGATTAGGATTAAGAGATAATCTTATATCCTGGTTAGGGGCCAACTGGGCCCAAAATTAGACTTGGTTTGGGCTAAATTTGAAGCCCAACAAGTGAACCGAAGGGTCTGGCGGTGGCACTGCTAGATTGGGTGGTTGCACCACCCAGCACCCGAGAGCTGGGCGGTAGAGAACAACATTTTTGAGCAGTAAGTGTTTGAGAGAAATGCCTTAGAAAAGTCTTAGCTAGCCTTGTTTTCAATTTGCTAGTGTTCACCTCCTACTTTCTTGTTGAAAATCTGTATGAGAGTGAACTGCTTGTAAAAAGTTGTAAGAGGGGTATTCACCCTTCCCTTTCAAGAGATTTGCTAATGGAAGGTGGGAGCCTCACCGAAGAGGGGCCTCGTAAGTGGATGTAGGTCACTTGACCGAACCACTGTAAAATCGGCGTGATCTCTGGTTTACATTTACTTATTGTCATTTACATTATTGCAAACCATTTGCACTTTAATACTATACTGCTTTGTCTCAATCTTACTTATCCCTTCAAGTTAAAACTCAATCAAAACGATTTTAAACAAAAACGTTGCTTTTATTGTACGAAGTTTCCGAAAAGTGTTTAAATCGTGAAAAGTTATCGCACTTTACCGTTGCACTAATTCACCCCCCCCCCCTCTTAGTGCCGCTCCGATCCTAATAATGAGGATTGTGACGATGACTTGGCACTTCTAATAAAGAAATTCAAAAGATTCATTAAGAGAAACATATTTAAAAATGATACAAAAAATAAACTTGAACCCAAAAGGGACCAAGTTATTTGCTATGAGTGCAACAAGCCGGGACACTACAAGAGTGATTGTCCCCAAGCCAAGAAGAGAACATCAAAGAAGAAGGCGCTCAAAGCAACATGGGATGATTCGAGCGCATCCGAAGAAGAGGAGTCCAACACCGAGCAAGTTGCTCATTACGCCTTAATGGCTATCGGAGAGGAGGTAACAAATTTAATTGATGCAGATTTATCATTTGATGAATTATTAAATGCCTTCCATGATTTATTTGATGAATGCAAGAATATTAGTAGAAAATACAAACTGCTAAAAAAGGAGCATGATAGTCTTAATTGTGATTTCGATAAGTTAAAGACTAAATATCATGATAGTTTAGGCTCTTGTATTAAATGCCATGATCTAGAAACTATCCAAAAGCAAAACTTGCTACTCAAGGACACCTTGAAGAAATTTGAGATTGGTAGTAAGTCTTTGAACATGATCCTTACAAATAAGGGTCACGTTCCCAAAAGAAGGGGAATCAGATTCGTGAGAAATTCTCACCAAAATCCAACAACCTTCATAAAAGGCCCTATCCTACATGTTCAACACCAAAGCAAATGCAACTTTTGTTGCAAGCATGGACACAAAACGCATTATTGTCCATTCAAGAAAATTAGTCCGAACAAATTAATTTGGGTTCCTAAAGGAATCATGATAAACTCTATGCAACATGACAAACAATATAGATCAACTTTTGAGGCACCCAAAAGTAAATGGGTACCTAAAAATTATCTTTTCTTGTAGTGACATACACCATCACAAGCTAGGAGCAAGAAATGATATCCTGCTCTTTGGATTCTCCATATTTATAACCCGAGATCCAAAAAGAACACGTGATGCTCCCTAAGCATAATTAAAAAGAAGATTAGAAAACTAACATTACAAAAGCAATACAAACCTTGCTTATCCCTCAGAATGGGAAACCCATATGTACCTTCACATATCCACTGGATTTTCGAACCCATCAAACTGATAAGTTCGTTACTTTTAAAATTAACTATATCATGAACTTACGTTTTGTAAGCAAAGTTTGCCATGAACTTGCAAAGCTTACCAACGTGGATAGACTGTCACAAACATGAAAACGACATTTGAAGAAGAATATGCGCGTCACTAGATCTATCTTGATCGTGTAAATGTTTCATCTTAAAATGAAAATTTTTACTTAGTCACGAAAGAAAAGTTGACTGCTCCATGAATAAAAACTCTTCTCAAGTAAGACACATTCAAAATAAACCACAAAGCAGTCAAAACAAGTGCTCACTGCCCACAGGCGGTGGCACCGCTCCAGCTGGTGGTAGCACCGCCGGCTGTCATGGGTTGCAAGCGGTTGCACCGCCCCAGACAGCGGTGCAACCGCCCGTAATCCTGCCCCCTATTAAACCAAGCTAGGGCCGACGGTGGAACCGACCCCAACTTACTCTCTTCCCCTCTTCTCTCTTCCAAAGCCTCTCCACCTCCATTTTTCCCATCTTAGCATCCCAAATCCTCCTCATTTCGAAGCAAAAAGATCAACAATCTCTCCTTCTCTTGAAGATCTCACTCAAGGTATTCTCTAAGAGCCCTCTAAATTCTGTTTTTGGTTCATTTACTCATGTTAATTACTATCCTCTCAAATAACAGTAGTTATGGGCTCTAGAAGATCCTCAAGGGACAAAGGAAAGAGGAGATTAGTGGAAGATTTTGATCTTACCCTCTTTGATTCAAAGTATCATGCTGAAAAATTCTCCTCCTTTGAATTTAGAAGTGTCCATAAGGGAAAACATGTAGATTTAGATGAACTAAGAGACTTAGAGACAATCCAATTGTTTGCCAACCTAGATCTACTCCCTATTTTACAAATTAGTGAACCCATCTATCCAAGACTTGTTAGATTGTTTTACAACAATCTACAAGTAGATGAAGAAGAAAGAATGTCCACCTATCTTCTAGGACAACACATCTCCATTACGGATAAGTTCATTTGTGACATGATAGGTATTCCCGTAAAAAATAGAGGACTTTATTTTAGAGGATCATGGGACAATGAAATAGTTGGGACAACATATGTTGAAGCCTTAGGAACAATTTTCGGTAATCCCAACTTAGTGATAATTCATAAAAGCTATGAACACCTATTACCACTAAACACCAAAGTACTTCATCATATCCTAACCAGTATCATTCTCCCTAAACAATATTATCATGATGAAGTAAGTCAATTGGAGTTAGGAATCATGTATTGGATCATGAAAAGACATAACATCTGCTTTGAATACCTCATTCAACAAAACATGATAGAACTATCTAAGAGAGACATGATGCTTCCATATGGTGGTATAATCACTAGAATCCTTAAAGCCTACGATATCCAAATCCCACCCGATGAAGAAGTAATGAAAGTGGATAGGTTTAGCATAATAAACAAAAATCTACTTCATCGATTGAGATGTGTTTATAGTAATGGTAATTGGGTTAGAATGCCTAGAAGAACCGATCACCCTCAACCAGAACCAGAACCCGAAACACCAGTCTTTAGGGGCACTCAATCTCCTCCGATCTGTCCCTTTGAGGAAACACATCCATTTGAGCAAGCTCATGCATCATCCATTGAAGACATTGCGATCCAGATGAACCGATTTGAACAAAGACAAGATCGGCTTGAACACCAGCAAGATCAAATCCTATCTGAACTGCAGCAAATTCGTCGACAATTTGACTCTTTATTTAGGCATCTTAATTTTCCACCTCCTGAATAAAGTTTGTATATATGGACCTCTTGTTGTAACAATTACGTTGTTGTAAACTTTTTATTATTCACCTTGATCACAATATGGTTACTTGATGCAAGAATATGCAGGGTTACTCAATCTCATTACTCACTGTCGGATTTCATGTTTCTATAATACCAACTTTGAAAACTTTGTGTCTTAGTTTCCATAATGAATGTGAAAGTAATATAGCCTTGAAATTGATGTGTCATAATATTGATATATTACCATGATGCAGATACCATGATGTTGATGTCTATCATGAATGCTTTAAATGATGAATGTTTGGTATCATGATCAACATGTTGATAAATGCTTAAAAAGTTTATTGTTTGAGTATCATGTATGATATGCCTATTAATGATTATTGATTGAATTACATGACAAAATTAACATGTTGGAAAAATCGTCATAAACGATGAGCATGTCCTCATGAAAGTGTTAAAGTAAATCTTTTGGTTCCAATTGGATTTCATTATTCTCTTTCGGATTTTGATTCACATTCTTGACAAGAATATTGCCTTTGAAAAATAAAATTGATGATTCCTGCTTAAGGAAGATATTTTTTGCAAGGACTTTACTCCCATAAATATCTTGATCCTTGTAAAGCATGTTACCGATTGGAACTACACAAATGGCCTTCCTCCTTCATGCAAAAAGAATAATAACAAGGACGAAGTTTTCATTCTATGTATATACTCTCCATGTCATGGTCTTCTTGAGATGTTTATATCCTATAAATGACATGAACCCACTTATGGCATCACATGTAAATTCAAAAGATGCATATATCGTTCTCCTTTTTGTTGATGACAAAGGGGGAGAAGTATATGAATTGATACTATATATGCCATATTATGTTAAAAGAAACAGACATATGATTATATGTCATGTTTACTATGATTGCCATATTTGCATCATATTAAGATATCAAGAACTTGTATTGTAATTTTACATGTTGATATCTTTCCATATGATGAATTGCTATCATTACAACAATTCACACTTGAAATTTGAAAATGGATGTCGAGTCTTGACATCATACAAAGAGATACATCATGATAGGAATACAAAGAGATACATCATACAAAATGGATGTCGAGTATTGATAAGGTTAAATGACTTTAACTTATCAATATGTCTCTTGAATTCAAAGGCTTTGAATTCAAGAATGACTTATCTCAATTATGGCACATAGATAGGGGGAGTTAAGGTTAACTCCGTTATCAATTGATTGTCATCATCAAAAAGGGGGAGATTGTTGAATCTCGGATTTTGATGATGACATCAATTATCATTTGTTATCTAATCCATATGTTGAGATAAGTATGCAGTATTAACTACGATGAAACTAAGACATGTAGCAGGAGTTGCGCCGGAGTCAGGACTATGATCACGTTGGAAGTTCGAGAGCTCGACGGAAGTTCGGATGATCGTCGGAGGTTCTGCGGGAACATATCCGAGAAGTCCAAGAGCTTGCCAAAAGAAGCTCGTCAGAACTCGCCAAGTGAATTGTCACAAGTCCATGAGTTTGCCAGAAGTCCGCAGGAGCAACACCGAGGGTTCATCGGATGATCGACGGAAGTTCACCGGAAGCTCGCTGGAAGTAGCGATTGACGCACCGGAGCAAGCTGTCCTTCGAATTGTCGTAGTTAGCATGATGATTAAGTTAGAAATGGGAGGTGATCTCATTAACTTAATCTTGGGGCAATTGGGCCCTTGAAAGACCCAATTGGGCCGAATGGATCAACCCATTCAGACCCAGATGACTTGGCCAGAGGTGGCACTGCCTGGGTCGGCGGTGGTACCGCCCAGGGCTCGGTCTTCGAGTTCTGGCTGGGCGGTGCAACCGCCCCTGACAGGCGGTGGAACCGCCTGAGCTCGATCTTCGAGCTCTGGCTGGGCGGTGCAACCGCCCTAGTCAGGCGGTGGCACCGCCTGAGCTCTGTCTCCGAGCTCTCCCAAGCGGTGCAACCGCCCCTGACAAGCGGTGGCACCACCCAGGAGCTCAGTCTCCGAGCTTTGACAGTGGTGCAACCGCCCCAGTCAGGCGGTGCAATCGCCAGACCTTGGAATTCCGGGAATTGATAGTTTTGAGCTCCAAATTCAAACTGGTTTGGGGCTTATAAATACCCCACTCTTTCAGCAATGAAAGGGCAACGAAAACCACCAAAATCCTGATCTTATTATGAGATTTTTGAGCTCAAAAGTGTTGTAATAAGCTAAAGGTTCTTCTCCCTCTTTTCTTCTAAGTTCAGATCTTTCAAGAGAGGAGAGAAAAGTTTGAAGGGTTGTCTCCTAAGCCCGTCAAAAGGAGTGAATCTGTAAAAAGGTGGTTGGCCTTCGCCTATTGAAGGAAGGCCTCTAGTGGACGTTGGCAACCTCATCGGTGGAGGAAGCCAGAAGTGGATGTAGGTCAAGATTGACCGAACCACTCTAAATCGCGCTGCTCTCTGGTTTGCATTTACTTTGAGCTCATTATCTTTACTGCAAACCTCCTTAATAGCCTACTATATTCTGCACTTTTATGTCTACGTTTTCAAGCTTAATACTTTCTGAATCGTGTTTAGACGTAAATCGATTTTCTCGCAAACCACTCTAAATCGCACTGCTCTCTGGTTTGCATTTACTTTGAGCTTATTATCCTTACTGCAAACCTTCTTCATATCTTACTGTCTTCTGTGCTTTTACGTTTGAATTTCCAAGCTCAATACTTTCTGAATCGTGTTTAGACGTAAATCGGTTTTCTCGTACGAACATCATATTTCAGTTTGCGCTTACATTCTGATTTCTATCACAACGACAAACTACCTTAAATAGATTCGTTTTAACTGCCTCTTGCCTAATCACAAGTTAAAGTGATTTACGAATCGAATTTTCTACTGAAATCGGCTTTGTCGTACGAACTCAGTTTAAAAACGTAGAAAGTTTTCCGCAGCACTAATTCACCCCCCCCCTCTTAGTGCTCTTGATCCTAACACCAAATCCTTCCTATTCTTTGGAAGGTGATTTTGTTCATCATGTTCATCATGTGTATTGTGCACCATTTCATATGTCATCAACGAACCAATTAGTTCTTCAAGTGGAAAAATAATTAAATCTTTTGTTTCTTGTATTACAGTTATTTTAGGATCTCACCTTTTTGGAAGGGATCTTAAGATCTTGCTTACGAGATCAAAATTCGAAAAAGATTTACCAAGAACTCTTAGATTATTGACGACATCCGTGAAACGGGTGTACATGTCGCCTATAGTCTCACTTGGTTGCATTCGAAAGAGCTCAAAATTATGCAATAAAATGTTAACTCGAGTCTTTGACTCTACTAGTTCCCTCGTACGTGATTTCAAGTGTTCGCCAAATATCAAAAGTCGTTTCGCATGTAGAAATTCGATTGAACTTATTTTTGTCTAAAGTGTAAAATAAGACATTCATAGCCTTTGCATTTAAAGAAAACATCTTCTTCTCCAAATCATTCCAATGGTTCATTGGAAGAGAAGACATTTCAAATCCATTTTCGACTATGTGCCATAAATTCAAATCCAACGAAAGTAAGAAAACACTCATTCGATTTTTCCAATAAGGGTAGTCCATCCCATTGAAAAAGGGAGGACGAATGAGAGAGTGACCCTCTTGAAAGCCATAAAGAGCCATTTCTATTTGGGTGTTAAATCAAAGTAGAAAATTGTGGCTCTGATACCAATTGTTAGGATCGGAGCGGCACTAAGAGGGGGGGGATTAGTGCAACGGATTAAAACTCATAAGTTTAAAAATAATTTCATAACTACGTAGAGATTTCAATTCATTAATGACTTGGAGAAAGTAGCTCGAGTAAAGTGAGAGGATGAAAACCGAAAGCTTGCTGCTATATAAATAATGGTTTCAAAAAGTAAGAACTCACACATTCAAGGAACGCACCAATTTAAATTGGTTCAGTCAAAATGACCTACATCCACTTGCGAAGCCTTCTCCAATGAGGCACCCGACTTCCACTAGCAAATCACTTTGAAGGAGAAGGACAAATACCCCTCTTATAACCTTTTACAAGTGGTTCACACTCTTACAGATTTTCAAAGAGAATGAGGGAGGTGAACACTTTGAAAATAAAAACTTGCTAAAGACTTTGCTAAGACTTTTATCTCAATCTCTTGTTTCTCAAAGGTTGTATTCTCTGTTGAGAATTGAGGGGTATTTATAGGGCCGAAGAGGATTCAAATTTGGGCTCTAAATTTTGAATTCTCTTGAGTTTCCGAGGCTGGCGATGCCACCGCCGGACCTCTCGGGTGCTGGGCGGTGCCACCGCTCAGTCCAGCGGTGCCACCGCTCAGTTCTCAGGTTATGGGCGGTGCCACCACCTACACTATTTCAGCTCACTGGTTGGGCTCCAAACTTGGCCTAAACTAGTCCGAACTCGAGCCCAATTGGCCCATACTTGGGTTATAGGATTAACACCTAATTGTAACCCTAATTAACATGCTAACTACGAATTTAAAGACATTTTCTAAGCTATTACAAATCCGTAAGTCAAGACTTCTTCCGACGAGCTTTCGGCGAACTTCCGGCGGTCTTCCGATAAACTCTCGGAAACCATTCTGTGGACTCCCGGCAAGCTCCTAAACGTCATGATTTGATCTTGGCGAGTTCCAACGAGCTTCTTCGGCAAGCTCTGATCTTTCTTGGCAAGCTCCGCGAACTTCCCACGAACCTTCCGACGAGCTTCCGAAAAACCCTTCGGCAAGCTCCCTACTCATTCTCGGCTAGTTTCGACAGCATTCCCAATGAATCTTCGGACTTTCGTCGAACTCTCAAACTCGCAACGAATCCTTCGCGCTTGACTCCGGCACTTTATTTCGCTTTATGTCTTTATCGTTATCGTTGTTAATCCTACACACACAAGCCAAAACTCTACTCCGATCTAGACAATTATTACAATGCAAATTGACATTCTATTGCCCGGCACGTCATTGGTTGGCGCTTCGTCTAATTCTTCTGCGCATCGTCCTCTCTTGCTGCTTGTTGCCCAATCAGCGGTTGACCTCTGCAACCCTGATATCCTTGGCGTAATTCCGCTCTCCTTGGCTCAATGCCCGACGTCCGAAGCCTTCTGCCGTCCAATATCCTGACGTGATCTCCTCTGGCGCAACGTCAATTCCTCCTGCATCAACTGTCTAATACTGATCGAGTAGACCCGCATCACTCAAAATGCTTTTAAACATCTAAACACAATCAATTAGTTTCATCATCAAAATCCGAGATTCAACATATACTCCGTCTCTATGGTCGAGTCAGTAGTAGTATCCTACTTGGAACTCTTCCAACATACTACTCTATTCAGGGTGAACACAAACCTCAAATTAGACTTATTATCATCGACATCAGATTGGAAACTCGAGTCTATGTAGCCCTCAGTCCAAAGGCTACTACCTTTATATGCTAGTAAAAGATCCTTAGTTTTTCTCAAGTACTTGAGGATATACTTTACTATTTCCAAGTGCTCCAAGCCTAGTTCTGCCTGATACCTACTCATGACACTTAGAGCATGTACTATATCAAGCTTGGTACATAGCATAGCATACATGATAGTATTAGTCATAGGTGTTCTGCAAGCCACTCATGTGAGTGATGGCATGTCTGACATGATATGCATTCCTTTTGCTTATTATATTTTTTGATATTTTATTACTTTATATTGCCTATTGCATAAGTATATTATGATGTCCATGGATATGTGCAATGAGAATCAGATCGTTATGAGATCATAATAATGAGATCGATTCATCTTTAAACACAAACCCTAAATAATCCCAATCATAGGTTACTCGATAGGGACATCAAGATAACCGGATAGACTAGTGTACTATATACTTGCATATATGATGGAGGCAGCTAGTCTCATAGCTGCTCATGTGGGGACACTAGGGATACAGTGTAGGTGCTCATTGGAGAATAAGTTTACTGATTGATCTACTCACGAATGTTGGATGGTTGATTATGCCTTATTGTTAGATAGTGATTCTGTAGTCTCAGTGATATATCTGATCCTTAGACTTGAGATACCAAGGATGCCATGTATGAGTACTCCACTCTTTGATACTGAACTTATATGTTTGGAAGTTTCAGATCTAGCACAATCGATCATCGGGAGTAGTAGCTAACCTTACGAGAGCGTTTGAGTGTTGATAAAGGATCATCCACTCTCAGTGTCAAAAGAGAAATATCCTATGCATTCTTGCTCAAATAAATCCCTGGCTAGGGTCGTTTAGATTGAGAAAGAAAGAGTTCTCCGAGAGAATCCGATTATAGCGAGACTCAAGTAGAAACCATATGGGCCTAACAATACAATACCCGGTATATGGTTTTTAGGGTATTAGAGGGGGGTGAATTATTGCAGCAAATAAAAACATCTTCGGTTCGAAAAATCTTCGTTTCGATTAAAACCGATCTCGGAAGATGTTAAATTAAAAGCGTATGAGAGCGTAGTGAGAGTAAAAAATCAGTTGCAATGTAAAATAGATTGCAATAAAGGTAAATAGCAAAGTAGAAATGCAAATCGATTTATAGTGGTTCGGTCGTTGTAACCTACATCAACTCGCGATTCCTCTTACGTCGAGGCCACCAACTTCCACTACCGATATTATTTCAACGGGCGAAGATCAACTACTCTTTTACACCCCTTTTCTCCTTTTCACAAGTTTAAGAGACAACCTTTTACAAGCACTCACTTCTTCCTAAATAGAATTCTAAACTTAGAACTAGAGGAGGGATTCTCTCAAGTGATTGCTATAGCGTTTTCCTACCTTTATGCTCTTTGTGCTTGTGTATGTTAACCAAGGATGAGAGGGATATTTATAGACCTCAAGTGGATTCAAACTTGGAGCCTAAAAGTGTCTCATACCTAGTTTTTAGGGTACTGGTGGTACCATCACCTATGTTAGACAGTACCATCACATACAACACTGACACTAGGCGGTACCACCACATAGGAGACCATATCTGGGTGGTACCATCATTTGGGAGACTATATCTGGGTGGTACCACCGCCTGACAGTCTCAGAGACTGAGTCTGGGTGGTACCACCGCCCAAATTAGAGGTACCACCACTTGACATAGTCTCAGAGATTATGCCACCAATGGTTCCATTTGTTGGGTCACTGTTTGGGCCTTTCACTTGGCCCAACACAACCAAAACTTGGGCTCAACTAGCCCCTAATTGAGTTGGCCCAATTCCAACCCAATTACGCCTAAAACCTACTTCGATCTAGACAATTATTACAAAGCTAAATCAAATATTGTCCGACATGTCATTGGTTTATCGATGCCTCATCCAATTCTTAGGCACATTACCCTCTCTTGCAGCCTATTGCCCAATCAACTAGCTGACCTCTACAACTCTAATTTCCTTGGTACAATTTTCGCTCTTCTTGGCCCGATGCCCGAACCCATGGCCCGAAGCTTTTTGCTGATATGTTCTACTTTAGCCTAACATAATTATTGCTGCTTTTAATTGTCTCTCCATAATCGAAGCTTCCTACGTCACTCAAAATATAGATCAGATAAACACTCTGAATTGGTTTCATCATCAAAATCCAAGATTCAACAATCTTCTCTTTTTTGATGATGACAACCAATTGATGATGGAGTTAACCTTAACTCCATCAATATGTCATATTGATATAACCTTAAATTGAATTCAAGTTAAGGCATATCATGAAATCATTTTGAGTCTAAGCAACATGTCATCATAAAATCATGCATAATCCAAATTTCAATACATCATTCCATGCATGATCATCATCGTACCTTCTCCCCCTTTATCATCAACAAAAAGGAGAATTGCCTCTAGCTTGTTTTTGAGATATGTAAGTTTTATAACATAAAGCTAGCAAATTTTTTCATCACATTACAACATGCATAATCACTAAATCATCATTAATTTTAAAGATGTGTAAGATTGTAAATTTTGTATGTTTGCATTTTTGCTTCTTAAGATAGACAAGTAAGCAATTTTTGGTAATATTCAAGATAGCAAGTTCTTTCTTCTCTTTTGAGAAGTGTAATTTTTTGTTTCCTTTACAAAGTGTAAGCTAGCAAAATTTTACATCAATTTATGTTGGGTCCAGCCCATATATGGGCTTGGACAATTTGGGTCATAAGCCTAAATCAATAATTAAGAGAAAAATGGCAAAGGGTGAGGGTAGCAAATTAGAGAGAGCAGCGAGCGTGCACAGCAAACGCGTGTAGCGATAGCGCACGGCAAGAGAGAGAGAGAAGGAGAGAGAAAGATTAGGTTTTTGAGTTTTTCTGCTTGACGATCGGTGGCCCAACGTTGTCAGTTTTGGCCCAAATTTTATGTGGAGAATCCTTTTAGCAAACTCTACAATCCTAATAGTGTTAATCTATAGTTTACCCTCTTTAAGATACTTTCCTGCTATACCCACTTTGTGAGACCTAGAATTCTCTTTTGAGGAGATCCATCCTATATGATGATATGCTAGAGCTAAGATCTATGTTCTTGATGTTATTATGATCTTCTAGTTATTCTAGAGAAGATTTACTATAAACCTGTTATCATTATTATTGATAGTGGAAGTTTGAGGTGGACTAAGGTCCCGTGATTTTTCCCACATTGGGTTTCCACGTTAAAAGATTTGGTCTCACTATGTGATTGATTTTTTGCTCTATTGTTTATATTGTGCTGGTTGATATTTCCATTTGGATATCAAGTTGGTATTTTGATGAGGAACCCATTTTGACACACAAAGAGGGAAAATAATATTCCGCTTTAACAGGTTTTTTCCTAACAAGTGGTATCAGAGCAACAGGTTGTTTGGTGCTTGTTTTTCTTGTGTGATTGAAATGGAGCAATTAGATGGTATGATTAAATTGAACTCATCAAATTATTCCACTTGGAGGCGTTTGATGGAAGATTTGCTCTATTACAAAGATTTATATAAGCCTATCAAGGTTAAAGATAAATCATCTACTATGGACGATGAAGAATGAGAAGTTCAACATAGAAAAACCATTGCCTATATTAGAAGATGGATGGATATAAACTTACATAAGTATATTTCAGATGAAACCAGAGTTGATGTTGTTTGGCAAAGGTTAGAAAATCTCTTTGCGAAAAAGACAGTAGGAAATAGAATTTCTCTCCTTAGAAGACTTGTAAATTTGAAGTATAAAGATGATGGTAATATTATTAAGCACATAAGCCTATTTTAGACTCTTGCAAACAAGTTGGTTGCTGTGAAAATGAATATAGATGATGAGATGCAAGGATTATTACTTCTCAGCTCTTTACCAGAAAGTTGGGAAATGTATGTGGTGACTATTTGCAACTCCATGTCAGAGGAACTCTAACTATAGATATGGTTAAAGGCAATTTGCTAAACAAAGATGCAAGAAGGAAAGAACAGGGTGAATCTTCTTCTAGTGCATTTGTTACTAAAAAACAAGAAAGACATGGAAGAATTCATAGTAGAAACCCACAAGGATATAGAGGAAGATCCAAGTCTACAAGAGATATAAAATGTTTTCATTGTAACAGGCCAAGTCACATGAAGAAAGAGTGTAGGTTTTGGAAGCGAGAACAGAATGAAATGAAGAAAAATGAGAAAGAGACCAATACAGTTGCTGCTGAAGGTAATATCACTATTGTCTGTGATGAAGGTTGTGTTAGTCTTGTAGCTCAGGACAGTAATTGGGTAATTGACTCTGATGCTTCATTTCATGTCACTTCTCATGGTGATTTTTTTAGATCTTACACTGCTGATGATTTTGGTAATGTTAGAATGGGAAACAATGGTACATCTAAGATTGTGGGTATTGGAGATATTTTCTTGGAGACCAATATTGGGAGCAAATTGATACTCAAGGATGTAAGGCTTGTTCCAGATATTCGTCTTAACTTGATATCAGCGAGAAGGGACTTTAAACTTTTGCTAGAAAGCAGTTCTTACCAGAGTTTTAAGGTACATCTCTTAAATCTTGTAATCATTGCTTAGTTGGAAAAACACATAGAGTTGCATTTCATACATATCTATCATCTAGAAGATCATATGTTATTGATTTAGTTCATACTGATGTTTCTACTATACAAACTAGAACTCTTGGAGGTGTTCTTTATTTTATTACTTTTATTGGTGACCATTATAGAAAAGTGTGGGCTTTTGCTTTGAAATCTAAAGACTAGATACTCGATGTTTTCAAGGAGTTTCATATTAGTGTTGAAAGAGAAACTGGCAGAAAACTAAAGTGCATTCGATCAAATAATTATGGTGAGTACAGGGGTCCTTTTGAGAATTATTGTAGGTTCAATGGTATTAGGCTTGAGAAAACAATTCCTAAAACTCCTCAACAGAACGGTGTAGCAGAAAGGATGAATATAACCATTGAAGAAAGGATTATGTGTATGCTTTTCCATGCCAAGTTACCAAAGTCATTTTGGGAGGAGGCTATGAGAACTACAGTTGATATGATAAATCTTTCTCCATCAATTCCTTTGAAATATGATGTTCTAAAGAGAGTATGGAGAGGAAAAGATATATCTTATAATCTATTAAGAGTCTTTGGGTGTAAAACATTTGTTCATATTCCCAAAGATGAGAGGTCCAAGCTTGATAGTAAAGAAAAAGCATGTATCTTCTTGGGATATGGTCATGAAGAGTTTGGATACAGATTATGGGATCCAGTGAACAAAAGGTTATTAAAAGCAGAGATGTTGTGTTTTTTGAAGACCAATTGTTTGATGATTGTGATAATATTGAGAAGCTAGAAACCACTGTTTACATTAATTGGAGTTGTAGTCCAGTTCCTTCACCTGTAGTTTATGATGATCATGAGGGAGATGAACAAGAAGATTGTGGTGAGAATACCTGTGATGATACACCTACAGTTGATGATGCTGAACATGCTAGTCATTGGTGCCCAACAAGCCAATCACGTGAGTGATGGCACGTGTGACTTGATACAGAATTTTTTTTGCTTATTATATTTTGGCATATATCACTTTATAAATATTGCATATATGCATATATATATATATATATATATATATATATATATATATATATATATATATATATATATATATATATTGTGATGTCCTTGGATTTGTGAAATGGGAATTGAATCGTGATGAGATCATGAAAATGAGATCGATTCACCTTTAAACACATATCCTAAATAATCCCAGTCATAGGTTACTCGAGAGGGACATCGTGATAAACGAACAGACTGGTGTGCTGTATACCTGTCCATATGATGGATACAGTGGGTATCATAGCTGCTCATGTAGGGACACTAGGGATACAGTACAGGTGCTCATTGGAGAATGAGTTCACTGATTGATCCGCTTACGGAATGTTGGATGGTTGATGATGCCTTATTGTTAGACAACGATTCTGTAGTCCTAGTGGTATATCCGGTCCTTAGACTTGAGACACCAAGGATGTCCTGTATGAGTGCTCCACTCTTTGATACCAGACTTATAGGTTTGGCTGTCCCAGATCTAGTACAGTTAGTCATTGGGAGTGGTAGTCGACCTTACGAGGGCTATTGAGTGTCAATAGAGGATCATCCACTCTCGACGTCATGAGAGGAATATCCTATGTGTTCTTGCTCAGACAAATCCTTCGCTAGGGTCATTCGGGTTGAGAGAGAAAGAGTTCTCTGGGAGAATCCGATTAGAGCGAGACTCAAGTAGAAACCGTATGGGTCTGACAACACCATGCTTGATATACGGTCTCTAGGATATTAGATGGATGAGGGACTATAAGTACACGATAATTGAGAACAGACAGGTCTAATAGATTCGATTCCCCTGTATCATCTGGGGACTATGGCGTAGTGGCCTAGTACGTCCGTAGTCGATGAGTCAAGTGAATTATTACAAAGATAATAATTCACTGAGTTAGAAGGAGTTCTGACAGGTATGACTCACGGCCCACTCGATATTGGGCCTAGAGGGTTATACACATATGGTAGGCATTGCGATGAGTAGAGGTTCAGATATGAGATATTCGACGGAGCCCTTGTCTTATTGGATATCCAATAAGCCCTTGAATTATTGGATCCCTTGGACGAGATCTAATAAGAGCCCATGAGAGATTATTGGATAGAGATCCGCTAATCTAAAAGGCTTGGGTTATTGGATGTAGATCCAATACCCACTAGGCGAGGATCCATTAGGGTTTGATAGGGGACCTCTATAAATAGGAGGGATTCAGAGCCTCATAGGCTACAACCTTTGCTTGCCTCTCCTATTCTCCTTCCCCTCTCTACCTTAGAGCATCCCTGGAGTTTTTAGGAGCATCGTCGCAGCCCTGCTGTGTGGATCACTACTAGAGAGGAGGACGCTTGACCTCCTTCACCCTCTCCTAAAGATCTATAAGGAAACAGGGATATACGATCTCCCTAGGTAACACAATCCACTCTATACACAGTTTTTCAGTTTCACGGAATTTGTGCACCAATCTTCGCACGACGACGAAAATCTCTTTGGGAATCGGGGATTTTGTTTTCTTGTTCTTCTGCTGTGCATGTGATGCCGCCCCCAAAGTTTTTCCCAACAGTGGTATCAGAGCCAGGTTGTTCGTGCGATAGATTGGTTTTAAACTGCATGTGTTGTGTTTTGGATAATCTTTTGACGTTAAAATCGTTGATGCAAAAGCGAAAAAAGGGCAGCAACTATTGCTGCCCTCGTTGCCATCGCAGATGTGGTATCAGCAGCAGCCGCAAGGGCAGCGGTGCCTGCGGTCGCTACTCTCGCGTGGTGACGCGCCGTAGGGCAGTGGCGCTTGTGGTCGCTGCTCCCGCGGGCAAAAACCCAGCAGGGGTGGCCGCCCCGCGAGGCAGCACCACCTGCGGGCGCTGCCTCGCTGGCAGAACCGCCCTTGGAAGCGGCGGTGCCTACGGGGGTGCCCAACTGCAGGGGCAACGCTGCCAGCGAGCGTGCCGCCTACAGGCGAGGGCAGCGACCCCGCCCTCCACCGCATAGCCCGCCGCCGGCAGGGTGGCGGAGGTGGCGGCAGCAGCAACAGTAAGGGAGGATGAGGGCATTAGGGTTTTCTGGGCAAAAGATAGTTTTGACCCTCGGAATTTGAGAAATTTTAGTTTCTATCTTTTTGTCTAAATTATGAAAATACCTATATGTCCTTGATTTCATAAAATACTAATTAATTAAAAAGTTTAGTTGATTATTATTTTTATTATTATCTAGTAGTCCTACATGATGATGATTATTTATAGATGTGATGTATGATGTGTGGACGGATGATTATGGACCGTGTGATGTGTGTACTTATGATTATTATTATTGGGGTCTGCGAGCCTCCATTATATTTCTCGTTTATTGTCGGGCCTACATGCCTATGATTAAGTTGTAATCACATGAGGAGGCGCAGCGGGAGCGTGGATGCGATAGCGGGACTCACGAGACGGATGATCGCGTTACATGAAGATGCATCGAGATATCAATGGAACTGACGAGGACGAGATAGACGATCACAGGGCATGGAGATGTACCGTTGCACACATAGATCTTGATGTGAGTGATTAGACCTAATGGCTCGGGCCTAATCATATTAGGTTGTGGTCCATGATCATCTGGTGTGATTGCTTATACACATACTAGATATGTATATATATTTGCATGCGATGTAGATATATATTAAATATGTATATGTGTGACATGTCATATTAGGAGACCAAATCATAGAAACATCTCTCTTGATAATATTAAATCGGTAAACATGAGGCAATTATATTGACCCACGTGGCCTTCCATCGTTATAAGTAGGAATCGATTTTCGATGTAGGTTGAGTTGGTCGAGTCCCTTGAGCCTCACCCATATCGCGATTCGCTATCTTGCTTACGATATAGAGATGTCACCGGTGACCTGAGGACATGGTATGCTTGGTCGAGTCTCTCGAGGGTATATCATCAAATCAGACTCATCTTGTAACGAAGGTGTTGACTTAACCGAGTATCATGGTTGGTCGAGTCCCTCGAGACCATGATGATTCGGAGGCCAAATAAGACGGGAATCACAAGGAGTTATGATCGGTAAGAGTTGCCTACCTTTTAGGCTTAGTGTGATTGGTCGAGTCCCTCGAGGTTACACTAAGACGCTGATTAGATCCTGATCCCCACTAGAAGTTTGCCGGAGACTTTCGTTTCACGTGCTGAGGGTGTCGCGTAACTCATTATTAAAATAGTGGGAGCATATTAAGATAGAAGTCCATATCTTGATAGTTTATTTCATACAAAATCTGCATGTTATTCATTTCTGCTGCATCTTTATTTTCAGAAAATGTCGCTTTCAAATCCATTACGTGACATACTCGATGTCAACCGCCTCACTGGTCTAAATTATATGGATTGACTCTGTAACTTGAGAATTGTTTTCATGGTGGAGAAAATCGTGTACGTCCTTGATATAGTGATGCCTGCGCCCGAAGAAGGGGCAAGAGATGATGAGATCGCTCGCTACATGAAGTACATTGATGACTCCACTCTTGCTCGGTGCTATATGTTGGGCTCTATAACTCCTGAGTTACAGAGAAAACATGAAAAGATGGATGCCAGATCCATTCTCCTACATGTCCACAAATTGTTTGAGGAATAGGGAAGGACTTAGCGATATGAGATATCCAAGAGTCTCTTCCGCGCTAGGATGATTGAGGGGACACCGGTTCAGAACCATGTCCTAAAGATGATTGAGTGGATAGAGAAACTCACAGGTCTAGGAATGGTCTTAGAGGATAACTTATGTATGGACATTGTGCTTCAGTCCCTACCAGATTCCTTTTCACAGTTCATAATGAATTTTAATATGAACAAGCTTGAGGTGACTCTCCCAAAGCTCCTTAATATATTGAAGGAGGTAGAGAGTTCTATTAAGAAAGAGAAGTCAGTTCTCTACACTGGTGAGGCTAGAAAGAAAAGGAAAGCAAAAAGATCCCTTAAGAAGGGAAAGGGCAAGGGCAGACTAGGTAAAGCAAAGGTTGCTAAGAAAGTCCCAGCAAAGGACAAAGGCTAGTGCTTCCACTGTGGTAAAGATGGGCACTGGAAGAGGAACTGCAAAGAGTACGTTGCAGAAAGGGCGAAACAAAAGCTTGATGAAGCTTCAGGTACATATCATGAATGTAAATGTGTCCAAGTGGAAACGAGATGAGATGAACAGTGCATACCTATGGCATTGTAGGCTAGGTTACATCCATGAAAGAAGGATTCAAAATTTGCTAAATGATGGATATATAGATCCATTCGACTATGTGTCATATACAACTTGCGAGCCTTGCCTTCGTGAAAAACTGACTAACTCTCCATTTAGTGGAACTGGAGAGAGAGCCACTGAGCTGTTGGAACTCATACATAGTGGTGTATGTGGACCCATGTCAATTCATGCCACTAGTGGTTACTCCTACTTCATTACCTTTACTGATGATTTCTCAAGGTATGGATATGTGTACTTAATGAAGTACAAGTCTAAGGCCTTTGAGAAATTTAGAGAGTATAAGAATGAGGCGGAGAACCAGACTGGAAAGAGTATCAAAACTCTTCGATCAGATCGAGGAGGTGAGTACTTAAGTACAAAGTTTACTCAGTTCCTCAAGGACCATGAGATATTATCTCAATGGACATCTCCTTATATACCTCAGCTTAATGGTGTCTTTGAAAGGAGAAATCATATGCTATTAGACATGATACGGTCCATAATGAGTTTTGCTGACCTACCCATCTCATTCTAGGGATATGCCCTAGAAACCGTAGCTTATCTTCTGAACAGATTTCCAACTAAGTCGGTAGTGTCTACACCATATGAGATATGAAAAGTGAAGAAGCCTAATCTTAAGGTTGTTAAGATTTAGGGCTGCCCTGCCCACATTAAAAGACACAACCCTGATAAGTTAGAATCAAGGACAGAGCGATGCAAATTTGTGGGATACCCCAAGGAAACTTGTGGGTATTATTTCTATCATCTCGAGGACCAAAAGGTATTTATAGCTAAGAGAGCAGTGTTCCGTGAGAAGGAAAACATTCTTGGCAGAGATAGTAGGAGAATGATAGAGTTGAGCTGTTAAGATCGGAGCGGCACTAAGAGGGGGGGGTGAATTAGTGCAGCGGTAAAGTATGATAAACTTTCGACGATTTAAACACTTACGGAAACTTCGTATGATAAAAGCAACGTTTCGTTTGAAACCGTTTCGATTGCGTTTTTAACTTGAAGGCATATGTAAGAAGGAGACAAAGAAGTAGAGCATCAAAGTGAAGATGGTTTGCAGTAATATAAATGACAATAAGATAAATGCAAACCAGAGAAGACGATAGTTTATAGTGGTTCGGTCAATCGTGACCTACATCCACTCCTCCGATTCCTCTTCCGCCGAGGACACCGGCATCCACTAATGATCTTCCTTTACTAGGCGAAGATCAACCTCCTTCTTACACCCCTCTTACAACCTCTTACCAGTGGTTCACCCTTTTACAAAGATTTCAATGAAAAGAAAGGAGTGAACACTCAAGCTATTGAAAACAAGACTTTTCCTAAAGCTTTTCTCAACTTCTAGCTTCTCAAAAGGTTGTAATCTTAGCTGAGATTTGAGGGGTATTTATAGGCCTCAAGAGGATTCAAATTTGGGCTCCAAATTTGAATTCTCGTTGGGTTCCCGATGCTGGCGGTGCCACCACCTATCAGTTTCTGACCCTGACAGTGCTGGGCGGTGCCACCGCCCAACCCAGGCGGTGCTACCGCCCAGCTCTCGGGCACTGGGCGGTGCCACCGCCTACAGTGTTTTCAGCCCACTAGTTGGGCTTCAATCTTGGCCCAAACTAGTCCGAACTCGGGCCCAATTGGCCCCTACTTGGGTTATAGGATTAACGCATAATCCTAACCCTAATTAATGTGCTAACTATGAATTTAAAGATATTTTCTAAGCTATTACAAAGTTCGTAAGTTAAGACTTCTTCCGGCAAGCTTCCGACGAACTTCCGATAAACTCTCGGAAACCATTCTGCGGACTCCCGGCAAGCTCCTAGACTTCACGATTTGATCTTGGCGAGTTCCAACGAGCTTCTTCGGCAAGCTCCGATCTTTCTCGGCGAGCTCCGCGAACTTCCAACGAACCTTCTGGCGAGCTTCCGAAAAACCCTTCGGCAAGCTTCCTACTCATTCTCGGCTAGTTCCGACAGCATTCCCGACGAACCTTCAGACTTCCGTCGAACTCTCGAACTCGCAACAAATCCTTTGCGCTTGACTCCGATACTTTATTTCGCTTTATGTCTTCATCATTATCGTAGTTAATCCTGCACACATAAGCCAAAACTCTACTCCGATCTAGATAATTATTACAACGCGAATTGACATTTCGTTGCCCGACACGTCATTGGTTGGCGCTTCGTCCGATTCTTCAGCGCATCGTCCTCTCTTGTGGCTTGTTGCCCAATCGGCGGTTGACCTCTGCAACCCCGATATCCTTGGCGTAATTCCGCTCTCCTTGGCCCGATGCCCGATGTCCAAAGCCTTCTGCCGTCCAATATCCTGACGTGATCTTCTCTGGCGCATCGTCAATTCCTCCTACGTTAATTGTCTAATCCTGATCGAGTAGACCTGCATCACTCAAAATGCAGTTTAAATTATAAACACATATCAAGTGGTTTCATCATCAAAATATGAGATTCAACAATCTCCCCCTTTTTGATGATGACAACCACTTGATGACGGAGTTAACCTTAACTCCCGGAGTTTAAACAAACTCCCCCTATCAATATGCCATATTGATAGAACCTTGAATTCAAGCAGAATTCAAGTCATTGCAATATTCATCATGAATACTTGCAACACATCATCATGAACATATGCATAAAACTTATGCATCACATGTCATGTCATCAACATACTTCTCCCCCTTTGTCATCAACAAAAAGGAGAAGTACCACAATCAAGTATTTGTTATATGGGTTCAACTCATTGCATGAAAAACATAATGTTCAATTTTTATTATCATGCAATCTAGTAATTTTACAACATTTTAGAACTTGCAAGCTAGCAATTTAGAGATGTTCAAGAAAGCAACTCTTCCTTTTTGAAATATGCAAGTTTTATAAGCTAGCAAATTCAAATATATGCAAGTTGGCATATTTGCTTTTCTTGAGATAAGCACGATAGCACATTTTTGTATTTTCTTGATGTTTCAAGCTAGCAATTCTCGGTAATGTTCAAGATAGCAATTTTTTCTCTTTTGAGAAGTGCAATTTTTTTCCTTTTTCTTGAATTGTGCTAGCAATCTATCTCCCCCTTTGTCTTTGTCAAAAAGAAGGGAAAAAACCTTTACATCAATTTCTAAATAATGACAAAGGTAAGTATCAATATTATTTGTGCATCATTATATTTTCAATTTAAAACATGCACTATTTGACAAACCTTATATTTCATTCATACATGATATTGAATAAATCAATCAACATTATGAGGATATCATACATGATACTAAAATTTTTAACTATTTGTCAACATTTTGATTATGATACCAAATATTCATCATTTAGAGTATTCATGATACAAAACATTAAATCAATATTTATAATACATCATTTTAGCAACAACCCATAGTATTTTAAATCATGATTTACAATATATGTAATACATCACATCATAATTAGAAAGAACAAGTATTATATGCATCATTGCAAATCATAACTTCTTCCCATTTTATCATTGAAAACCAGAAAGAAGTAGGGAAGAGCATAAAAGTGTAAAATATTTCAATCATTTCAAAGCATTTGTATCATAGATACAAAGAAATCATATCATCAAAGATAAGACCATTTGAATACCAAATGACATGATTCATTTTATCAAATATCTTCTTTTTATAAATAACAGAAATTGTAGGTGTATAAAGAAGAGATTGTGATTAAAAAAGAATCTCAAGTAGTAAATCCAAGAAATCAAGATCATAAGTTGAATACAAACTCATTCAAATTCAAATCGTTAAATTCATCAAAATCTCAACATTACTTACAAGAGATTCAAAATGGTATACATAGATTTATCATAATAATCAAGGGAAAATCTTAGGAGATCATGATATGGATAAAATTCATTCAATTTTATAAGAGAACAAGATATTAATTCAAGCATATAAAATTTCTCAATTCATTATGAATCATAAAAAGAATTGTGGTTTTGAAAAATCACAATTCATTTAGGAAAATTTTCTCTTTAGTACACGATAAGAAGAAATATAGCAATGATACCAATCATAATTCATTTGGATAGTAGATGCTAAAAAGTAACATTGAGGATACAAGATCTTGATTTTTATAGAGTAAATCTCAAGTTATAAATCTCAAAAAATCAAGATAAAGCTCATTTAAATTCAAATCATCAAATCAAAATCATTTTCAAGAGATTCATAAAAAGAAAAACATAGATAGATTTTTTAATCTCTCAATTCTTTATGAATCATAAAAATTATAATTTCAAAAAAAATCATGATTCATTTCGGAAATTTTCTTCTTTAGTAAACAATAAGAAGAAACATGGGAGTTTAAAAAACAAGATCTTGATTCACAATAAAATTTCATGTTAACATGCTTTCAAACATGCATCAACGTTTTGGATAAAAAAATGAATTTCATCATAAAACCATCAAGACCAATAAGTTACAAAAATCATTATATATTACTTTAAAATCTCTTACATAAAATCGTCAAATCATGGTATCAAAATTTCAACATTTTCATTACAACTTTATTGCATTGGTTTCATTAAACATAATTTTGAATGATTCTTATAGACAACTAAAACTTCTTTAATTTTAATTTATAAGATTGACTTTATATTAGCATGCTCAAATTTTATTCTTATGTCAAAACCATACATCATGTTTGATAACCAAAGATAAGGTTCATAAAAAAAATCATCAAGCCTTTCATTCAAAAGACATGCATCGTCATTGAAAATCAATATGGAAATCGTCAAAATATACATTCTTGCTTCTCAAGCATATACATAATATTAATCTTACTAGGTGTATAAGCATTAGATTTATATCTAACATTTTATTGCATTAACATAACACATGCAATTTTAAAAAAATTAATCCTAAACTAAATTAAAAATAACTCATGAAAGTATTATGTAATTTCAAAATAATTCAAGAGAGTTGAGTTACTTACCTTGTGGTCAAAGCCCATCAAAGCCCAATTCGCCGTTTCACCTTTGGAAGTTCTTGATTCATCATTGGGTGCCTTTCTTTTCTTTGGCCTCTTCCTCCGTTCAAGTTCATTGTTCATTTTAGATTTTTGTTTAATGAACTTATTAAGAGTTAGTGTTCGAAGTTCAAGTTCATCATTGTCCTCATCACTTTAGTCATCGCTCAAGTGGTATTCATTTGTCCGGAGTTCCAAATCCTTCCTATTTTTTGGAAGGTGGTTCAAGTGTTCATTGTGTTCATCATATGCATTGCACACCATTTCATATGTCATCAATGAGCCGATAAGTTCTTCAAGTGGAAAAATATTTAAATCTTTTGTTTCTTGTATTGCCGTAACTTTTGATTCCCGAACTTTAGAAAGTGATCGTAAAACTTTACTAACAAGTTCAAAATTCGATAAACATTTGCCAAGAGCTTGTAAACCATTGACAACATCCGTGAAACGGGTGTACATGTCAACAATGGTTTCGCTCGGCTTCATTTGAAAAAGCACGAAGTCATGCATTAAAATGTTGATTTTCGAATCTTTAACTCTAGAAGTGCCTTCGTGTGTGATTTCAAGAGTGTGCCATATGTCGAAAGCCGTTTCGCATAAAGAAACCCGATTGAACTCATTTTTGTCCAAAGCGCAAAATAAGGCATTCATAGCCTTTGTGTTTAAAGAAAACATCTTCTTCTCCAAATCATTCCATTGGTTCATTGGAAGAGAAGACATTTCAAATCCATTTTCGACTATGTGCCATAAATTCAAATCCAAAGAAAGTAAGAAAACTCTCATTCGAGTTTTCCAATAAGTGTAGTCCGTCCCATTGAAAAAGGGAGGACAAATGAGAGAGTGACCCTCTTGAAAGCCGTAAAGAGCCATTTCTATTTGGGTGTTAAACTAAGGTAGAAAAACCTCGCTCTAATACCAATTGTTAAGATTGGAGCGGCACTAAGAGGGGGGGGGGTTGAATTAGTGCAGCGGTAAAGTATGATAAACTTTCGACGATTTAAACACTTACGGAAACTTCGTATGATAAAAGCAACGTTTCGTTTGAAACCGTTTCGATTGCGTTTTTAACTTGAAGGCATATGTAAGAAGGAGACAAAGAAGTAGAGCATCAAAGTGAAGATGGTTTGCAGTAATATAAATGACAATAAGATAAATGCAAACCAGAGAAGACGGTAGTTTATAGTGGTTCGGTCAATCGTGACCTACATCCACTCCTCCGATTCCTCTTCCGTCGAGGACACCGGCATCCACTAATGATCTTCCTTTACTAGGCGAAGATCAACCTCCTTCTTACACCCCTCTTACAACCTCTTACAAGTGGTTGACCCTTTTACAAAGATTTCAATGAAAAGAAAGGAGTGAACACTCAAGCTATTGAAAACAAGACTTTTCCTAAAGCTTTTCTCAACTTCTAGCTTCTCAAAAGGTTGTAATCTCAGTTGAGATTTGAGGGGTATTTATAGGCCTCAAGAGGATTCAAATTTGGGCTCCAAATTTGAATTCTCGTTGGGTTCCCGATGCTGGCGGTGCCACCGCCTATCAGTTTCTGACCCTGACAGTGCTGGGCGGTGCCACCGCCCAACCCAGGCGGTGCTACCGCCCAGCTCTCGGGCACTGGGCAGTGCCACCGCCCAGCTCTCGGGCACTGGGCAGTGCCACCGCCCAGCCCAGGCGGTGCCACCGCCTACAGTGTTTTCAGCCCACTAGTTGGGCTTCAATCTTGGCCCAAACTAGTCCGAACTCGGGCCCAATTGGCCCCTACTTGGGTTATAGGATTAATACCTAATCTTAACCCTAATTAACGTGCTAACTATGAATTTAAAGACATTTTTCTAAGCTATTACAAAGTTCGTAAGTCAAGACTTCTTTCGGCGAGCTTCCGACGAACTTCCGACGGTCTTCCGATAAACTCTCGGAAACCATTCTACGGACTCCTGGCAAGCTCCTAGACTTCACGATTTGATCTTGGCGAGTTCCAACGAGCTTCTTCGGCAAGCTCCGATCTTTCTCGGCGAGCTCCATGAACTTCCAACGAACCTTCTGGCGAGCTTCCGAAAAACCCTTCGGCAAGCTCCCTACTCATTCTCGGCTAGTTCCGACAGCATTCCCGACGAACCTTCGGACTTCCGTCGAACTCTCGAACTCGCAACAAATCCTTGGCGCTTGACTCCGATACTTTATTTCGCTTTATGTCTTCATCATTATCATAGTTAATCCTACACACATAAGCCAAAACTCTACTCCGATCTAGACAATTATTACAACGCGAATTGACATTTCGTTGCCCGACACGTCATTGGTTGGCGCTTCGTCCGATTCTTCAGCGCATCGTCCTCTCTTGTGGCTTGTTGCCCAATCGGCGGTTGACCTCTGCAACCCCGATATCCTTGGCGTAATTCCGCTCTCCTTGGCCCGATGCCCAACGTCCGAAGCCTTCTGCCGTCCAATATCCTGACGTGATCTCCTCCGGCGCAACGTCAATTCCTCCTGCGTTAATTGTCTAATCCTGATCGAGTAGACCTGCATCACTCAAAATACAATTTAAATTATAAACACATATCAAGTGGTTTCATCATCAAAATACGAGATTCAACATGAGCGAGGTTGGAGAACCAATCTCAAGCACCACTCTACAGCTTGAGTCTGTTCAATTACCTAATACACACGTTTCAACTTTACATAGGTCTGATAGAATATCCCATCCTCTTAAGAGATATGTGAGACATATTAGAAGAGAGGATGTTGAGGATATTGATCCTTAGACCTATGAGAAGGCTATTATGAGTATAGACTCCGGGAAGTGACAATAAGCCATTAATTCTGAGATAGATTCTATGTACTCCAACAAGGTTTAGAACCTAGTTGATGCGCCTGAAGGTATACCCATTAGTTGCAAGTGGATCTTTAAGAAAAAGATCAGAGTAGATGGAAAGGTAGAGACCTATAAAGCAAGGCTAGTGACTAAGGGGTATCGTCAAAGGCAAGCTGTTGACTACGATGAAACCTTCTCACCCGTAGCAATGCTAAAATCCATCAGAATTCTATTGGCTATTGCAACATACTAAGATTATGAGATCTAGCAAATGGATGTGAAAACTGCATTCCTCAATGGGAACCTCGTTGAGGAGGTGCATATGATGCAACCTGAGGGATTCGTGTCCAAGAACTGCCCAGATAAGGTGTGTAGGTTGCTTAGATCCATTTATGAACTAAAGCAAGCTTCCCGAAGTTGGGACATAAGATTTGATGAGGCAATCAGATCTTATGACTTCGTTAAGAATGAAGATGAGCCTTGTGTGTACAGGAAGGTAAGTGGGAGTGCTATCACCTTTTTGGTGTTATATGTGGATGGCATCCTGATAATTGGGAATGACGTAGGAATGCTATCCATAGTAAAGGCTTGGTTATCTAGACACTTTTCCATGAAGGACTTAGGGGAAGCATCCTATATCTTGGGGATTAGAATCTATAGAGATAGATCCAAGAGAATGCTTGGCTTGTCCTAGTCCAGGTACATAGAAACCATTGTTAAAAGGTTTGGCATGTAAAATTCCAAGAGAGGTCTCATACCGATAAGACATGGGATATTGCTTTCTACGAGTATGTCCCCAAAGACTCAAGAAGAAAGGGTGAACATGGATATGATACCTTATGCCTCAGGAATAGGGTCGATTATGTATGCCATGCTATGTACTAGGCCTGATATAGCGCATGCTTTGAGTGTCACGAGTAGGTATCAAGCGGATCCAAGCTTGGAGCACTAGAAAATAGTAAAGTATATCCTTAGGTACTTGAGAAGGACTAAGGATCTTTTACTAGTATATGGAGGTAGTAGCCTTAAGGTTGAAAGCTACACAGACTCAAGTTTTCAATCTGATGTCGATGATAGCAAGTCGAATTCGGGGTATGTGTACACCTTGAATGGAGGAGCAGTGTGCTGGAAGAGTTCCAAGCAAGATACTATTACTGACTCGACTATAGAGGCATAGTACATTGCTGTATTAGATGCGACATAGGAGGGAGTCTGGTTGAAGAAGTTAATCACAGATTTGGGAGTCGTGTCGGGTAGCGAGGAGCCGATCTCCTTATATTGCGACAACAACGGGGCGATTGCCTAAGCGAAGGAACCTAGGTCACATCAGAAATCTAAGCATATTCTGAGGAGGTTCCACCTTATCAGAGAGATTGTAACCCGAGGAGATATAACAGTGCAAAGAGTTTCATCCGAAGATAACATTACAGATCCACTAACAAAGCCGTTGTCTCAGATTGTCTTTGAGCATTACATGGGTCTGATGGAGATCAGACACATAGGTGATTAACTTTAGGTCAAGTGGGCGATTGCTAGTCATAGGTGCCCAGCAAGCTAATCACGTGAGTGATGACACGTGTGACTTGATACAAAATCTTTTTTGCTTATTATATTTTGGCATATATCACTTTATAAATATTGCATATATGCATATATATATTGTGATGTCCTTGGATTTGTGCAATGGGAATTGGATCGTGATGAGATCACGAAAATGAGATCGATTCACCTTTAAACACATATCCTAAATAATCCTGGTCATAGGTTACTCGAGAGGGACATGTGATAACCGGATAGACTGATGTGTTATATACCCGTCCATATGATGGATGTAGCGGGTCTTATAGCTACTCATGTAAGGACACTAGGGATACAGTACAGGTGCTCATTGGAGAATAAGTTTACTGATTGATCCGCTTACGGAATGCTGGATGGTTGATGATGCCTTAATGTCAGACAGCGATTCCGTAGTCCTAGTGGTATATCTGGTCCTTAGACTTGAGGCACTAAGGATGTCCTGTATGAGTGCTCCACTATTTGATACCAGACTTATAGGTTTGGCTATCCCAGATCTAGTATAACTGATCATTGGGAGTGGTAGTCGACCTTACGAGGGCTATTGAGTGTCAATAGAGGATCATCCACTCTCGGCGTTATAAGAGGAATATCTCATGTGTTTTTGCTCAGACAAATCCCTAGCTAGGGTCATTCGATTTGAGAGAGAAAGAGTTCTCCGGGAGAATCCGATTAGAGCGAGACTCGAGTAGAAACCGTATGGGTCTGACAGCACCATGCTCGATATACGGTCTCTGGGATATTAGATGGATGAGGGACTATAGGTACATGGTAACTGAGGATAGACAGGTCCAATGGATTGGATTCCACTATATCGTTTGGGGACTACGGCGTAGTGGCCTAGTACGTCCGTAGTCGATGAGTCAAGTGAATTATTACAGAGATAATAATTCACTAAGTTAGAAGGAGTTCTGACAGGTATGACTCACAGCCAGCTCGATATTAGGCCTAGAGGGTCACACACATATGATAGGCATTGCGATGAGTAGAGATTTGGATATGAGATATTCGATAGAGCCCTTATCTGAATTATTGGATCCCATGGACGAGATCCAATAAGAGCCCATGAGAGATTATTGGATAGAGATCCACTAATCTAAAAGGCTTGAGTTATTGGATGCAGATCCAATACCCACTAGGCGAGGATCCATTAGGGTTTGACAGGGGACCTCTATAAATAGGAGGGATTTAGAGCCTCATAGGCTACAGCCTTTGCTTGCCAATCCTATTCTCCTTCCCCTCTCTACCTCAAAGCAGGCCTGGAGTTTTGAGGAGCATTATCGTAGCCCTGCTATGTGGATCATCTCTAGAGAGGAGGACGCTTGACCTCCTTCACCCTCTCCTAAGGATCTGCAAGGAAACAGGGATATACGATCTCCCTAGGTAACACAATATACTCTATACGTAGTTTTTCAGTTTCGTGGATTTTGTGCACCAATCTTCGCACGACGATGAACATCTATCTGGGAATCAGGGATTTTATTTTCTTGTTCTTCCGCTACGCATCTGATGTCGCCCCCAAAGATTTTCCCAATAGAACCAACTGAACAAGCACCTCCACCACTAGTTGAGATTCCATTGAGAAGATCCACTATAGAGCGACAACCATATACCAGATATCCTCCACATGAGTATGTTATGCTTACTGATGGGGGAGAGCCAGAAACTTAGCAAGAAGCTATTCTACATGAGACTAAGAATGAGTGGGTTAAAGCCATGCAAGAAGAGATGAGATCCTTGCTTGAGAACCACACCTATGACTTGGTAAAATTGCCTAAAGAGAAGAAAGCTCTCAAGAATAAGTGGGTTTATAAATTGAAGACTGAAAACAATAGCTCACAACAAAGATACAAGGCACGACTAGTTATGAAAGGATTCAGTTAGAAGAAAGGTATTGACTTTGAAGAATTATTTTTTCAAATTATGAAAATGTCCTCTATCCGAGTTGTTCTTGGTTTGGTTGCCCGTTTGAATTTAGAAGTTGAGCAACTTAATGTGAAAACAATATTTCTTCATGGTGACTTAGAAGAAAAAATTTACATGGAGCAATCAGAAGGTTTCAAAGTAAGGGAAAAGAAAATATGGTGTGTAAGCTTAGGAAAAGCTTATATGGACTCAAATAGGCACCTAAACAGTGGTATAAGAAGTTTGATTTCTTTATGATGAGCCAAGGGTATAATAGAACCACATCTGATCATTGTGTGTTTATGAAGAAATTTTCAGATGATGATTTTATTATTTTACTGCTATATGTTGATGATATGCTGATTGTTGGTTATGATGCTGGAAAAATTGAAAAGCTTAAAAGAGAGCTAAGTACGTTTTTTGCCATGAAAGACTTGGGATCGGTGAAACAAATACTTGGCATGATGATTCTTCGTGATAGGAAGAAAAAGAAGATTTGGCTATCTTAGGAGACTTACATTGAAAAGGTTCTTGAAAGATTCAACATGAGTAAAGCCAAAGCAGTTTGTTCTCCACTTGTAGGTTATTTCAAACTTAGTTCAAAAAAATATCCTACAATGTGAGAAAGAAAAAGAAGAAATATCCAGAGTGTCTTACTCATCTACATTAGGCAGTTTGATGTATGCTATGGTTTATACCAGGCTAGATATAGCTCATGTAGTTGGAGTTGTCAACCAATTTCTCTCTAATCCTGGAATGGAACATTGGGCAACAGTGAAATGGATATTAAGATATCTAAGAGGTACTTTCAGGTTATGTTTATGTTTTGGTAATGATGAACCTGTGTTAGGAGGGTACACAGATGTAGACATGGCAAGTGATACTGATTCCAGGAAATCTACTCTGGGGTTCTTGATGACAGATATAGGGGGAGCAGTCTCTTGGCAATCAAAGTTACAGAATTGTGTTGCTCTATCAACTACAGAAGTAGAATACATAGCAATTACTGAAGCCTACAAGGAAGCTTTATGGATGAAAAAATTTCTATAGGAATTGGGCTTGAAATAGGAAGGATATACTCTTTACTGTGACAATCAGAGTGCCATTCACCTTGTTGAATCTCGTATTTTGATAATGAAACCAATTGATAATTATGTTTATCTTTTAATCTGTGTTTTGAGTGATGCAGGATGCTTCGATCAGGATGAGATAATTAAAGTAGGAAAAATAATGTTGTGTCAGAGATACATGTCAGAAGATTGGACGTCGGGTCAGTCGATCGATCGATATATCGATTGAAGGCTTCGGGCCGTAGACTTAGGCATCCGGCCAAGAAGAGCGGGTATTGTGCCAAGGATATTAGAGTTGCGGAGTTAACTAGCCGGTTGGGCAATAGGCTGCAGGAGAGGATGATGCACCGAATAATCGGACGAAGTATCGAGGGACCAATGACATGCCGGACAACTTGGTTAATTGCTTAGGATTAATTGTCTCGATCGAAGTTTTATTTTACATGTGTAGGATTAACTATGATGGAAGTAAGACATGCAGCAGGAGTTGCGCCGGAGTCAAAACTATGATCACGTTGCGAGTTTGAGAGTTCGACGGAAGTCCGGATAGTCATTGGAGGTTCTGTGGGAACAAATTCGAGAAGTCTAGGAGCTTGCCAAAGAAGCTTGTCGGAACTTGCCAAGTGGATTGTTGCAAGTCCAGGAGTTTGCCGGAAGTTCGCCGGAGCATCGCTGAAGGTTCGTCGGATGTTCGCCAAAAGTTCACCGGAAGCTCGTCGGAAGAAGCGATTGACGCATCGGAGCAAGTTGTAGTAAATGTCTTAAGAAATATCATAGTTAGCATGTAGATTAAGTTAGGATTGGGAAGTGATCCCATTAACTTAATCTAGGATGAATTGGGCCCTTGATAGACCCAAATTGGGCCGAATGGATCAACCCATTCGGACCAGAATTCCTGCCAGGCGGTGGCACCGCTAGGGTCGGCGGTGGCACCGCCCAGAAGATGGTCACCTAGGAAAGCTAGGCAGTGCAACCGCCCAGGTCAGGCAATGGCACCGCCTGGGCTCAGTCTCCGAGCGAGATTGGGTGGTGCAACCACCCCAATCAGGCGGTGGCACCACCTGGGCTCAGTCTCCGAGCGAGACTGGGTGGTGCAACTGCCACTGTCATGCAGTGGCACCGCCCAGAGGCTCAGTCTTTGAGCTGCCAAGCGGGTGTACCGCCCCAGTCAGGCAATGGCACCACCCAGAGGCTCAGTCTCTAGGAAAAGACATTTTTGAGCTCCAAATTCAAACCAGTTTAGGGCCTATATATACCCCACCCTTTGCTGCATGAAAGGGCACCGAAAATCCAATCTTACTCTGTGATTTTTAGAGCTTAAAAGTGTTGTAAAGGCTAGAAGTTCTTCTCCCTCTTTTCTTCCAAGTTTTGATCTTTTAAGAGAGGAGAGAAATTTCTGTAAGGGTTGTCTCCTAAGCCCGTCAAAAGGAGTGAAACTTAAAAGGGTGATTGGACTTCGCCTATTGAAGGAAGGCCTCTAGTGGACTATCATGGACAAACTTCTAAATATGATGTTTGATGTAATACTTATGTATGTCCGTGTCTTTTGGTATGTTCATGCTTTGCACAGCATGTAGAGGGACGACCGAAGACTTAATAGTCCTATTTTAGTTAGGTTGGTGGCCGCTTTAGGCTTGTAAATAAAGGTTGTGTTATGTGGACATGTGCGAGAGATTTTTGATCTATAATGGATCATTTTACCCTTTATTGTGTAACTGTTCAGAGCTTGTAAAGTCTGTTTATAATTTGCATTGTCTATGAAGTATTTTCGCAGATGTTTGCTTGTGGATCCTGAGTGAGGCATTTTCTCTATCTTGTTCTCTCTTTTGTGGGTCCTAAGGGACCATGGGAGACTTCGGGGAGGTTGACCTTTGCGGACAGACACGCAAGGGTGCCGCATGACTTAGGCAAAACTAGCTAAGTCCATGATAGATAGTATCAGAGTGGGACAAGCACTCATAGAAACACTTAGCATGCAAACATGGGGGACCTAGCGGGGCTGCGTGGAGGGCAGTTAGCACATGTGCGATCGTTTGGGGGAAAACGTGCATCGAGATGTAGGGAAAAGGAGTCGCTTTGAGGAGCGAGCATCTGAGACTGGCATTCAGAGGAATGGCTAACCCTTTGCGCAAGAGATACCACGAGAACAGACAAGCTTGGAAGAATGCAGAGCGTATAAAGGTTGGGATGGCTGAGTTTGAGCTATGGCTCAACGTTGACAACTATACTTGATGGTGCTTAAGACAAGCGAGGTGCTTGGTAAAGGATGAGACCATGCAAGGTGGAATGAGTTGCTCAACGACCGAAAGAGTTATGCAAAGCTCACAGAGGTGAGGGGAATTGCTAGTTCGAAAAATTTGGTACTCATGCATGGGCTTGTATGCGGACGATGGAATGTTCATGGCTATCCCAAGGTGACCGAATCTCGGCGTCATGGAGCATTGAAACTTTCTCTTCGGCATGTGAAGGATACGTCCGTAGGAGGCTGAAGTGTGTAACGAGTTCAGCATATTGCTAGGCCTTGAGTGGTGTAGCGGGGGTTGTATTGACGTTGAGTCATAATCTAGCAAGTGCGTTTGTAGGAGGCAGAACAATGCATAGTTTGTTCAGTAGATCGGAGTAATCCAAGGGGATGGTGGTCTCCGAAACGAAGAGAGATGTTGCTCCAACGGGATAGTTATCCAAGAGGGATAAGTCCCGGCTCTCTAGAGGGAGAATCATGTAGGACGAACCTCACATGTTGAGGAGGAGTACCTCAACAAACAACAACTCCATGAAGCTCAATAGACTGAGCAAGCGGCGAGAAGTTGTCGCATGATCTCGCTTGAGAGAATGCATTGGTTGATGCATTGCGAGATCAAGTGAGGGAGCGACCCAAAGCAACACAAATGAAGGCACACTTGGAGTCGATATGGAGATCAGACTCAAGGGAGGGTTGACCCGTGGAATGGTGGGCGCGAGGGCCACCATCAACTCAATGCAAAAACGAGGAGCGGAGCAACTTGGGTGTAACTTGGCGAAGTACCCAAGCCGCATGAAGGGAGCCAGCATAGAAGATGGAACATGGAGTGGAGGCATAGTGCTTTCCTTGGACAGAGGTCAAGGATATAAACTCTTGTAGAGACAAGAGCAGGATCATGTTGTTCCATGGGTCATTCATTCTGACGGAGCAGACTCATCTTAAATGGTGCCAAAGATGAAGGGAGCTTCTGGGCACATGCACCTTATCTCGGAGGAGCATTTGATGGAGGAACTAAGGCGACTCAATTTGCAGAGGCAAAGTTGGGTTCAAAAGGCCTTAGCATGGGGCAAGAGGATGCAGAGGTGGGTACTCTTAAAGAATATGCCACAGTGTTGCCACTCAAGTTGCCATGAAGGGTGCGGTGCATAGCGAAGATTATGCTGGTAGGGGTAGATGCCCAGGATCCAGACAATGGTGCACTAATTGTAGCGAAGTCAGGAGACTACGGGAGCTACTAGGTGACAGACTGTCCTAGAGTGGTGCCTTATCTAGGTGTGACCCAAGAGTAGGTGGATGAAGGTCGATTGCCAAAGGAGCGAACAAAATCGAAGGTGGAAGAGACCTTGCGATGTATTGGCAGAGGCCACATATGGAGGGTTCATAATTCGAGTTCTTCCCACAAGGATCAGAATGCAATAGAGATGTCACCAGGAGGTGACATGGTGCAGCGGATCGTGGTGGAATAGTTCGTGGTAATGCGATACACACAACCTAGTCCCGTGAGGGACTAGATCATATGGAGGTATGATCGGGAGCTATTGGAAGCTCCACTTCAGTGAATAACACGATGGCAAGAAGGGCTATGGATTCAAGGAGTGAAGGCCATGGTACCGCAAAGGCGGGTCTTCCGTGCATGCATCAAATTTTGCATCGGATGAAAACCTTGGTCATCAACATATGGGGGCTGTGTTCCACCAAGGGAAAAGTTCGAATGTAAGTACCAATGAGTCTCATGAGAGGGACTTGATCATACAGAGGTATGATCGAAGCAACTAGAGAGTTGGACTGCTCCAGAGCTCATATTCGCTTAAGGAAGCCCGGCAAGTCAGAGGATAAGGTCGGGTAAGCGAACGTTGCTACCAAGGAAGCTAAGGAGAACAAAATCAGTGCAAACCCTACAACATGATGGTAGAGGTCATGCATGGGAGTTGCAGTCTATCTTTCCATCGACCAAACAGAGTTGCTTAGAGAACACAGAGGTGTTGAAGTAGGGGGTCGAAAAGGGCGAGGAAGCGATGATGAGTCCAGAGGGACTTAGCTACCCAAAATCAAGCATCAGTTAGAATAGAGGTGGACTCAAAGGAGTGCCACAGAGACATACCTACTGATCATGAAGAAAAGGGATGTAGATGCGAGGTGATGAATAGTAGGGCCATGGGCATGGCAGCGCTATGGTACCGTAGAGGCGGGACTTCCGCAAAAGTCATTGATCCCTTGCTCTCATGGAGGGAGAGCACTTGGTCGTGAAAGGGGCCGAGGAGGTGGAGCATGCAGAGGCAAACTCCAAGTACCATGACAAGGCTGAAGGGCAGAGGGCAAGGAACTTCGTAAGATCGGTGTCAACGAGTTTTTCATCAAGATAGCCAAAATTGAAGGACTTTGGGTCATGCAAGAGTGCACGACTAAGGAACGAAGCAGGCAGTACGCGGTGTTGTACCTTCGCTACTCAGGGGAGTAGGCGGCAGGGTTGATGGAGAAGACGGTACAATCCCAGAGGCGACCAAATCTATTAGAGAATTACTCCAAGTTGGGGTGAAAACTTCATGCATTCTAGAAGTTCGATGGCATTGAGAAGGTGAATCACAGTAGCTAACTCAACGCAAGGAGTGCAAACACTTCAAGTGATTCAGAAGTGTGAGCAAAGAGTAGGCAAAGGCCAGTAATTAGCTCGATGCATGGAGTACAACCTCGAGGAGGCGGGCGAAGTCAAGTAACCTTTGCCTTCTCAACTCTTAAGAGAATGGGCGAAACTGAGTACCATAATTCTCTTATCTATCTAGTAGAGGAGCTCTGCATATGTTCAAAGACCCTTCGAAGATAATGGAAGACAATAGTTATCAAATCCTCACCAACGGTGATCAGTGTTACTGAGAGTAGAATGTCCGCTTCATTTCCCAACGAAATGCGAATCAAAAGCGGAAGTGATACGAACCTACTTGGATGTGACAACTAAGGAAAAGAAGAGTCAATGAGCTAATTTTGTGGAGGAAGGACCCAAAACTACAGAAGTTTGCGAGGCGATGCTCGTTAAAGCTCCAACAAGCATCCACCCAGTTCAAGCAGCATGAGGTGTTGGGAAATTAAGGGGGCGACATCATATGCGCAGCGGAAGAACAAGAAAACAAAAATCCCCGATTCCCAAAAAGATGTTCGTCGTCGTGCGAAGATTGGTGCGCAAAAATCCGCAAAACATAAAACTGCGTATAGAGATTGTGTTACCTAGGGAGATCGTATATCCATGTTTCCTTGCAGATCCTTAGGAGAGGGTGAAGGAGGTCAAGCGTCCTCTTCTCTAGCGGTGATCCACACAGTAGGGTTGCGACGACCCTCCTCAAAACTCCAGTGCCTCCGAGGTGGAGAGGGAGAGGAGAATAGGAAAGACAAGCAAAGACTCTAGCCTATGAGGCTGTGAATCCCTCCTATTTATAGAGATCCCGTGTCAAACCCTAATGGATCCTTCCCTAGTGGGTATTGGATCTGCATCCAATAAGACAAGGGCTCAAATCACGATATCTCATATCCAACCTCTACTCATCGCAATACCTACCATATGTGTGTGACCCTCTAGGCCCAATATCGAGCTGGCCGTGAGTCATACCCGTCGAAACTCCTTCTAACTCGGTGAATTATTATCTCTGTAATAATTCACTTCACTCATCGACTACGGACGCATTTTAGGCCACTACCGTAGTCCCCGACGATACAGGGGAATCCAATCCATTGGACCTATCTGTCCTCGCTACCATGTACTTATAGTCCCTCATCCATCTAATATCCCGAGACCGTATATCAACATGGTGTTGTCGGACCCATACGGTTTCTACTGAAGTCTCACTCTAATCGGATTCTCCCAGAGAACTTTTCTCTCTCAACCCGAATGACCCTGGCTAGGGATTTGTCTGAGCAAGAACACATGGGATATTCCTCTCATGACGCCAGAGTGGATGATCCTCTATCGACACTCAATAGCCCTCATAAGATCGACTACCACTCCCAATGACCAAATGTACTAGATCCGGGACACCAAACCTATAAGTCCGGTATCAAAGAGTGGAGCACTCATACAGATATCCTTGGTGTCTCAAGTCTAAGGACCGGATACACCACTAGGGACTACGTGTCCCTTCTATCTCGACATTAAGGCATCATCAACCATCCAAATTCCGTAAGCGGATCAATCGAAGGAACTCATTCTCCAATGAGCACTGTATCATATCCCTAGTGTCCCTACACGAGCAGACTATGAGACCAAATTTATCCATCCATCATATGGACGGGTATACAAAGACACCAACCGTCCGGGTTATCACGATATCCCTCTTGAGTAACCTATGACCGGGATTATTTAGGATATGTGTTTAAAGGTGAATCGATCTCATTATCGTGATCTCATCACGATCCATTCCCATTGCACAAATCCAAAGACATCACAATATATATATGCATTTATGCAATAGTTATAAAGTGATATACAAAAAATATAATTAGCAAAAAGATTCTGTATCAAGTCACACGTGCCATCACTCACGTGATTGGCTTGTTGGGCACCTATGACTAGGAATCTCCCACTTGACCTAAAGCCAATCACCTATGTGTCCCATCCCCATCGCACCCCCAGGACGCTTCAAAGACAAAATGAGACAACGGCTTTGTCGGTGGATCTGCAATGTTATCTTCGGATGGAACTCTTTCCACTGCTACATCTCCTCGGGTTACAATCTCTTATATAGCCGGAACCTCCTCGAACACTTCGATGAGACCCGGGTTCCCTTATTTGAGTAATCACCCCATAGTTGTTGCAATATAAGGAAGTCGACTTTGTCGCTATCTCAGATCGACTCCCAAATCTGTGATGAACTTCTTCACCCGCACTCCCTCCTTTGTTGCATCTCGATGCAGCAATGTACTCCGCCTCTATGGTCGAAATGTCGCAGAAGGGTATCTTGCTTGGAACTCTTCCAAAGACACCGCTCCTCCATTCAAGGTGTACACATACCCTCGAATTCAACTTGCTATCATCGACATCGACTGAAAACTTGAGTCGGTGTAGCCTTCAACCTTAAGGCAATTACCTCCATATACTAGTAAAAGATCCTTAGTCCTTCTCAAGTACTTAAGGATACACTTTATCTTGCTTTCCAAAGGTCTCCAAGCTCGATCCGCCTCGGGACACCTTTCAGTGACACTCGAGCATGCGCTATATCAGGCCTAGTACATAGCATGGCATACATGATAGACCCTATTGCTGAGGCATAAGGTATCATATCCATGTTTGCCCTTTCTTCTCTGAGTCTTTGGGGACATACTTCAGAAAAAGCGATATCCCATGTCTCATCCAGATGAGACCTCTCTTGGAATTTTCAATGCCAAACCTTTGACAATAGTTTCTATGTACCTGGACTGGGACAAGCTAAGCATCCTCTTGGATCTATCTCTATAGATTCTAATCCCCAAGATATAAGATGCTTCCCCTAAGTCCTTCATGGAGAAGTGTCTAGATAACCACGCCTTTACTGTGGACATCATTCCTATGTCATTCCCAATGATGAGGATGTCATCCACATATAACACCAAAAAGGTGATAGCGCTCCCACTTACCTTTCTGTATACACAAGGCTCATCTTTGTTCTTAACGAAGTCATAAGATCTGATTGCCTCATCAAATCTTATGTTCCAACTTCGGGAAGCTTGCTTTAGTCCATAAATGGATCTAAGCAACCTACACACCTTATCTGGGCAGTTCTTGGATACGAATCCCTCAGGTTGCATCATATACACCTCCTCCTCGAGGTTCCCATTGAGGAATGCCGTTTTCACATCCATCCCGCGGATCTCATAATCATAGTGTGCTGCAATAGCCAATAGAATTTCGATGGATTTTAGCATTGCTACTGGTGAGAAAGTTTCATCGTAGTCAACACCTTGCCTTTGACGATACCCCTTAGCCACTAGCCTTGCTTTATAGGTCTCTACCTTTCCATCTACTCCGATCTTTTCTTAAAGATCCACTTGCAACCGATGGGTACAATACCTTCTAGCATCAACTAGGTTCCAAACCTTATTGGAGTACATAGAATCCATCTCGAAATTCATAGCTTCTTTTCACTTCCAAGTCTATACTCATAATAGCCTCCTCGTGGGTCCGAGGATCAATATCCTCTACATCCTCTGCTCTAATATGTCCCACATATCTCTCAGGGAGGATGGGATACTCTATCGGACCTGCAGTAAAGTTGATACTTGTGTATTAGGTACCCGAACGCACTCTGGTCAAGTCCGAGTGGTGCTTGAGCTTGGTTCTCCAACCTCAGCCCAATTCTATCATTCTCCCACTATCTCCGTCAAGAATGTGTTCCTTCTCAAGGAACACTGCTCTCTTTAGCTACAAAGACCTTTTGGTCCTCGAGATGATAGAAATAATACCCACAAGTTTCCTTGGGGGGGTATCCCACAAATTTGCATCGCTTCTGTCCTTGATTCTAACTTATCGGGTTGTGTCTTCTAACATGGGCAGGGCAGCCCCAGATCTTAACAACCTTAAGATTAGGCTTCTTCCTTTCCATATCTCATATGGTGTAGACACTACCCACTTAGTTGGAACTCTGCTCGGAAGGTAAGTCATGGTTTCTAGGGCATATCCCCGGAATGAGATGGGTAGGTCAAAAACTCATCATGGGCCATACCATATCTAATAATGTACGATTTCTCCTTTCGGAGACACCATTGAGCTGAGGTGTATAAGGAGGTGTCCATTGGGATAATATCCCATGGTCCTTGAGGAACCGAGTAAACTCTATACTTAAGTATTCACCTCCTCGATCTGATCGAAGAGTTTTGATACTCTTTCCAATCTGGTTCTCCACCTCATTCTTATACTCTCTGAATTTCTCAAAGGCCTCGGACTTGTACTTCATTAAGTACACATATCCATACCTTGAGAAATCATCAGTAAATGTAATGAAGTAGGAGTAACCTCTAATGGCATGAGTTGACATGGGTCCACAAACATCACTATGTATGAGTTCCAACAACTCATTGGCTCTCTCTCCAGTTCTACTAAATGGAGATTTGGTCAGTTTTCCACGAATGCAGGGCTCACAAGTTGTATATGACACATAGTCGAATGGATCTAGATATCCATCATTTAGCAACTTTTGAATCCTTCTTTCATGGATGTGACCTAGCCTACAATGCCACAGGTATGCACTATTCAACTCATCTCGTTTCCTTTTAGACATATTTACATTCATGATATGTGGAGTGGTGTCTAACATAAATAAACCATTATGCAATGTTCCTTTCGTGATGATCTTATCATCTAATAATATCGAATAACCATTGTTCTCAAAAACAAATTTATATCCACTAACTGTTAAACATGAAATGGAGATAATGTTTTAGATAATAGAAGGAACAAAATAACATGCATCTAATGCAATAAAAGCTCCACTAGGCAGATGTAGGGCGACCTTCGCCAACAAACTAATACAAACAACTTTTGCTCCATTACCCATCTTGAGGTCCATCTCGCCTCTCTCAGAGTCTCCCTAGGCCTTGCGAGAACCCTCCAAACGAATTGCATATATGATAAGCACTACCGGTATCCAATACCCATGTGTTATCATAAGAGTCCCGACAAATGGAGACCGATCATGAATGTACATGAAGCTTCATCAAGCTTTTGTTTCGCCCTTTCTGCAAGGTACTCTTTGCGGTTTCTCTTCAATGCCCATCTTTACCACAGTGGAAGCACCGGCCTTTGTCCTTTGCTTGGGTCTTTCTTAGCGACCTTTGCTTTACCTTGTTTGCCCTTGCCCTTTCCCTTCTTAAGGGACCTTTCGCTTTCCTTTTCTTTTTTTGGTCTCACCGGTTAGAGAACTGGCTTCTCTTTCTTAATAGTACTCTCTCCCCTCAACATATTGAGGAGCTCGGGAGAGTCACCTCAAGCTTGTTCATATTAAAATTCATTATGAACTGTGAAAAGGAATCTGGTAGGGACCAAGCACAATGTCCACACATAAGTTATCATCTAGGACCATTCCTAGACCTGTGAGTTTCTCTATCCACTCAATCATCTTTAGGACATGGTTCTGAACCTGTCCCCCTCGGTCATCCTAGCGGAAAAGGCTCTTGGATATCTCATATCGTTGAGTCCTTCCCCTGTTCCTCAAACAATTTTCGGACATGTAGGAGAATAGATCTGCATCCATCTTTTTATGTTGTCTCTGTAACTCTGGAGTCATAGAGCCCAACATATAGCACTCGAGCAAGAGTGGAGTCATCAATGTACTTCACGTAACGAGTGATCTCATCCTCGCTTGCCCCTTCTTCTGGCGGCATCATCAGATCAAGGACGTTACACGATTTTCTCCGCCAGAGAACAATTCTCAAGTTACTGAGCCAATCAGTATAATTTGGACCAATGAAGGCGGTTGACATCAAGTATGCCACGTAAAGGGATTTGAAAGCGACATTTTTCTCAAAATAAAGATGTAGCGAAATGAATAACATGCAGATTTTGCAAGAAATAAACTATCAAGATATGGACTTCTATCTTAATATGCTCCCACTATTTTACTAACGAGTCACGCCGACACCCTCAAAGACGTGAAAACGAAAAGTCTCCAAAGACTTCTAGTGGGGATCAGATCCAATCGGCGTCTTAGTGTAACCTCGAGGGACTCGACCAATCACACTAAGCCTAAAAGGTAGGCAACTCTTACCGATCATAACTCCTTGTGATTCCCGTCTTATTTGGCCTCCGAATCATCATGGTCTCGAGGGACTCGACCAACCATGATACTCGGTTAAGTCAACACCTTCGTTACAAGATGAGTCTGATTTGATGATATACACTATATATATATGCATTTATGCAATAGTTATAAAGTGATATATGCCAAAATATAATAAGCAAAAAGATTCTGTATCAAGTCACACGTGCCATCACTCACGTGATTGGCTTGCTGGGCACCTATGACTAGCATGAGGCATTCGAGAGACTAACGCAGTAAGGATGGTCTTTTCCTTCATCTGGAGGATCCGTAGAAACCAACAGGGATCAACACAACTCAACCAACCCCACACTAGAGTCAGAGTCATTGGTGAGTTGAAGCAGCATGGCGGATCAAAGGTTCGACTACTCAAAAACAGCAGCGGAGAGTAGCTGGGAGCTAAGAGGCACATTGCAGTTGGAGCAGAAGATTGAAGACTCAGCAAAGGCGAGGAGTTGCAGTGTCGACAAAGGCTTCGACGAGGACGTCAAAGGAATAAGTGAAGGAGAATGTCATGGACAAACTTCTAAACAGGATGTTTGATGTAATGCTTATGTATGTCATGTCTTTTGGTATGTTCATGCTTTGCATAGCATGTAGAGGGACGACCGAAGGCTTAATAGTCCCATTTTAGTTAGGTTGGCGGCCGCTTTAGTCTTGTAAATAAAGGTTGTGTTATGTGGACACGTGCGAGAGATTTTTGATCTATAATGAACCATTTTACCCTTTGTTGTGCAACTGTTCAGAGCTTGTAAAGTCTGTTTTAATTTGCATTGTCTATGAAGTATTTTCGGAGATGTTTGCTTGTGGATCCTGAGTGAGGTGTTTTCTCTATCTTGTTCTCTCTTTTGTGGGTCCTAAGGGACCATGGGAGACTTCGAGGAGGTTGACTTTTACGGACGGACACGCAAGGGTGCCGCACGACTTAGGCAAAGCCAGCTAAGTCCGTGACAGGATGTCGGTGACCTCATCAGAGGCGAAAGCCAAAAGTGGATATAGGTCAAGATTGACCGAATCACTCTAAATCTCAGTTGCATTTACTTTCTGTTCTCTATCTTAACTACAAACTACCTTCATAACTTTACTTTAACTGCACTTCGCCTAATTTAAGTTAAAGCAATTTTTGAATTGGCTTTCATACCGAAATTGCTTTTATCGCATGAACATCATATTTCGGTTTGCAATTACATTCTGTTCTCTATCTTAACTACAAACTACCTCTATATCTTTACTTTAACTACATCTCGCTTGATCACAAATTAAAGTGATTTCCGAATCGACTTTCTTACCGAAATCATTTTTATTGTATGAACGTCGTTTTAAATCATCGAAAGTTTTCCGCTGCACTAATTCACCCCCACCCCTCTTAGTGCTCTTGATCCTAACAATTGGTATCAAAGCCATGGTTTTCTACTTTGGTTTAACACCCAAATAGAAATGGCTCTTTTCGGCCTTCAAGAGGGTTACTCTCTCATTCGTCCTCCTTTTTTCAATGGGACGGACTACATTTATTGAAAAACTCGAATGAGAGTTTTCTTACTTTCTTTGGATTTGAATTTATGGCACATAGTTGAAAATAGATTTGAAATGTCTTCTCTTCTAATGAACCATTGGAATGATTTGAAGAAGAAGACGTTTTCTCTAAATGAAAAGGCTATAAATGCCTTGTTTTACGCCTTAGATAAAAATGAATTCAATCGGGTTTCTTTATGCGAAACGACTTTCGACATATGGCACACTCTTGAAATCACATACGAAGGCACTTCTAGAGTTAAAGATTCAAAAATTAACTTTTTAATGTATGATTTCAAGCTTTTTCGAATGAAGCCGAGTGAAGCCATTGTTGACATGTACACCCGTTTTACGGATGTCGTCAATAGTTTAAAAGCTCTTGGCAAATGTTTCTCGAATTTTGAACTTGTTAGTAAAGTTTTACGATCACTTTCTAAAGCTTGAGAATCAAAAGTAACGGCAATACAAGAAAAAAAAGATTTAAATATTTTTCCACTTGAAGAACTTATCGGTTCATTGATGACATATGAAATGGTGCACAATGCACATGATGAACATGATGAACAAAACAACCTTCCAAAGAACAGGAATGATTTGGGACATAAAACATTTGAAGACCACCCGAGTATAAGCTCAAGTGATGGTGAACTTAAATTACAAATGAAACAAAAATTAAAAAGCAAAAAGAACGGAACTATTTGCTTTGAACGCAAGAAGAAGAACAAAAATTGGGATGAATCGAGCTCCTCGGAAGATGAGGCGAAAATCAAGAAAGGTGAGGTGGCAAACTACGCCTTAACGACATTCAACGATAAGGTAATCGAAACCCCCTTAATTTATTTTGAAATTACTTGATGTTTTCCATAATGTATTTTTTTAGAATAATTATTTTTCTTAAAAATTACATATTAAAAAAAATTAAATATGTAAGAATATGATCATGCTCGTAAGTTTGAAAATTACATGTTTTATGTTAATGGAATAAAATGTTAGATTTAAATCTAATGATCATATGTATGTTTTTCTTAAGAAGAAAAAATGTGTATCTTGATTATTTCCGATTTTGATTAAAACTATGCTTGATGTCTTAATGAAAATATTAAGAAGTTTAATATCATACTATATGTGGTTAAGAAGTAATAATGTGTATCATGTTGATTTCCACTGTTATTTCTCAATTTTTATTAAATAAAATCATGTTTGAAGAAATACATAATGATGTAATATTAAATATTTTGATACCATGATTGACAATTTTATGCATGAGATTTTAAGTTATACATGATGATAAGCATGTGTTATTTTCATGAGTATATTTGAAAAACATATGGCAAAACTATGTCCGAATGCTTGAAAGTGTTAAATTTCATTTTCGGATTTTCTTGACCCTAATAATTTAATTTTGAGAATCTATTGATCTTGATGGTTTTATGATGAAATTCATTTTTCGATCCTAAACATTGATGCATGTTTTTATTTAACATAAATAAAAAAGCATGCTAACATGAAATCAATCACTTAAAATGAAATACTTAAAAAAAAGAAAAATATATTATCAATGAAATCATGAATCTACTTATGTTATGAATTTTGTGAACTGTAAAAGTGATTTTGATGATTTGAATTTGAAATAAGTTTTATCAAAATCATGATATTGATTTCTTGGAATAACATGAGATTACCTTTGATAATCATTTTAATTATTTTGATTCATGAAATTTTGGATCCATGATTTGGTCTTACATTTGTTTATGAGATGGTTAAAATCTTTGTACTTTTGAATTATTCCCTTCTCCTTTCAATTTATGAATTTATGCATGTTATATGTCAAACATTTGAAACCATGTTTTGATATCATGCATATCTAAGAAATGTTGATTTGACAAATTGAATGAGTTGAAAATGAATGGTGATTTTTCTCTTGAATATAACTTGTGATATTTTTTATATAAATCATCATTTTGATTTCTCGACATTCGATACATGAGATTTTATTATGAATCAAAATTTCTCATTAATCGATCTTCCACGAGTCTACTTGATATTTTCTTAAGAGGAGATTTTCTAAATAAATCATGATTTTTCCTTGTGAGTTCTTGGATTTATTACTTGATTTTCTTTTAAAACAAGATATCTTCTTTGTACTCCTATGATTTTTTTAATATTTTATTTAAAAAAATATTTACTATATGAATCATGTCTTTCGGTATTCAAATGATTTATCCTTCATGACATGATTTCTTTGTATTTATGTCTTGCATGGCTTGAAATGTTTTGGAATGCTGCATGTAACACTATGGTTTTTCCCTTAGATAAAAATGCATGCAATACTTTGATTTTTTTTGAAATAATGTGAAAATAAATAATTATCATTTTCTGATAGAATGATGATTTGGAATCATGCATGTAATGATGATGTTATATTTTATATACATGATGATTTGGTATTATGCATGTAATACTTTAACTTATGATAATGATGCATGCAATGATGAAATATTCATGATAAAATAATTGTTTTAACATTCATGATTTGAATTTTCATCAATGCTATTTACCTTTGTCATGATTTAGATATTGACGTAAAGGGTATTCCCTTCTTTTTGCCAATGACAAATGGGGAGAAAGAGTTGCTAATGTGCACATCTCAAAATAAAATATGCTAGCTTGCATAATACAAGAAGAAAGCAAAAATTACTAACTTGCGCATTGCAAAAAAAGCAAAAATCACACTTCTCAAAAGAGAAGAAAGAACTTGCTATATTGAACATCACCAAAATTGATATCTTGCCTATCTCAAGAAGCAAAATATGCCAAACTTGCATACCTAGCAAAATGTACAAACTTGCATATTTAAAGAGGCAAGAGTAGCAAAATGTACAAACTTGCATATTTCAAGAGGCAAGAGTTGCCTTCTTGAACATCTCTAATTTGCTAGCTTGCATGATGTAGAAGTTGCTATCTCAAAAGAAGCAAAAATGCTATCTTGTATGTTGTAAAACTTGCATATCTAAAACTTGATAGCTTGAATGTTCTAAGTATGATATAACTATTGAATCTCTGATTTTGATAATAAAATCAATTGATGGGTTATTTGATCTAATCCATATTATTGAGTTAAGTGTGCAGAATTAACTATGATAAACAGAAAACACAAAGCAAGTATACCGGAGTCAAGTTCGATGAACGTTTAAGAGTCCGAAGAATCGTCGGAGATGCTGCCGGAACCAATCGAGAAGAAATCGGGAACCTGTTGGAAGTTCGCCGAAGAGATCGTCAGAGGTTCGCAGAGATCATCGAGAAGTCTCAGCTACTCATTAAAGTCATCACAAGTTCGGGAGCGTGCTTGGACCCCGTCGGAAGAAGTTCGTCGGAAAGCTCACGGAACAAGACTTGACGTCATGTTAATAAATTGCTTAGGATGTGTTTTGTTATGTAGTTCACTTGTAATTAGGATTAGGATTAAGAAGATAATCCTATATCCTGGTTAGGGGCCAACTGGGGCCAAAGTCAGATTTGGTTTGGGCTAAAAGTAAGCCAAACCAAGTGAATCGGAGAGCTGAGGCGGTGGCACCGCCAAAGACCGAAGTCCGGGCGTTGACACCTCTCTGGGCCAAGGCTGCACCGCCCCAAGCACTCGAAGCGATGGGTGGTGGCACCATTTTGGCTGGCAGTGGCACCGCCAAAGATCGGGAACCCAAAGAGAATTTGAATTTTGGAGCCCAAATTTTGGAGCCCAAATTTGAATCCTCTTGAGGCCTATAAATACCCCCTCAAATCTCAAATGAAAAAAAACAACTTTTTGAGTAGCAAGAGTTTGAGACAAAGGTCTTAGAAAAGTGTTAGCTTGTCTTCTTTTTAATTTGCTAGTGTTCACCTCATCTCTTCTCAAAAATCTGTAAGAGAGTGAACCGCTTGTAAAGAGTTGTAAGAGGGGTATTTACCCTTCCATTTCAAGAGACTTGCTAGTGGAAGGTGGGAGCCGCATCAAAGAGGGGCCTCGCAAGTGGAGTAGGTCATTTGACCGAACCACTCTAAAATCGGCGTGATCCTTGGTTTGCATTTCATTATTGCTATTTACATTATTGCAAACCTTTCTTATATGCTTTAGTTCCTTATTACTTTAGCTGTGCATATTTAAGAATACGCTTTCAAGATTAAGCTTGTCAAGTTCCGCTCTTATCATACGCAAGATTTTTTAAAAACCGAAGTTTTAATCCGTTGCACTAATTCACCCCCCGCCCTCTTAGTACTGCTCCGATCCTAACAATTGGTATCAGAGCAAGGTTATCTCTCATATTTGGTTTAATACCCAAGAGAGATGGCTTACTCCGGCATGCAAGAGGGCCATTCTATCACACGTCCACCTATGTTTAATGGGTCGGATTACACGTATTGGAAGACTCGGATGAGGATCTTCCTCATTTCTATGGATTTTGAGCTTTGGACTATTGTTGAAAATGGATTTCAAAACTCTTCTCTTCCGATGAGCGAATGGAATGAATCGGAGAAGAAGGTTTTTGCTTTAAATGCAAAGGCTATGAATGCCTTGTTTTGTGCACTAGACAAAAACAAATTTAATCGTGTTTCAATTTGTGATTCGGCTTTTGATATTTGGAGAACTCTTGAGGTCACTCATGAAGGCACTAGCCGAGTGAAAGAGTCCAAAATCAATATTCTTGTGCACTCTTACGAACTTTTCCGAATGAAACCAAGTGAGTCCATCGGAGACATGTACACCCGGTTTACGGATGTCATCAATGGACTCAAAGCTCTTGGTAAAGATTTTACTAACTTTGAACTAGTAACTAAAATCTTAAGATCCCTCCCTAAAAGTTGGGATCCAAAAGTTATGGCCATTCAAGAGGCCAAAGACCTTAAAACATTCCCTCTTGAAGAACTCATTGGGTCTCTAATGACCTACGAAATGACATGTCAAGCTCATGACGAGCTCGAGAACCCCCTTCCAAAGAACAGGAAGGATATGACACTCAAATCACAAGAAGACCACTTGAAAGGAACATCAAGTGATGAGGACAGTGACAATGACATTGCACTTTTGACTCAAAAATTCAAAAAATATTTAAGGAAGAACAAATTTAAAAATAATACAAAAAATAAATTTGAACAAAAGAAGGACCAAGTGATTTGCTATGAATGCAAAACACCGGGACACTACAAGAACGATTGCCCTCAAGCCAAAAAGAGAACACCAAAGAAGAATGCGCTCAAGGCAACATGGGATGACTCAAGCACATCCGAAGAAGAGGAATCCAACACCAAGCAAGTTGCTCACTACGCCCTAATGGCCTTCGAAGAAGAGGTAACGGATTTAATTAATGCAGATTTACCTTATCATGATTTATTAAATGCCTTCCATGAGTTATTTGATGAATGTAAGACAATTAGTAGAAAATATAAATTGCTAAGAAAGGAGCATGATAGTCTTACTTGTGCTTTTGATAAATTGCAAACTGAATATCATGATTGTCTAGCTCCATGTGCTAAATGCCATGATTTAGAAATCTACAAAATAAGAACTTAGTACTTAAGGACACCTTGAAGAAATTCGAGGTCGGTAGCAAGTCCTTAAACATGATCCTTACAAATAAGGGTTACGTTCCTAAAAGGAGTGGAATCGGATTTGTGAGAAGTACTCACCAAAATCCAACCACCTTCATTAAAGGTCCTATCTTACATGTTCAACACCAAAGCAATTGCAATTTTTGTTGCAAATATGGACATATAACTTACCAATGTCCATTCAAGAAAATTAGTCCGAACAAATTGATTTGGGTTCCTAAAGGAACCATAATCAAGTCTATGCAACATGATAAACAAGTTAGATTAGTTTTTGAGGCACCCAAAAGCAAATGGGTACCTAAAAATAATTCCTTCTTGTAGAAACATACACCATCACATGCTAGGAGCAAGAGATGGTATCTTGATAGTGGATGCTCAAGGCATATGACCGGAGATCCATCCCAATTCACCAAGCTCACTAGCATGGACGAAGGCTATGTCACCTTCGGAGACAACAACAAAGGCAAAATCATTGGCAAGGGAACCATAGGTAACAAATCAAGTTTTTCCATTGATGATGTGTTGCTAGTTGATGGGTTAAAACATAATCTATTGAGCATTAGTCAATTATGCAATAAAGATTATATCGTTAGATTTGAATCAAATATGTGCATTATTGAAAAACTAAGTCATAACATGACTATGATTGCTTTAAAACAAAATAATGTCTATACCATCAATCTTGATGAACTAAGTAATGAAATGTGTTTCTCCGCCATAAATGATGATGCTTGGCTTTGGCATAGGAGATTAGGCCATACAAGTATGGAAACAATATCTAAAATCTCATCTCAAGAATTAGTACGAGGGATTCCGAATATGAAGTTTATTAAAGATAAGGTATGCGATGCATGTTAACTAGGGAAACAAATAAAAACAAGCTTCAAACCAAAAATTCAAATTAGCACCACTAGACTGTTACAATTGATCCATTTGGACTTATTTGGACCAATTGATACAACTAGTCTAGGTGGAAGCAAATATGCTTTTATGATTGTGGATGACTACTCTAGATACACTTGGACCTATTTCTTAGCTCACAAAAGTGATTGTTTCAAGTGTTTCTCTAAATTTTGTAAACTCACTCAAAACGAAAAAGGGTTCATGATTTCATCAATTCGGAGTGATCATGGTGGCGAATTTCAAAACCATGACTTTCAAAATTTTTGTGAAGTTAATGGATACAACCATAACTTCTCCACTCCGAGAATTCCCCAACAAAATGGAGTAGTTGAAAGAAAAAATAGAAACCTACAAGAAATGGCAAGAATTATGTTAAATGAACATAGTTTACCTAAGTATTTTTTAAATAAGTCAGAAATAATTTACTTGCTACATCATGAATAGAGTCCTAATAAGACCTTCCTTATCAAAAAAACTCCCTATGAATTATGGAATAACAAAAAACCAAATATTTCCTATTTTAAAGTTTTCGATTGTAAATGCTTTATTTTTAAATGAAAGGGATGCCTTAGGAAAATTTGATGCAAAATCCGATGAAGGCATCTTTCTTGGTTACTCTTCCGTTTGAAAGCCTTTCGGATTTTTAATAAAAGAACCTTAGTAATTGAAGAGTCTATTCATGTAGTTTTTAATGAAGTCTCAAATTTTAAGAAAAATGATTTTGATGATGATCTTGGTTTTGATAATTTGAATTTAAATGAACCCTCTCCTCAAAATAGCAACTTGGATGCACCTTCTTCCTAAATTTCCTTACCTAAGGAATGGAAGTATATAGATGCTCATCCAAAGGAGCTAATTATAGGGATACATCTAAAGGGGTTCAAACTCGTTCCTCTTTCAAGAATTTTTTTATGCTAATGCCGCCTTCCTCTCTCAAATCAACCTAAGTGCATTGACGAGGCCATAAAAGATGATTTTTGGATTATTGCAATGCAAGAGGAACTGAATCAATTTGAGAGAAACAAGGTGTGGGAGCTTGTTCCTAGACCTAGTGACCATTTAGTCATTGGTACTAAGTGGGTCTTTAGAAACAAGCAAGACGAAAATGGTATCGTGGTTAGAAACAAGGCTAGATTAGTGGCCAAAGGTTTCAACCAAGAAGAAGGTATCGACATTTAACCTTCCTTCCTCCCCATTGGGTCGATTAGAAGCCATAAGGATGCTCCTTGCCTATGCTAGTAGTTATAATTTTAAACTATTTCAAATGGATGTCAAAAGTGCCTTCTTGAATGGTTTTATTTCCGAAGAATATATGTCGAACAACCTCCCAGATTTGAAAATTTTCTTCTTCCTAATCATGTATTCAAATTGACTAAGGCTCTCTATGGCTTTGAAACAAGCTCCTAGAGCTTGGTATGAAAGGCTTAGTTCCTTTCTTATTTTAAATAATTTTACCAAAGGCAAGGTTGATACTACATTGTTTATTAAACATTTTGAAAATAATTTTCTTTATTGTGCAAATTTATGTTGACGATATTATTTTTTGCTCTTCTGATGAGTCATTATGTGAATCATTTGCCAAATCTATGAGCCATGAATTTGAAATGAGTTTAATGGGGAATTAACTTTCTTTTTTAGGATTACAAATCAAACAACTTAAGGATGGTATATTTATTAACCAATCTAAATACACATTAGAATTGTTAAAACGATTTAACATGGATAATTCAAAAGCAATAAACACCCCTATGAGTACTGCGACTAAGTTAGATATGGATGAAAATAGTGAAAATTTCGATCAAAAAACATATAGGGGAATGATAGGTAGTCTACTCTACCTTACCGTGACTAGACCGGATATTATGTTTAGTGTAGGACTTTGTGCTAGGTTTCAATCAAATCCTAAATTATCTCATCTTAAAAGTGTTAAAAGAATATTTAGGTATCTTAAAGGAACTCCAAATTTAGGATTATGGTATCCAAAATCTAAAAATTTTGATTTAATAGCCTATGCGGATGCTGATTTTGGCAGATGCTGAATAGATAGAAAAAGTACATCCGGAACATGCCAATTTTTAGGACATGCACTTGTTTCTTGGACTTCCAAGAAACAAAATTCAATTGCACTATCTACGGCGGAAGCCGAATACATTGCTGCAAGTGCATGCTGTGCACAAGTTGTTTGGATGAAAAATACATTAGAAGACTATGGAATTCACTTTAAAAATATTCCCATAAAATGTGATAATACAAGTGCTATATGTCTTACTAAAAATCCAATTCAGCATTCTAGAACTAAGCACATCGACGTTAGGCATCATTTCATATGCAATCATGTCTTTAACAATGATGTTGTTCTAGAATTCATTGACACGAAGCATCAATTAGCAGACATATTCACAAAAGCCTTGAATGAAGACCAATTTGAATTCATTAGAAGGGAATTAGGCATGTTAAATTGTCCCTAAAATGAGCTTCACGAAAAATGACTCGTCCTTTTCCTTTCTTTTGTGGATTTGATTTCTTCTTTCTTCTTCACTTCAAAATGATCCATTAAAGTATAACTTATTATCTTGAGGGAAGCAAACAAAAAAGGGGGAGAGGAAGAAAATTTTTTTTTCTTTCCTCCGCGGGATGCCAGCGGTGGCACCGCCAGATCTGGCGGTTGCACCGCCTGAGCGCTCGGGCGCCAGGCGGTGACACCGCTCGGTTTGGCGGTGGCACCGACCGAGCGACCCTTATTAACCCGAGGGGTTAGGGCCGGCGGTGACACCGCCCCCAACCCGAAGAAAGAGCTCTCAAAACCCTCTCCCATTTCCTCTAACCCTCATTCTACCTCTTAGAAGCATTGGAGAAGGATTCTTTGTGGTCCAAGCCTTCCATCTCTCAACATAATCTCCATAAGGTAACACTTGAAATCCCTCTTTTTGGTATCTCATTCTCTCTTTTCCTTTCTCTTTCCCTTGCTTATTTTTCACAATTTCATCATCATCTTGTATAGATAATGGCTCCTAAGAGATCAAAAGGAAAAAGGATTGAAGGAGATTCATTTGACCATGATCTTTTTAGATCAAAAGAGGTAGCCCTTAGTTTTCCAAAATTTGAAAGACGAGCTATCCATAAGGGAAAATACGTTGATTTGGATGAACTAGAAGACTTAGATCCCATTAGGTGTTTTGCACACCTAAAAGCTCTACCTCTACTACAACTAGATGAACCAATCTATCCGCGATTAGTTAGATTGTTCTATGCCAACCTATATGAGGACAATGATAGCCTAAGCACTTACCTTCTAGGAACACCCATTAGAATATTTGACAGCACCATTTGTGAGCTAATTGGCATAACTGAAAAAGATAGAGGATGCTATTTTAAAGGTAAATGGGACGTCAACTCAATAGGAGCAACCTATACCGAAGCCGTAGAAACAATCTTTGCAAATCCAAACCTTGACTTCCTACCCAAGAGCTGTGAACACTTACTGCCTTTCAACTCTAAAATTCTTCATCACATTATCACAAGCATCATATTCCCCAAACAATTTTATCTTGACGAAATAAGTCAAATTGAGATGAGTACCATGTATTGGATTATGACCGGTCAGCATAATTGTTTTGGGTACTCAATTCGGCAACACATGCAGGATATTATGGCTAAAGATACTATGCTGCCATATGGGAGGTTAATCACTAGATTTCTTCATGCTTATGACATTTGCATCCCACCCGATGAAGAATCTATTCAAAATGATAGATATAACATAATAAATAAAAACCTGCTGAAAAAACTTAGGTGCACCTTTAGCAATGGCATATGGGTTAGGCAGCCTAGAAGGACGGATCCAATTCCTCCACCAATAGAACACCCCAACACACCAATTCTTATGGGAAATGAATCTCCTCCTCCTACTCCTTTTGGTGCAGCACCTTCAGCTCCTATTTCCTCCTCTGAAGATCGCATTATGGCGGAACTGTCTCAGATCAAATCACAGCAAGAACAAATTCAAAATCAACAAGTTGAAATTTTGAAGACACTACGACAACTGAATGAAAAAATAGATATCATATATCAGCACTGTGGATTACCTCCTAAGGATTAAATTGATGTATCTTTTTATTCTATTCTGTTTGCTTTTAACAACAAGTTCAAAGTTTGTCATCGATTAAACGATAACTGATCCTTCCTTTTAGATAACTACTGTTTTGATCTGCATGATTTCTTTTGGATAAACTATTTCTGGCAAATTTGAATGATAAACCTTGTTTACTGTTAAATGCTATTTTTTATGATCATCAATTTGATGGCTTGTCTCTTTTTGTTGATGACAAAGGGGGAGAAGTGATGACCTACACCATAATGATAGCATGACTTATATGGATTACAAAAACTTGTGTGATATGAATGACTTATATGCCTTGCAAAATCATTGAAAATATCACAAGATTGATTGATCATATTGAAAGCATGCCTTACATCTAAATCATAAAATTTATATTGAAAATCTTTATCTTCAGTCGTAGTAAAATTCGTCCCTTTTCATTTAACTTATGAGTTTCATAGAAGTTTCGTACTCACTATTGTTTAATGAGGATCACGATAAGCTCTACGGTTAGAACTTATCGGGTTATGGGATGAAATTCAAGTTTTTTTTATCTTCTTATAATATGGCATATAGATAGGGGGAGTTATGTTTAACTCCGTCATCAATTGATTGTCATCATCAAAAAGGGGGAGATTGTTGAATCTCTGATTTTGATGATAAAATCAATTGATGGGTTATTTGATCTAATCCATATTATTGAGTTAAGTGTGCAGGATTAACTACGATAAACAGAAAACACAAAGCAAGTATACCGGAGTCAAGTTCGATGAACGTTTAAGAGTCCGAAGAATCGTCGGAGATGCTGCCGGAACCAATCGAGAAGAAATCGGGAACCTGTTGGAAGTTCGTCGAAGAGATCGTCGGAGGTTCGCAGAGATCACTGAGAAGTCTCAGCTACTCATTAAAGTCATCACAAGTTCGGGAGCGTGCTTGGACCCCGTCGGAAGAAGTTCGTCGGAAAGCTCGCCGGAACAAGACTTGACGTTCGCGGTTAATAAATTGCTTAGGATGTGTTTTGTTATGTAGTTCACTTGTAATTAGGATTAGGATTAAGAAGATAATCCTATATCCTAGTTAGGGGCCAACTAGGGCCAAAGTCAGATTTGGTTTGGGCTAAAAGTAAGCCAAACCAAGTGAACCGGAGAGCCAGGCGGTGGCACCGCCTGGCTGGGCGGTGACACCTCCTGGGCTGGGCGGTTGCACCGTCCAGCACTCGAGCGATGGGCGATGGCACCGCTTGGCTGGGCGGTGGCACCGCCAGCATCGGGAACCCAAAGAGAATTTGAATTTTGGAGCCCAAATTTTGGAGCCCAAATTTGAATCCTCTTGAGGCCTATAAATACCCTTCAAATCTCAGTTGAAAAAAATAACTTTTTGAGTAGCAAGAGTTTGAGAGAAAGGTCTTAGAAAAGTGTTAGCTTGTCTTCTTTTCAATTTGCTAGTGTTCACCTCATCTCTTCTCGAAAATCTGTAAGAGAGTGAACCGCTTGTAAAGAGTTGTAAGAGGGGTATTTACCCTTCTATTTCAAGAGACTTGCTAGTGGAAGGTGGGAGCCTCATCAAAGAGGGGCCTCGCAAGTGGAGTAGGTCATTTGATCGAACCACTCTAAAATCGGCGTGATCCTTGGTTTGCATTTCATTATTGCTATTTACATTATTGCAAACCTTCTTATATGCTTTAGTTCCTTATTACTTTTGCTGCGCATATTTAATAATACGCTTTCAAGATTAAGCTTGTCAAGTTCCGCTCTTATCATACGAAAGATTTTTTAAAAACCAAAGTTTTAATCCGCTACACTAATTCACCCCCCCCCCCTCTTAGTGCTGCTCCTATCCTAACAATAACACTTACTAAAAGCTTCAAAAATGCATGATGATAAAACTTGATATTATGTTTTTTCATGCAATGAGTTAAACTTATATTCCATACATATGAGAATTGTACTTCTCCTTTTTGTTGATGACAAAGGGGGAGAAGTATGTTTATGACATGCATGATTTGATCATGACATATTGCTTGGATTTTTTAATCCAAGAGTTTCTATCAATAAGCCATATTGATAGGGGGAGTTTGTTTAAACTCTGGGAGTTAAGTTTAACGTCGTCATCAATTGGTTGTCATCATAAAAAAGGGGGAGATTGTTGAATCTCCTATTTTGATGATGAAACCAATTGATAATTGCGTTTATGTTTTAATCTACGTTTTGAGTGACGCAAGATGCTTTGATCAGGATGAGATAATTAAAGTAAGAAAAATCATGTTATGCCGGAGGAACATGTCAGATGATTGGACATCGGTCTGGTAGATCGGTCGATGTATCGACAGAAGGCTTCGGGCCGTGGACTCGGGCATCGGGCTAAGAAGAGCGGGTATTGTGCCAAGGATACTGGAGTTACGGAGTTAATTGGTCGATTGGGCAATAGGCTGCAGGAGAGGACGATGTGCTGAATAATCGTTCGAAGCGTCGAGGGACCAATGACATGCCGGACAATTTAGTTAATTACTTAGGATTAATTGTCTCGATCAAAGTTTTGTTTTACATGTGCAGGATTAACTACGATGGAAGTAAGACATACAACAAGAGTTACGTCGGAGTCAATACTATGATCATGTTGGGAGTTCGAGAGTTCGACGGAAGTCCGGACGGTCGTCGAAGGTTCTACGGGAACAAATCCGAGAAGTCCAGGAGCTTGCCAAAGAAGCTCGTTGGAACTCGCCAAGTGGATCGTCGCAAGTCCAGGAGTTTGCCGGAAGTCCGCCGGAGCATCGCCGAAGGTTCGTCGGATATTCGTCGGAAGTTCATCGGAAGCTCACCGAAAGAAGCGATTGATGCACCAGAGCAAGTTGTAGTAAATGTCTTAAAAATATCATAGTTAGCATGTAGATTAAGTTAGGAATGAGAGGTGATCCCATTAACTTAATCTGGGGGCAATTGTGCCCTTGATAGACCCAAATTGGGCCGAATGAATCAACCCATTCGGACCAGAATTCCTGCCAAGCGGTGGCACCGCTAGGGTCGGCGGTGGCACCACCCAGGAGATGGTTGTTAGGATCAAGAGTACTAAGAGGGGGTGAATTAGTGCAGCAGATAAAAACGTCAACTTTGTGAATTCTCTCGTATGATAAAAACTGTTTCCAACGTAAAACCGATTTCGGAAACTTAGCTTGAAAGCATACGTAAATATATTGAAGGCAGTAAGCTATTGAAGGGGTTTGCAGTAAGGTAATATTAGGATACAAAATGCAAACCAGAGAAGACGGGAGTTTACAGTGGTTCAGTCAATCGTGACCTACATCCACTCCTCCGATTCCTCTTCCGTTGAGGCCACCGGCATCCACTAACGATCTTCCTTTACTAGGCAAAGATCAACCTCCTTCTTATGTTTGGATCGAGAGCACTAAGAGAGGGGGGGGAATTAGTGCAACGGAAAACTTTCAGCGATTTAAAAACAAAAGCCGTTAAATCCGATAAAAAACGATTTCGATGTAAATGCCGATTCACAGTTTGTAGTTTACGCGGTTTATGTCTAAATGCAGTTTGCGCCTAAATGCAGATTACGTCTAAGCGCAGTTTGCATTTAAAAGCCGGTTTGTCCTAAGCGCCAGATTGCATCTAAACACAGTTTGCGTCTAAACACAGTTTGCGTCTAAACACAGTTTTCGCGTCTAAAGCGCGGTTTATGCCTAAACACAGTTTTGCGTTTAAAGCGCGGTTTAGTCTAAAGCGCGTTTTGCGTTTGAGCGCAGTTTACGCCTCTGTTTAAATTTCGCGTTTTGAGCGCGGTTTCGCGTCTAAAACGCAGTTTTACGTCTAAGTGCAGTTTTACGTCTAAGTGCAGTTTTACGTCTAAACGTAGTTTTGCGTCTAAACGCAGTTTTACGTCTAAACGCAGTTTTGCGTCTAAACGCAGTTTTACGTCTAAACGCAGTTTTACGTCTAAACGTAATTTTACGTCTAAACGCAGTTTTGAACTTTGAAAAGCGTTTTATGAATACGCAGAAAGCAATTTGCAGTTATGAATGGAATCAAAACGTAAGCGTAAACTGCAGTGTAAAGATCGTACGAAAACACCGATTTACGTCTGAATGCAGATTCGGAAAGATCAGAACATAGAGACTCGTTCGTAAACGCGCAGAGGGCAGTAGCAATGTAGGAGGTTTGCAGTAATGATAAAGTGCTCAAAGTAAAAGCAAACCAGAGATTTAGAGTGGTTCGGTCAGTCTTGACCTACTCCACTTTTGGCTTCCTCCTCCGACGAGGTCACCGACGTCAACTAGCTGCCTTCCTTCAATGGGCGAAGGCTAACTGCCCTTTTACAGTTTCTCTCCTTTTGACGGGCTCAGGAGACAACCCTTACAGATCCTTTCTCTCCTCTCTTTACAACTCAAGACTTGAAGAACAGAAAGAGGAGAACTTTTGGACTTTACACAAATTTGAGCTCTTAGAATCACTGAAAAGATCAAGAATTCGGTGTGGATCTATATCTTTTCAGTGCTGAATGGGTGGGGTATTTATAGGCCCCAACCCAGTTCAAATTTGGAGCTCAAAACGATCAAATCCTGAAATTCCGGGATCAGGCGGTTGCACCTCTTGACTGGAGAGGTTGCACCGCCTGGCAGAGCTTTGGAGATCGAGCCCCAGCGGTTGCACCTCTCTGTCGGGGCGGTTGCACCGCCTGAGTCTGGCTTGAGATCGAGCCCCAGCGGTGCCACCTCCTCGATTGAGGCGGTTGCACCTCTCTCTGCCTCAAAGACCGAGCTCGGCGGTGCTACCTCTCTGTCGAGGAGGTTGCACCGCCCATCCTAGCTCAAGATCGAGCTCTAGGCGGTTGCACCTCCCTGGCTGGGGCGGTTGCACCGCCCAGTCTCGCTGGGAGACACAGCCCCGGCGGTTGCACCTCCTGGCCTGGGCGGTTGCACCGCCTTTGGTGTAATCGGGTCCAATGGTTAGCTCCATTCGCCCAATTTAAATCTTTTCGGGGCCCAATTGCCCCAAGATTAAGCTAATGGGATCACCTCCCATTTTCAAGCTTAATCAACGTGCTAACTACGATTAAATCTAAGACAACTTCTGCAGCTTTGTTCCGCGTCAATCGCTTCTTCCGGCGAAGTTTCGCGAACTTCCGTCGATCATCCGATGAACCCTCGGTGATTCTTCTGGACATCCGCAAACTCCTGGACTTTCGCGACGATCCACTTGGCGAGTTCCGACGAAGCTTCGGCAACAAGCTTCTGGACTTCTCGGATCTATTCTCGCAGAACCTCCGATGACCGTCCAACTTCCGTCGAACTCTCGAACTCCCAACGTGATCATGATCTTGACTCCGGCGCAACTCCTGCTGCTTGTCTAACTTTCATCGAAGTTAATCCTGCACAACAAAACAAAAAACTTCGATCGAGACAATTAATCCAAAGCAATTAACCAAGTTGTCCAGCATGTCATTGGTCCCTCGACGCTTCATCCCGATTCTTCGGGCGCATCGTCCTTTCCTGCAGCCTATTGCCCAATCGCCAGTTGACTCTGCAACTCCGATATCCTTGGCACAATACCGCTCTTCTTGGCTCGATGTTCGAGTCCACGGCCCGGCCTTCTGTCGATATTATCGACCGATCCACCGCCCGACGTCCCAATCTTCCGACATGTTCCTTCGGCACAACATGATGTTCCCTTTTAATTGTCTCATCCCGATCGGCACCCCTGCGTCACTCAAAACACAGATTAAATCATAAACATATATCAAGTAGTTTCATCATCAAAATACGAGATTCAACAATCTCCCCTTTGATGATGACAACTACTTGATGACGGAGTTAAACTTAACTCCGGGAGTTTAAACAAACTCCCCTATCAATATGCCATATTGATAGAACCTTGAATTCAAACTGAATTCAAGTCATTGCAATATTCATCATGAATACTTGCAACACGTTATCATGAACTTATGCATAAACTTATGCATAACATGTCATGTCATCAACATACTTCTCCCCCTTTGTCATCAACAAAAAGGAGAAGTACCACAATCAAGTGTTTGTGATGTAAGTTTAACTTATTGCATGAAAAACATAATATCAAGTTTTATCATCATGCAGTTTTGAAGCCAGAAAATTTAGCAAATGTTACATCATGCTTAGAACATTCATGCTATCAAGTTTTAGATATGCAAGTTTTATAGCATATAAGATAGCACTTTTGGTAATGTTCAAGATAGCAAGTTCTACATCATGCAAGCTAGCAAATTAGAGATGTTCAAGAAGGCAACTCTTGCTTCTTGAAAATTTTGTTCACGTTGCTAGATGCGTAAGTTAGCATTTTTGCCTCTTGAGATAGGCAAGATAGCACATTTGCTTCTTTTGAGATAGCAACTTTTTGCTTCTCTTTAGACCAACAAGCTAGCAATTTTTATGATATACAAGTTTCACAATATATAAGCTAGCAAAAATTTCGAAAGCAAATGCAAGATAGCTTTCTTGTGTAAGCTCATGATTCTTGCTTCCTATTGCAATGTGCAAATTGCAAGTTTTGCTTCTTGAGATATTCAAGATAGTGATGTTCAAGAAGACAATTTTTCTTCTTGAAATAAGCAAGTTAGCAATCTTTGCTACTTAAGATAGGCAAGCTAGCAATCAAGTTTTTGCATCTTCTTGACTTGTACAAGCTAGCTATCTCCCCCTTTGTCATTGTCAAAAAGAAAGGAAAAATACAGTTTTGTAGTTCTTTTTCCTTTTACAATGATTTCAAAATCATAACAAAGGATGAATAATCAAGTCATGAATGTCAAGAAAATTTTTCATCATGAATATCATTGCATGCATCGTTATCATAGGTTGAAGTATTACATGCATAATTTCATATCACCATTCATAATTACATTAATGTTTCAATATAGCAATTTTTTCTCAAAGTGTGTAACTTAGCACTCATAGCATTTTAAATCATGATTTACATCATATGCAATACATCACATCATAATTAGAAAGCACAAGTATTGCATGCATAATTGCACATTATAAATGTTTCATATCATGATGGTATCAATTTTGTCAAATTATATCCTACCATGCATGATCAAAACTTCTCCCCATTTTATCATTGAAAACAAGAAGAAAGTAGGGGGAAGAGCATAAAAGTTAAATATTTCAATCATTTCAAGGCATTTATATCATAGATCAAGTTATGATTCGTGATTGTTTTTCATCTAAGCATGCCTTAGTCTTTATATGCCAAATTAAGATAAGCATGAAGGTTCAAGATATAAGGCAAAGAAATCTTGTTATTTCTATATTATGAAATATATGATATCAAGGCTCATGATTCATTTGAAAAGATACAGTACAAAGAGCAACTTGTAACATTCTTATCAAGATCACATTTTAAAATATTCCAAGTTTCAAGATATCAATATGACACTTCATTGAATTCTAAGAAATCAAAAGACAAGTTGCATTTCATTTGAAGAACTCCTTTTTGATAGATGTAGGGAGCATAATGAACGATCTTGATTTATAAAGAGCTTCATGTTATAATTATCAAGATCATGATTTTAATAATTATTCTCTTTAGCAAAAACACTATCATTCATATTTCAAGATGGAATTTATAAGCAGGAATCATTTCATCAAATCCATTTTAGAAAAATATTTTTCATAAGTGTATGAGAAAATCCGATTGTTAGGATACCAATTGTTAAGTGAATCCGAAAATGAAATTAACACTTTCATATATTCAGACATGATTTTTGCTATAGATCTTGAAATTAAATCATGAAGATCAAACAAGCTCATGATCATGGATAACTTAAAATCCCATGCATAAAATTGTTAATCATTGTATCATAACCATTTAATATTACATCTTTATGCATTACTTTAAATCAAACGTGATTTCATTCAACAATGTTAATCAAACATGATACACATTATTACTTCTTAACCATGATTTCTCAATCAAAATCATTTTGTTTGTTTATCATAAAATATGCAATATTATCATTTTCGAAATTACCAGCATGATCATAATTTTTGTATTTTTTAAAACATGTAATTTTCAAGAAAATTAATTCTAAACTAAAAAAGAAAATACATCATGAAAGCATCAAGTAATTTCAAAATAAACCAAAGGCATTTTAATTACCTCAACGTCGTAGGCTGTTAAGGCGTAGTTTGCCGCCTCGCTTTTGTTGACTTTCTCGTCTTCGAAGGAGCTCGATTCATCCCAATTTTTGTTCTTCTTCTTGTGTTTAAAGCAAGTAGTTCCATTTTTTTTGCTTTTTAATTTTTGTTTCATTTGTAGTTTAAGTTCACCATCACTTGAGCTTATGCTCGAGTGGTCTTCAAATGTTCTATGTCCCAAATCCTTCCTGTTCTTTGGAAGTTTGTTTTGTTCATCATTGTCCTCATCACTTGAGTCATCGCTCAAGTGGCATTCATTTGTCCAGAGTTCCAAATCCTTCCTGTTCTTTGGAAGGTGATTGTGTTCAACATGTTCATCATGTGCCTTGTGCACCATTTCATATGTCATCAATGAACCAATTAGTTCTTCAAGTGGAAATTGGTTCAAGTTTTTCGATTCTTGAATAGCAGTTACTTTTGAATCCCAAGTTTTAGAAAGTGAGCGCAAAACTTTGTTAACGAGTTCAAAATCCGAAAAAGCTTTTACCAAGTTTATTTTAAACCATTGACGACATCCAGTAAAACGGTGTACATGTCAACAACGGTTTAAACGGTTTCATATGAAAAAAAAGCTCGAAATCATGCAGTAAAATATTAACTTTCGAAGTCTTTGACTCTACTAGTTCCCTCGTGCGTGATTTCAAGAGTGCGCCAGATATCGAAAGCCGTTTTGCACAAAGAAACCCGATTGAACTCATTTTTGTCCAAAGCGCAAAATAAGGCATTCATAGCCTTTGCGTTTAAAGAAAAATACTTCTTCTCTAAATCCGACCATACGTTCATCGGTTTAGAGGGAAGTTGAAAACCATTTTCAACGATATTCCATAAATCCAGATTTAGAGAAATCAAGAAAACTCTCATTCAAGTTTTCCAATAAGTGTAGTCCAATCCGTTAAAGAATGGTGGACGAAAGACCGAAAAGCCCTCTTGAAGAGCCATTTCTCTCGGGTGTAAATCCGAAATGAGAAATAACCCGCTCTGATACCAATTGTTAGGATCGAGAGCACTAAGAGGGGAGGGGGGTGAATTAGTGCAGCGGAAAACTTTCAGCGATTTAAAAACAAAATCCGCATTCGTCCGATAAAAACGATTTCGATGTAAATGCCGATTCACAGTTTGTAGTTTATGCAGTTTGTGTCTAAATGCAGTTTGCGTCTAAATGCAGATTGCGTCTAAGCGCAGTTTGCATTTAAGCGCAGTTTGCGTCTAAGCGCAGATTGCGTCTAAACACAGTTTGCATCTAAACACAGTTTGCGTCTAAGCGCAGTTTGTGTCTAAACACAGTTTGCGTTTAAGCGCAGTTTGCGTCTAAGCGCAGTTTGCGTTTGAGCGCAGTTTGCGTCTAAGCGCAGTTTGCGTTTGAGCGCAGTTTGCATCTAAACGCAGTTTTACATCTAAGTGCAGTTTTACGTCTAAACGCAGTTTTGCGTCTAAACGCAGTTTTACGTCTAAAGGCAGTTTTACGTCTAAACGCAGTTTTGCGTCTAAACAAAGTTTTACGTCTAAACGTAGTTTTACGTCTAAACGCAGTTTTACGTCTAAACGCAGTTTTACGTCTAAACGCAGTTTTACGTCTAAACGTAATTTTACGTCTAAACGTAGTTTTGAACTTTGAAAAGCGTTTTATGAATACGCAGAAAGCAATTTGCAGTTATGAATGGAATCAAAACGTAAGCGTAAACTGCAGTGTAAAGATCGTACGAAAACACCGATTTACGTCTGAATGCAGATTCGGAAAGATCAGAACTTAGAGACTCGTTCGTAAACTCGCAGAGGGCAGTAGCAATGTAGGAGGTTTGCAGTAATGATAAAGTGCTCAAAGTAAAAGCAAACCAGAGATTTAGAGTGGTTCGGTCAGTCTTGACCTACTCCACTTTTGGCTTCCTCCTCCGACGAGGTCACCGACGTCAACTAGCTACCTTCCTTCAATGGGCGAAGGCTAACTGCCCTTTTATAGTTTCCCTCCTTTTGACGGGCTCAGGAGACAACCCTTACAGATCCTTTCTCTCCTCTCTTTACAACTCAAGACTTGAAGAACAGAAAGAAGAGAACTTTTGGACTTTACACAAATTTGAGCTCTTAGAATCACTGAAAAGATCAAGAATTCGGTGTGGATCTATTTCTTTTCAGTGCTGAATGGGTGGGGTATTTATAGGCCCCAACCCAGTTCAAAATTTGGAGCTCAAAACGATCAAATCCCGAATTCGGGATCGAGGCGGTTTACAACTCTTGATCGGAGAGGTTGCACCGCCGCAGATCTCGAGATCGAGCCCAGCGGTTGCACCTCTCGTCGGGGCGGTTGCACCGCTTTGAAAGTCCGCTCGTAGATCGAGCCCCCTGCGGTGCCACCTCGATTAAGGCGGTTGCACCTCTCGCCAGGCTCGAAGACCGAGCTCGGCAAAGCTACCTCTTTAATCGTGGAGGTTGCACCGCCAGTCCTAGCTTCGAAGATCTGAGCTCTGGGCGGTTGCACCTCCTGGCTGGGGCAGTTGCACTGCCCAGTCTCGCTGGGAGACACAGCCCGGCGGTTGCACCTCCGGCCTAGGGCGGTTGCACCTTTGCTTGGTGCAATCGTGGTCTGAATGGTTAGCTCCATTCGCCCAATTTCAATCTTTTCGGGGCCCAATTGCCCCAAGATTAAGCTAATGGGATCACCTCCCATTTTCAAGCTTAATCAACGTGCTAACTACGATTAAATCTAAGACAACTTCTGCAGCTTTGCTCCGATCGTCAATCGCTTCTTCCGGGCGAAGTTTCGTGAACTTCCATCGATCATCCGATGAACCCTCAGTGATTCTTCTGCGGACATCCGGCAAACTCCTGGACATTGTGACGATCCACTTGGCGAGTTCCGAGGAGCTTCGCTTGGCAAGCTTCTGGACTTCTCGGATCTGTTCTCGCAGAACCTCCGACGACCGTCCGAACTTCCGTCGAACTCTCGAACTCCCAACGTGATCATGATCTTGACTCCGGCGCAACTCCTGCTGCTTGTCTAACTTTCATCGTAGTTAATCCTGCACAACAAAACAAAAACTTCGATAGAGACAATTAATCCAAAGCAATTAACCAAGTTGTCCAGCATGTCATTGGTCCCTCGACGCCAATCCCGATTCTTCGGCGCGATCGTCCTTTCCCCGCAGCCTATTGCCCAATCGGCCAGTTGACTTTGCAACTCCGATATCCTTGGCACAATACCCGCTCTTCTTGGCCCAATGCCCGAGTCCACGGCCCGAAGCCTTCTGTCGATACGTCGACCGATCCACCGACCCGACGTCCAATCTTCTGACATGTTCCTTCGGCACAACATGATGTTCCTGCTTTAATTGTCTCATCCTAATCGAAGCACCCTGCGTCACTCAAAACGCAGATTAAATCATAAACATATATCAAGTAGTTTCATCATCAAAATACGAGATTCAACATCTTACACCACTCTTCTCCATTTACTAGGTTTAGGAGACAACCCTTACAAGCACTCACTCTCATCTCTTAAACAGAATTCTAACACTTAAACTAGAGGAGGGAAATTCTAGAGATTGCAGTAGTGTTTTCTCTCTTTTAATCTCTCTGTGCTTGTGTGTTTTACCCAGGGATTGGAGGGGTATTTATAGGCTCCAAATCAGATTGAATTTGGAGCTCAAAACTATCATCTCCTGAAATTCCGGGGCCTGGCGGTTGCACCGCCTGACTGGGGCGGTTGCACCACTGTCAGAGCTCGGAGACTGAGCTCCTGGGCGGTGCCACCGCTTGTCAAGGGTGTTTGCACCGCTTGGCAGATCTCGGAGACCGAACTCAGGCGGTGCCACCGCCTGACTAGGGCGGTTGCACTGCCCATCCAGAGCTTGGAGACCGAGCCCTGGGCGGTGCCACCGCCGACCTAGGCAGTGCCTCCTCTAGGCGAGAGATCTGGGTCCGAATGGGTTGATCCATTCTGCCCAATCTCGTTCTTTCAAGGGCCCAATTGCCCCTAGATTAAGTTAATGGGATCACCTCTTATTTCTAACTTAATCATCGTGCTAACTATGACAATTCTTAAGACTTTTACTATAGCTTCCTCCGGTGCGTCAATCGCTTCTTCCGGCGAGCTTCCTGTGAACTTCCGTTGATCATCCGATGAACCCTCGGTGATGCTTCTGCGGACTTCCGGCAAAACTCTTGGACTTGCGACGATCCACTTGGCAAGTTCTGATGAGCTTCTTTTGGCAAGCTCCTGGACTTCTCGGATTTGTTCCCGCAGAACTTCCGACGACCGTCCGGACTTCCGTCGAGCTCTCGAACTCCCAACGTGATCATAGTCTTGACTCCGGCGCAACTCCTGCTGCATGTCTTACTTCCATTGTAGTTAATCCTGCACACTTAAAACAAAACTTCGATTGAGACAATTAATCCTAAGCAATTAACCAAGTTGTCTGGCATGTCATTGGTCCCTCGACGCTTCGTCCGATTCTTTGGTGCATCGTCCTCTCCTGCGGCCTATTGCCCAATTGGCCAGTTGACTCCACAACTCCGATATCCTTGGCACAATACCCGCTCTTCTTGGCTTGATGCCTGAGTCCACGGCCCGAAGCCTTCTGTCATTACGTTGACCGATCCACCGGCCCGACGTCCAATCTTCTGACATGTTCCTCCAGCACAACATGATTTTTCCTGCTTTAGTTGTCTCATCCTAATCGAAGCATCCTGCGTCACTCAAAACGTAGATTAAAACATAAACACATATCAAGTGGTTTCATCATCAAAATACGAGATTCAACAATCTCCCCCTTTTTTATGATGACAACCAATTGATGACGGAGTTAAACTTAACTCCCGGAGTTTAAACAGACTCCCCCTATCAATATGCCATATTGATAGAACCTTGAATTCAAATTGAATTCAAGTCATTGCAATATTCATCATGAATACTTGCAACACGTCATCATGAACATATGCATAAACTTATGCATCACATGTCATGTCATCAACATACTTCTCCCCCTTTGTCATCAACAAAAAGGAGAAGTACCACAATCAAGTATTTATAATATAAGTTCAACTTATTGCATAATATCATCATGCAATTTTGAAGCTAGAAAATTTAGCATGTGTTATATCATGCTTAGAACATTCAAGCTATCAAGTTTTAGATATGTAAGTTTTATAGCATACAAGATAACACTTTTGGTAATGTTCAAGATAGCAAGTTTTACATCATACAAGCTAGCAAATTAGAGATGTTCAAGAAGGCAACTCTTGCTTCTTGAAATATGAAAATTTTATCAACTTTGCTAGATGCGCAAGTTAGCATGTTTTGCTTCTTGAGATAGGCAAGATAGCACTTTTGTATTTTCTTGAGATTTAAAGCTAGCAATTATCGGTGATGTTCAAGATAGCAATTTCTTCTCTTTTGAGAAGTGCAATTTTTGCTTTCTTCTTGAATTGTGCTATTTGCTTCTTTTGAGATAGCAATTTTTTGTTTCTCTTTAGATCACAAGCTAGAAATTCTAGCAAATTTTACATCATGCAAGGTAGCAAATTTTTGTGATGTTCAAGATGTCAAGTTCTTTTCCTTGCAATATGTAAGCTAGCAAGTTTGCCAAACTAGCAAGAGATAATGTTTTACATGATGTCTATGCTAGAAATTCTTGCTCCCCCTTTGTCATTGTCAAAAAGAAGGGAAGACCCTTATATCAATTTTCATATTATGACAAAGGTAAGTATCAATCCTATTTATGCATCATTATATATTCAAATTAAAATATACATAATTTCAAAAACCTTATTTTTCATGCATGATACAAATAAATCAATCATCATTATGAGCATATCATACATGATATTCAAGCATTAGAATTTTTAAGCATTTATCAATATTTTGATCATGATATCAAATATTCATCATTTAAAGCATTCATGATACACATCATATACAATACATCATGTACATCATTATCATAAGTATTGCATACATCATTTTAACTTCATGAATATTTCATCATTGCATGCATCATACCAAAACATTTCAACCTATGCAAGCCATAAATACAAAGAAATCATGTTATGAAGGATAAAATCATTTGAATACCAAAAGACATTATTCATATGGTAAATATCTTCTTTAAATAAAATATCAAGAAAAATCATAGGAGTTCAAAGAAGAGATCTTGTTTTAAAAGAAAATCAAGTATTAACTCCAAGAACTCATTCAAATCAAATTGTTAACTTGAAACTCATAATCAAGTCATCAAAATTAATTTCAAGATTCACAAAATTACATGAAATCATTAATCTCGATCAGATGGGAAAAGTATTTTTTAAGTGATTCTTTTTCATCTAAGCATGCCTTAGTCTTTATATGCCAAATCAAGATAAGCATGAAAGTTCAAGACATAAAGGCAAACAACTTATCAAGCAAGATTTTAAACATTCATTTTCAAGCTATATAAAGAGTAAGTCAAGGATTCAATTATCTCATGTCATGAATTTCAATGGCATCTCAAAATATCAACATCACATTAAAAAGATATTTCAAAAAGATATATCAATAAGTGATTCATTTGTATCATTTCATTCATTCAGAAGATTCTCCTCTTTGGTAAATAAATGGAGATGTAACATGATTGAGGCATTTGAAAAATGATTCATATTTAAAATGTGTCTCATGTCATAAGTATGAATCAAGCATTTGTAAGATCCGAAATCATCCTCAAAGTCACATTCAATAAATTCATACATGATAAGCATAGATTTATTGAAAAGATGATAAGATAGAGGATCACATTTCATTTTTATAAATTTCTATTCATTTGATTTGCTTCTTATAAGCATGCCTTTACCTTTAATAAAACAAGTGTCAACATTTAAGACGGAAAGGTAAAAAAAATCATCAAGCATGATTCCATGATAACATCCTTTTAATATCTTGATATTCATCATCAAGTATGATTTTAAAAAGTATGTTAAAGAGAAATCATTAAGACCAAATGCATGATACACTCACTTATTTTCAAAATATTCATCATGTTTATTTTCATGAGATTCACAAGATTGGTAAAATAAATTCATTAATCTCAATAGGATAGAAAATTATTTACATTTCATACAATTAATTTCATGTTAGCATGCTTTTTCATTTATGTTAAATAAAAACATGCATCAACGTTTAGGATCAAAAAATGAATTTTGTCATTTTCAATCAAAATCATTTTGTTGGTTTATTATAAAATATGCAATATTATCATTTTCGAAATTACTATCATGATCATAATTTTTGTATTTTTATTTTAAACATGTAATTTTCAAGAAAATTAATTCTAAACTAAAAAAGAAAATACATCATGAAAGCATCAAGTAATTTCAAAATAAACCAAAGGCATTTTAATTACCTCAACGTCGAAGGCTGTTAAGGCGTAGTTTGCCACCTCGCTTTTGTTGATTGTCTTCTCGTCTTCGGAGGAGCTCGATTCATCTCATTTTTTGTTCTTCTTCTTTGGCCTCTTCCTCCATTCAAGTTCATTGTTTATTTTATATTTTTGTTTAATAAACTTATTAAGATTTAGTGTTCGAAGATCAAGTTCATCATTGTCCTCATCACTTGAGTCATCGCTCAAGTGGTATTCATTCGTCCGGAGTTCTAAATTCTTCCTGTTCTTTGGAAGGTTGTTTTGTTCATCATGTTCATCATGTGCATTGTGCACCATTTTATATGTCATCAATGAACCGATAAGTTCTTCAAGTGGAAAAATATTTAAATCTTTTGTTTCTTGTATTGCTGTTACTTTTGATTCCCAAGCTTTAGAAAGTGATCGTAAAACTTTACTAACAAGTTCAAAATTCGAGAAACATTTGCCAAGAGCTTTTAAACCATTGACGACATTCGTGAAACGAGTGTACATGTCAACAATGGTTTCGCTCGGCTTCATTCGAAAAAGTTCGTAAGAATGCACGAGAATGTTGATTTTGGACTCTTTCACTCGGCTAGTGCCTTCATGAGTGACCCCAAGAGTTCTCCAAATATCAAAAGCCGAATCACACATCGAAACGCGATTAAATTCCTTTTTGTCAAGTGCACAAAACAAGGCATTCATAGCCTTTGCGTTTAAAAAAAAATACTTCTCCAAATCCGACCATTCGTTCATCGGTTTAGAGGGAAGTTGAAAACCGTTTTCAACAATATTCCATAAATCCAAATTTATAGAAATCAAGAAAACTCTCATTCGAGTTTTCCAATAAGTGTAGTCCAATCCATTAAACAACGGTGGACGAAAAATCGAAAAGCCCTCTTGAAAGCCATGAAGAGCCATTTCTCTCGGGTGTAAATCCAAAATGAGAAATACCGGCTCTCACCGACACAATTGTTAGGATCAAGAACACTAAGAGGGGGAATTAGTGCAACGGATAAAAACGTCAACTTCGTAAAATCTCTCGTACGATAAAAATCGTTTCCGACGTAAAACTGATTTCAGAAACTTAGCTTGAAAGCATACGTAAATATATTGAAGGCAGTAAGCTATTGAAGGGGTTTGCAGTAAGGTAATAGCAGGAAACAAAATGCAAACTAGAGAAGACAGGAGTTTACAGTGGTTCGGTCAATCGTGACCTACATCCACTCCTCCGATTCCTCTTCCGTTGAGGCCACCGGCATCCACTAACGATCTTCCTTTACTAGGCGAAGATCAACCTCCTTCTTACACCCGTATTCTCCTATTACTGGGTTTAGGAGACAACCCTTACAAGCACTCACTATCCTCTCTTAAACAGAATTCTAACACTTAAGCTAGAGGAGGGAAATTCTAGAGATTGCAGCAATGTTTTCTCTCTTTTAATCTCTCTGTGCTTGTGTGTTTTACCCAGGGATTGGAGGGGTATTTATAGGCTCCAAATTAGTTTGAATTTGGAGCTCGAAACTGTCATCTCCCAGAATTCCGGGGCCTGGCGGTTGCACCGCTTGACTGGGGCAGTTGCACCACTGTCAGAGCTCGGAGACTGAGCTCCTAGGCGGTGCCACCACTTGTCAGGGGCGGTTGCACCGCCTGGCAGAGCTCGGAGACCAAGCTCAGGCGGTGCCACCGCCTGACTGGGGTGGTTGCACCGCCCAGCCAGAGCTTGGAGACCGAGCCCTGGGCGGTTGCACCGCCCAGCCAGAACTTGGAGACCGAGCCCTGGGCGGTGCCACCGCTGACCTAGGTAGTGCCACCTCTGGGCGAGAGATCTGGGTCCGAATGGGTTGATCCATTCAGCCCAATCTCGTTCTTTTAAGGGCCCAATTGCCCCTAGATTAAGTTAATGAGATCACCTCCCATTTCTAACTTAATCATCGTGCTAACTACGACAATTCTTAAGACTTTTACTACAGCTTGCTCTGGTGCATCAATCGCTTCTTCCGGCGAGCTTCCGATGAACTTCCGTCGATCATCCGATGAACCCTTGGTGATGCTTCTGCGGACTTCCGGCAAACTCCTGGACTTGCGATGATCCACTTGGCGAGTTCCGACGAGCTTCTTTTGGCAAGCTCCTGGACTTCTCGGATTTGTTCCCGTAGAACCTCCAACGACCGTCCGGACTTCCGTCGAGCTCTCGAACTCCCAACGTGATCATAGTCTTGACTCCAGCGCAACTCCTGCTGCATATCTTACTTCCATCGTAGTTAATCCTGCACACTTAAAATAAAACTTCGATCGAGATAATTAATCCTAAGCAATTAACCAAGTTGTCTGGCATGTCATTGGTCCCTCGACGCTTCGTCCGATTCTTCGGCGCATCGTCCTCTCCTGCTGCCTATTGCCCAATCGGCCGGTTGACTTCGCAACTCCGATATCCTTGGCACAATACCTGCTCTTCTTGGCCTGATGCCCGAGTCCATGGCCCGAAGCCTTCTGTCATTATGTCGACCGATCCACCGGCCCGACGTCCAATCTTCTGACATGTTCCTCCAACACAACATGATTTTTCCTGCTTTAATTGTCTCATCCTGATCGAATCATCCCGCGTCACTCAAAACGCAGATTAAAACATAAACACATATCAAGTGGATTCATCATCAAAATACGAGATTCAACAATGGTCTCCCAGGAAAGTTGGGTGGTGCAACCACCCAGGTCAAGTAGTGGCACCACTTGGGCTCAGTCTCCGAGCGAGACTGGGCGGTGCAACCACCCCAATCAAGCGGTGGCACCGCCTAGGCTCAGTCTCCGAGTGAGAGTGGGCGGTGCAATAGCCCCAGTCAGGCGGTTGCACCGCCCAAAGGCTCAGTCTCCGAGCTGCCAGGCGGTTGTACCGCCCCAATCAGGAGGTAGTACCGCCAGGACCCCGAAAATATGGGAAAAGATATTTTTGAGCTCTAAATTCAAACTAGTTGGGGCCTATATATACCCCACCCTTTCTTGCATGAAAGGGCACCGAAAATCCATTCTTACTCTGTGAGTTTTAGAGCTCAAAGGTGTTGTAAAGGCTAGAAGTTCTCCTCCCTCTTTTCTTCCAAGTTTTGATCTTTCAAGAGATGAGAGAAATATCTGTAAGGGTTGTCTCCTAAGCCCATCAAAAGGAGTGAAACTGTAAAAGGGTGATTGGCCTTTGCCTATTGAAGGAAGGCCTCTAGTGGATGTAGGTGAAGATTGACCAAACCACTCTAAATCTCAGTTTGCATTTACTTTTTGTTCTCTATCTTAACTGCAAACTACCTCCATAACTTTACTTTAACTGCACTTCACTTAATCTAAGTTAAAGCAATTTTTGAATCGACTTTCATACCGAAATCGTTTTTATCGCACGAACGTCGTATTTCGATTTGCAATTACATTCTATTCTCTATCTTAACTGCAAACTGCCTCTATATCTTTACTTTAATTGCATCTAGCTTAATCACAAGTTAAAGTGATTTCTGAATCGGCTTTCTTACTGAAATCGTTTTTATCGTACGAATATCGTTTTAAATCGTCGAAAGTTTTCCATTGCACTAATTCACCCCCCCCCCTCCCCCCTCTTAGTGCTCTTGATCCTAACACACCTCTCCAAGAATTCAACATACCATTCTAGATCGAAGCATATTAATGTGAGATATCACTGGATTCGTGATATGCTTGAGATGAAAGAATTACAGTTGGAAAAAGTGCATACTAATGAGAATGGATAAGATATGTTGACAAAGTATTTGCCTAAGGAGAAGCTTGAAGCATGTAGGTAAAGAGCGGGCTTAGTACAACCCACCATATGAGCTGGAGGGGGAGAATTGTTGGGTCCAACCCATATGTGGGCTTGGACAATTTGGGCCATAAGCCCAAATCATTAATTAAGAGAGAAAGAGCAAATGGTGAGGGTAGCAAATAGAGAGAGTAGCGAGCGTGCACAGCAAACGTGTGAGTGAACAGTGACAGCACACGATAAAAGAGAGAGAGAAAAATTAGGTTTATGAGTTTTTCTGCTTGACGATTGATCGATGGCCAAACGTTGTCAGTTTTGGCCCAAATTTTATGTGGAGAATCCTTGCAGTAAACTTTACAATACTAATGGTGTTGATCTATAGTTTACCCTCTCTAAGATACTTTCCTGCTATACTCATTTTGTGAGACCTAGAATTCTTTTTTGAGGAGATCCATCCTATATGATAATATGCTAGAGCTAAGATCTATGTTCTTGGTGTTATTATGATCCTCTAGTTATTTTATAGAAGATTTACTGTAAACATGTTATCATTATTATTGATAGTGGAAGTTTGAGGTGGACTACGGTCCCATGGTTTTTCCCACATTGGGTTTTCCATGTTAAAAGATTTGGTCTCACTGTGTGATTGATTTTTTGCTCTATCATTTATACTATGATGGTTGATATTTCCATTTGGATATCAAGTTGGTATTTTGATGAGGAACCCATTTTGATATACAAAGAGGGAAAAGAATATTTTGCTTTAACGGTTTTTTCCCAACAATTTACAACATGCAAACTAACAATTTGGCAAGTGTTACTTCTCTTTGAAGTATGAAGGCTAGTAAGTTTTGGAAAAAGAATGCAAGATAGCAAGCTAGCAAGATAGCAATGCATCATTTTAGAATATGCAATCTAGAAAATTTTACTCCCCCTTTGTCATTGTCAAATAGAAGGGAAGAATACAATATTGTAATTCTTTTCCCTTTACTTCAATCTTCAAATTATGACAAAGATAAAATATCATTCTTAATTCAATATGTTTGTGCATCATTATTGTTTCAAATTAAAACCTACATAATTTCAAAATCTTATATTTCATCCTTACTTCATGCAATAAATCAATCATCACTATGGGCATATCATATATGATACTCAAGCATTCATGATATATCATATTGGGCATAATATTCATGATGCTAAGACATTAAAAATTTTAAGCATTTATCACTTCATGCATTAAATCAATATTTTAATCATGATACCAACCATTTATCATTTCTCCCATGCATGATATTAAAGCATTCATGATTCCAAACATTAAATCATTATTTTTAAGCATTTATCACTTCATGATTGTTGGTACCAAACATTCATCATTTATTTTCTCCCCTTTTATCATAGGCAAAAAGAGGGGAATAGCACAAAGGTGTAAATATTCAAGTCATCACATGGAAGATATAAAGAAAAATTTGATGATGAGATATACTTCATGAATACAAGGAATTATACAAAGAAAATCATATCATGAAAGATAAGATCATGTGAATACTAAAAGATATGATTCATTTTGATAAATATTCTTTTTAATAAAATATAAGAAATCATTCGAGAATAAAAAGTGAGGGATCTTGATTCACATAAGGAAAATATCAAGTTTTGATTCCAAGAATTCAAGATCATGATTTTTAAAAAAATCATTCAAATTCATAATCATCAAAATCACTTTCATAATTCAAGAGATTCAAAATATAAATAGATTCATCACTAAGGATTTCTAAGATGAAAACTCGATAAGATAGAGAATTTTTCAAGAAACATGCATTCTCCTCTTTTTGTTTCAATTTAAGTGATTTGATTTCATACAAGTATACCTTTTTTCTTTTATGCCAAATAAAAATATGTATCATCATTTAAAACCAAAAGACAAAGACAAGATTCATCACAAAAATCACCAAGACTTTAAATCATTATGCATAATTAAATCATTAAGCATGGTACCAAAACTTTTAACATTTTTATTATGTTTTACATCATTATCCATTATTAAATCATCAACCATGATTTCATTAAACATAAAGTATTTTCAATTAAAATCAAAATAAAAATTAAAAAGCAATACAAAAATTATTGTTACTTCATTATATCATTATTACTTCATTATATCATTAAAACATCAAGCATGATTTTATTAAACATAAAGCATTTTCAATCAAAATCATTTTGTTTGTAATGCATGAATTCTAACTTTTCATGCTTAATGTTAGGAGTTAACATTGTCATGCTCAAAATTTAATTATTATTATTTTAAAATCACTAGAAAGAGAAGCATGATATTTTTTTTACTAATTAATTTAAAAATAACTCATGAAAAAGCATCAAGTATTTTCAAAATAAAGTAAAAGAGTTTTGTTTGAGTTGTTTACCTTACTATTGAAAGCCACCAAAGCATGGTTCATAACCTCGTCTTCGGATGTACTTATTTCATCCTCCACCATCGTCTTGAGTGCCTTCTTCTTCTTTTATAGCTTCTTCATTTACAGACATTCATTTTTGAAGTGTCCCAATCGATTGCATCCATAGCAAGTTGTTTTATCCAATTTAAGTTCATTTTTATTTTTTAATTATTGTTTCATAATTTTTTTAAATTTTTATAGTGAGAAGTTCAAAGTCATCATCATCACTTAAGTTATGACTCAAGTGGTATTCTATTATTCGAAGTGTCAAATCCTTCCTGTTCTTTGGAAGGTTGTTCTTATATTTGTTTTGTACCATACAACTCATTAATAGGTAATTAAAGACCCGATAAATTCTTCAAGTGGAAAATAGTTCAGATCCTTGGCTTCTTGAATTGTCGTTACTTTAGGATCCCAACTCTTTGGGAGGGATCTTAATATTTTGTTATTAAGTTCAAAATTAGAAAAAAATTTACCAAGTACTTTTAGACCGTTGATGACATCCGTAAACCAAGTTTACATGTCTCCAATGGTCTCACTTAGTTTCATCCGAAACAATTCAAAATCATCCATCAAAAAATTGATTTTCGAATCTTTACTTCACTAGTGCCTTCATATATGATTTCAAATGTATGCCAAATGTCAAAAGTTGTTTCATAAATAGAAACTCGATTGAATTCAATTTTATCCAAAGTACAAAATAAAGCATTCATAGCTTTGGTATTCAAAGAGAAAGTCTTCTTCTCTAAATCATTCCAATCGTTCATTAGAAGAAAAGACTTTTGAAATCTATTTTCGATAATATTTCATAAATTTAAATTAATAGAAAGCAAGAAAACTCTCATTCAAGTTTTCCAATATATGTTGTCTGTCCCATTGAACATAAGAGGATGAATGATGGAAATTTCCTCTTGAAATCTGAAAAGAGCCATTTCTCTTGGTTGTTGAACCAAATGAGAAAAAACATGGCTTTGATAATAACTTTTAGGATCAAGTCGGCATTAAGAGGTGCGGGGGTGAATTAGTGAAGTGGATAAAAACGTCGTCGGTTCAAAAAATCTTCATTTTGATTAAAACCGATCTCGGAAGATGTTAACTTGAAAGCGTATAAGAGCGTAGTGAGAGTAAGAAATTAGTTTGCAATGTAAAGTAGATTACAATAAAGGTAAATAGCAAAACAGAAATGCAAACTGATTTATAGTGGTTTGGTTGTCGTGACCTACATCCACTCTCAATTCCTCTTACGTCGAGGCTACCGGCTTCCACTACCGATCTTCTTTTAACGGACGAAGATCAACTACCTTTTTACACCCCTCTTCTCCTTTTCACAGGTTTAGGAGACAATCTTTTACAAGCACTCACTCCTCCCTAAACATAATTCTAAACTTAGAACTAGAGGAGGGATTCTTTCAAGAGATTGCTATAGTATTTCTCACTTTTAAGCTCTTTGTGCTTATGTATGTTAACAATGGATGAGAGGGGTATTTATAGGCCTTAAGTGGATTTAATCTTGGAGTCTAAAAGTGTCTTATCCCTTATTTTCGAGGTACTGGTGGAACCACCACCTTTGCTAGGCGGTACCATCGCCTACAGCACTAACACTGGGTGTTACCACCACTTGGGAGATCATGTCTAGGTGGTACCATCACCTAGACTAGCAGTACCACTACCTGATAGTCTCGAAGATTGAGTTTGGGCGGTACCACCGCTTAACACAGTCTTGGAGATTGTGCCACCAATGGTTCCATCTGTTGGGTCACTATTTGGGCCTTTCACTTGGCCCAACATAGCTTAAACTTGGGCCCAACTGGCCCCTAATTGAGTTGGCCCAATTCCAACCTAATTACACCTCAAACCTACTTTGATCTAGATAATTATCATAAAGCTAAATCAAATATTGTCCGGCATATCATTAGTTCATTGACGCCTCATCCAATTCTCTTGCGACCTATTGCACAATCGACCAGTTGACCTTCGCAACTCTGATTTCCTTGGTATAATTTCTGCTCTTCTTGGCTCAATGCCCGAACCCATTGCCTAAAGTCTTCTGCCGATATATTGACCGATCCTTCGGCTCGATGACCAATCTTCTGACATGTTCTACTTTGGCCCAACATGATTCTTTCTACTTTTAATTGTCTCTCCCCGATCGAAGCTTCCAACGTCACTCAAAATGCTGATTAGATAAATACTATCAATTGGTTTCATCATTAAAATCCAATATTTAATATAAGGGAATATAAATACATGGTAACTGAGGACAGACTTATCTAATGGATTAGATTCTCTTATATCATCTAGGGACTGTGGCGTAGTTGCCTAGTACGTCTGTAGTTGATGAGTTGAGTGAATTATTATGGAGATAATAATTCACTAAGTCAGAAGGAGTTCTGACTAGTATAACTTATGGTCGGCTCGATATTGAGCTTGGAGAGTCATACACATATGATAGGTATTGCAACGAGTATAGGTTCGGATATGAGATATCCGTTGGAGCCCCTATCTTATTAGATATCTAAAAAGCTCCTGAATTATTGGATCATATGGATGAGATCCAATAAGAGTCAATAAAAGATTATTTGGTAGAGACCCACTAATCTAAGAGGCTTGGACAGTTGGATGGAGATTTAGTACATAATATTGTAAGATCCATTAGGGTTAAGTTGATAGGGGGCCTCTATAAATAGGAGGGAACTAAAGGGTCATGGGCTAGGTTTTTTTTTAGCTGCCACCTCCTATTCTCCTCTCTCTCTCTCCTCCTCATACTATAGCCCCTATTTAGGGTGTGTGGACAACAAGAAGGGGCAACCCTTTCTTGATTGTGTGGTGCACGCGAGGAACAAATTTGAGCGATGATTTAAGGAGCATCTTCACAGCCCCTGCCGTATAGATCACTATTAGAGAGGAGGGTATTTGAACTCCTTCATCCAATCCCATAGGTCTTCTAGAATTTAGGAATATATGATCTCCCTAAGTAATTCTCTTACATGCAGTTTTTCGATTTCGTGGGTTTTTGCGCACCAACTTTTGCACAACGATAAAAAAATATTTTTCTGCAGAAATTCTAAGATTTTGTTTTCTATTCTTCTATTGTATATATAATTTTGGCTTAGTTTTCTCAACAATGATATCAGAGCCAAGTTGCTTATGCAAAAGATTGATTTTTAAATTACTTGTGTTGTGGACAATCGTGTAGAATTGTTTTACATGATTGCTTTGATTTTTTTGTTGTAGTTTTCAAATCTGTGTTGAATCTCTTCTTACTGTTAAGAGATGTTTTAAAGAGGACTTTTGATGTCAAATTTGTTGACACAAAAGGGGAAGAAAGGGCAGCAACTGTTGCTGCCCCTTGGATTGGCCCAAGGCTGCTTGCAGCCTTGGCTGAGAGCTCCATTTTGCTGCTCTCGGCCTGGCCAAAAGCAGTAGGAATGAGAGCAGCAAGGCTGCTCTCAACCTGCTGCATGGCAGCCCCTACAGCCAAGTTTCTTGGCTGCAAGGGGCACCATAGGTGGCTAGGGTTTCCTAGCCGCCCAACTGGCCCTAGTGGCCAGGACTCCTGTGTTAGGATCGGAGCAGCACTAAGAGGGGGGGGTGAATTAGTGTAGCGGATTAAAACTTCGGTTTTAATAAAAAAATCTTTCGTATGATAAGAGCGGAACTTGACAAGCTTAATCTTGAAAGCGTATTCTTAAATATGCGCAGCAAAAGTAATAAGGAACTAAAGCATATAAGAAGGTTTGTAATAATGTAAACAGCAATAATGAAATGCAAACCAAGAATCACGCCAATTTTAGAGTGGTTCGGTCAAATGACCTACTCCACTTGCGAGGCCCCTCTTCGATGAGGCTCCCACCTTCCACTAGCAAGTCTCTTGAAATGGAAGGGTAAATACCCCTCTTACAACTCTTTACAAGCGGTTCACTCTCTTACAGATTTTCGAGAAGAGATGAGGTGAACACTAGCAAATTGAAAAGAAGACAAGCTAACACTTTTCTAAGACCTTTCTCTCAAACTCTTGCTGCTCAAAAAGTTGTAATCTCAGCTGAGATTTGAGGGGTATTTATAGGCCTCAAGAGGATTCAAATTTGGGCTCCAAAATTCAAATCCTCTTTGGGTTCCCGATGCTGGCAGTGCCACCGCCCAGCCCTCCGGTTCACTTGGTTTGGCTTACTTTTAGCCCAAACCAAATCTGACTTTGGCCCCAGTTGGCCCCCTAACCAGGATATAGGATTATTTCTTAATCCTAATCCTAATTACAAGTGAACTATATAACAAAACACATCCTAAGCAATTTATTAACCGCGAACGTCAAGTCTTGTTCCGGCGAGCTTTCCGACGAACTTCCTTCGACGGGGTCCAAGCAGGCTCCCGAACTTGTGATGACTTTAATGAGTAGCTGAGACTTCTCGGTGATCTCTGCGAACTTCCGACGATCTCTTCGGCAAACTTCCAACAGGTTCCCGATTTCTTCTCGGTTGGTTCCGGCAGCATCTCCGACGATTCTTCGGACTCTTAAACGTTCATCGAACTCGACTCCGGTATACTTGCTTTGTGTTTTCTATTTATCGTAGTTAATCCTGCACACTTAACTCAATAATATGGATTAGATCAAATAACCCATCAATTGATTTTATCATCAAAATCCGAGATTCAACAATCTCCCCCTTTTTGATGATGACAATCAATTGATGACGGAGTTAAACATAACTCCCCCTATCTATATGCCATATTATGAGAAGATAAAAAACACTTGAATTCCATCCCATTGGATTCAAGCATAACCCGATAAGTTCTAACCGTAGAGCTTATCGTGATCCTCATTAAACAATAGTGAGTACAAAACTTCTATCATAAGTTAAATGAAAAGGGACGTATTTTACTACGACAGAAGATAAAGATTTTCAATATAAATTTTATGATTTAGATGTAAGGCATGCTTTCAATATGATCAATCAATCTTATGATATTTTCAAGGATTTTGCAAGGCATATAAGTCATTCATATCACACAAGTTTTTGTAATCCATATAAGTCATGCTATCATTATGGTGTAGGTCATCACTTCTCCCCCTTTGTCATCAACAAAAAGAGACAAGCCATCGAATTGATGATCATAAAAAATAGCATTTAATAAGGTTTATCATTCAAATTTGCCAGAAATAGTTTATCCAAAAGAAATCATGCAGATCAAAACAGTAGTTATCTAAAAGGAAGGATCAGTTATCGTTTAATCGATGACAAACTTTGAACTTGTTGTTAAAAGCAAACAGAACATAATAAAAAGATACATCAGTTTAATCCTTAGGAGGTAATCCATAATGCTGATACATGATATCTATTTTTTCATTCAGTTGTCGTAGTGTCTTCAAAATTTCAACTTGTTGATTTTGAATTTATTCTTGTTGTTATTTGATCTGAGATAGTTCCGCCATAATGCGATCTTCAGAGGAGGAAATAGGAGCTGAAGGTGCTGCGCCAAAAGGACTAGGAGGAGGAGATTCATTTCCCATAAGAATTGGTGTTTCGGGGTGTTCTATTGGTGGAGGAATTGGATCCGTCCTTCTAGGCTGCCTAACCCATATGCCATTGCTAAAGGTGCACCTAAGTCTTTTCAGCAGGTTTTTATTTATTATGTTATATCTATCATTTTGAATAGATTCTTCATCGGGTGGGATGCAAATGTCATAGGCATGAAGAAATCTAGTGATTAACCTCCCATATGGCAGCATAGTATCTTTAGCCATAATATCCTGCATGTGTTGCCGAATTGAGTACCCAAAACAATTATCCTGACCGGTCATAATCCAATACATGGTACTCATCTCAATTTGACTTATTTCGTCAAGATGAAATTGTTTGGGGAATATGATGCTTGTGATAATGTGATGAAGAATTTTAGAGTTGAAAGGCAGTAAGTGTTCACAGCTCTTGGGTAGGAAGTCAAGGTTTGGATTTGCAAAGATTGTTTCTACGGCTTCGGTATAGGTTGCTCCTATTGAGTTGACGTCCCATTTACCTTTAAAATAGCATCCTCTATCTTTTTTAGTTATGCCAATTAGCTCACAAATGGTGCTATCAAATATTCTAATGGGTGTTCCTAGAAGGTAAGTGCTTAGGCTATTATTGTCCTCATATAGGTTGGCATAGAACAATCTAACTAATCGCGGATAGATTGGTTCATCTAGTTGTAGTAGAGGTAGAGCTTTTAGGTGTGCAAAACACCTAATGGGATCTAAGTCTTCTAGTTCATCCAAATCAACGTATTTTCTCTTATGGATATCTCGTCTTTTAAATTTTGGAAAACTAAGGGCTACCTCTTTTGATCTAAAAAGATCATGGTCAAATGAATCTCCCTCAATCCTTTTTCCTTTTGATCTCTTAGGAGCCATTATCTAGCCATTATCTCTTATGGAGATTATGTTGAGAGATGGAAGGCTTGGACCACCAAGAATCCTTCTCCAATGCTTCTAAGAGGTAGAATGAGGGTTAGAGGAAATGGGAGAGGGTTTTGAGAGCTCTTTCTTCGGGTTGGGGGCGGTGTCACCGCCGGCCCTAACCCCTCGGGTTAATAAGGGTCGTTCGGTCGGTGCCACCGCCAAACTGAGCGGTGTCACCGCCTGGCGCCCGAGCGCTCAGGCGGTGCAACCGCCAGATCTGGCGGTGCCACCACTGGCATCCCGTGGAGGAAAAAAAAAAAAATTTTCTTCCTCTCCCCCTTTTTTGTTTGTTTCCCTCAAGATAATAAGTTATACTTTAATGGATCATTTTGAAGTGAAGAAGAAAGAAGAAATCAAATCCACAAAAGAAAGGAAAAGGACGAGTCATTTTTCGTGAAGCTCATTTTAGGGACAATTTAACATGCCTAATTCCCTTCTAATGAATTCAAATTGGTCTTCATTCAAGGCTTTTGTGAATATATCTGCTAATTGATGCTTTGTGTCAATGAATTCTAGAACAACATTATTGTTAAGGACATGATCGCGTATGAAATGATGCCTAACGTCGATGTGCTTAGTTCTAGAATGCTGAATTGGATTTTTAGTAAGACATATGGCACTAGTATTATCACATTTTATGGGAATATTTTTAAAGTGAATTCCATAGTCTTCCAATGTATTTTTCATCCAAACAACTTGTGCACAGCATACACTCGCAGCAATGTATTCGGCTTCCGCCGTAGATAGTGCTACTGAATTTTGTTTCTTGGAAGTCCAAGAAACAAGTGCATGTCCTAAAAATTAGCATGTTCCGAATGTACTTTTTCTATCTATCCTACATCCGCCAAAATTGGCATCCGCATAAGCCATTAAATCAAAATTTTCAGATTTTGGATACCATAAACCTAAATTTGGAGTTCCTTTAAGATACCTAAATATTCTTTTAACACTTTTAAGATGAGATAGTTTAGGATTTGATTGAAACCTAGTACAAAGTCCTACACTAAATATGATATCTGGTCTAGTAGCGGTAAGGTAGAGTAGACTACCTATCATTCCCCTATATGTTTTTTGATCGAAATTTTCACTATTTTCATCCATATCTAACTTAGTCGCAGTACTCATAGGGGTGTTTATTGCTTTTGAATTATCCATGTTAAATCGTTTTAACAATTCTAATGTGTATTTAGATTGGTTAATAAATATACCATCCTTAAGTTGTTTGACTTGTAATCCTAAAAAGAAAGTTAATTCCCCCATTAAACTCATTTCAAATTCATGGCTCATAGATTTGGCAAATGATTCACATAATGACTCATCCGAAGAGCCAAAAATAATATCATCAACATAAATTTGCACAATAAGAAATTATTTTCAAAATGTTTAATAAATAATGTAGTATCAACCTTGCCTTTGGTAAAATTATTTAAAATAAGAAAGGAACTAAGCCTTTCATACCAAGCTCTAGGAGCTTGTTTCAAGCCATAGAGAGCCTTAGTCAATTTGAATACATGATTAGGAAGAAGAGAATTTTCAAATCCGGGAGGTTGTTCGACATATACTTCTTCGGAAATAAAACCATTCAAGAAGGCACTTTTGACATCCATTTGAAATAGTTTAAAATTATAACTACTAGCATAGGCAAGGAGCATCCTTATGGCTTCTAATCGAGCCACGGGAGCGAAGGTTTCTTCGTAATCGATACCTTCTTCTTGGTTGAAACCTTTGGCCACTAATCTAGCCTTGTTTCTAACCACGATACCATTTTCGTCTTGCTTGTTTCTAAAGACCCACTTAGTACCAATGACTAAATGGTCACTAGGTCTAGGAACAAGCTCCCACACCTTGTTTCTCTCAAATTGATTCAGTTCCTCTTGCATTGCAATAATCCAAAAATCATCTTTTATGGCCTCGTCAATGCACTTAGGTTCGATTTGAGAGAAGAAGGCGGCATTAGCACAAAAATTCTTGAAAGAGGAACGAGTTTGAACCCCTTTAGATGTATCCCCTATAATTAGCTCCTTTGGATGAGCATCTATATACTTCCATTCCTTAGGTAAGGAAATTTCGGAAGAAGGTGCATCCAAGTTGCTATTTTAAGGAGGGGGTTCATTTAAATTCAAATTATCAAAACTAAGATCATCATCAAAATCATTTTTCTTAAAATTTGAGACTTCATTAAAAACTACATGAATAGACTCTTCAATTACTAAGGTTCTTTTATTAAAAATCCGAAAAGCTTTCGAAACGGAAGAGTAACCAAGAAAGATGCCTTCATCGGATTTTGCATCAAATTTTCCTAAGGCATCCCTTTCATTTAAAATAAAGCATTTACAACCGAAAACTTTAAAATAGGAAATATTTGGTTTTTTGTTATTCCATAATTCATAGGGAGTTTTTGATAAGGAAGGTCTTATTAGGACTCTATTCATGATGTAGCAAGCCGTATTTACGGCTTCGGCCCAAAAATACTTAGGTAAACTATGTTCATTTAACCTAGTTCGTGCCATTTCTTGTAGGTTTCTATTTTTTCTTTCAACTACTCCATTTTGTTGGGGATTTTTCGGAGTGGAGAAGTTATGGTTGTATCCATTAACTTCACAAAAATTTTGAAAGTCATGGTTTTGAAATTCGCCACCATGTTCACTCCGAATTGATGAAATCATGAATCCCTTTTCGTTTTGAGTGAGTTTACAAAATTTAGAGAAACACTTGAAACAATCACTTTTGTGAGCTAAGAAATAGGTCCAAGTGTATCTAGAGTAGTCATCCACAATCACAAAAGCATATTTGCTTCCACCTAGACTTGTTGTATCAATTGGTCCAAATAAGTCCAAATGAATCAATTGTAACGGTCTAGTGGTGCTAATTTGATTTTTTGGTTTGAAGCTTGTTTTTATTTGTTTCCCTAGTTGACATGCATTGCATACCTTATCTTTAATAAACTTCATATTCGGAATCCCTCGTACTAATTCTTGAGATGAGATTTTAGATATTGTTTTCATGCTTGCATGGCCTAATCTCCTATGTCAAAGCCAAGCATCATCATTTATGGCGGAGAAACACATTTCATTACTTAGTTCATCAAGATTGATGGTATAGACATTATTTTGTTTTAAAGCAATCATAGTCATGTTATGATTTGGTTTTTCAATGATGCACATATTTGATTCAAATCTAACGATATAACCTTTATCGCATAATTGACTAATGCTCAATAGATTATGTTTTAATCCATCAACTAGTAACACATCATCAATGGAAAAACTTGATTTGTTACCTATGGTTCCCTTGCCAATGATTTTTCCTTTGTTGTTGTCTCCGAAGGTGACATAGCCTTCGTCCATGCTAGTGAGCTTGGTGAATTGGGATGGATCTCCGGTCATATGCCTTGAGTATCCACTATCAAGATACCATCTCTTGCTCCTAGCATGTGATGGTGTATGTTTCTACAAGAAGGAATTATTTTTAGGTACCCATTTACTTTTGGGTGCCTCAAAAATTAATCTAACTTGTTTATCATGTTGCATAGACTTGATCATGGTTCCTTTAGGAACCCAAATCAATTTGTTCGGACTAATTTTCTTGAATGGACATTGGTAAGTTATATGTCCATATTTGCAACAAAAGTTGCAATTGCTTTGATGTTGAACATGTAAGATAGGACCTTTAACGAAGGTGGTTGGATTTTGGTGAGTACTTCTCACAAATCCGATTCCACTCCTTTTAGGAACGTGACCCTTATTTGTAAGGATCATATTTAAGGACTTGCTACCGACCTCGAATTTCTTCAAGGTGTCCTTAAGTACTAAGTTCTCATTTTGGAGAGTTTCTAAATCATGGCATTTAACATATGGAGCTAGACAATCATGATATTCAGTTTTTAATTTATCAAAAGCACAAGTAAGACTATCATGCTCCTTTCTTAGTAATTTGTATTTTCTACTAATTGTCTTACATTCATCAAATAACTCATGGAAGGCATTTAATAAATCATGATAAGGTAAATCTGCATTAATTAAGTCCGTTACCTCTTCTTCAAAGGCCATTAGGGCGTAGTGAGCAACTTGCTCGGTGTTGGACTCCTCTTCTTCGGATGTGCTTGAGTCATCCCATGTTGCCTTGAGCGCCTTCTTCTTTGGTGTTCTCTTTTTTTTTTTGAGGGCAATCGTTCTTGTAGTGTCCCGTTTTTTTTGCATTCATAGCAAATCACTTGGTCCTTCTTTTGTTCAAATTTATTTTTTGTATTATTTTTAAATTTATTCTTCCTTAAATATTTTTTGAATTTTTTGAGTCAAAAGTGCAATGTCATTGTCACTGTCCTCATCACTTGATGTTCCTTTCAAGTGGTCTTCTTGTGATTTGAGTGTCATATCCTTCCTGTTCTTTGGAAGGGGGGTTCTCGAGCCTCGTCATGAGCTTGACATGTCATTTCGTAGGTCATTAGAGACCCAATGAGTTCTTCAAGAGGGAATGTTTTAAGGTCTTTGGCCTCTTGAATGGCCGTAACTTTTGGATCCCAACTTTTAGGGAGGGATCTTAAGATTTTAGTTACTAGTTCAAAGTTAGTAAAATCTTTACCAAGAGCTTTGAGTCCATTGATGACATCCGTAAACCGGGTGTACATGTCTCCGATGGACTCACTTGGTTTCATTCGGAAAAGTTCGTAAGAGTGCACAAGAATGTTGATTTTGGACTCTTTCACTCGGCTAGTGCCTTCATGAGTGACCTCAATAGTTCTCCAAATATCAAAAGCCGAATCACAAATTGAAACATGATTAAATTCGTTTTTGTCTAGTGCACAAAATAAGGCATTCATAGCCTTTGCATTTAAAGCAAAAACCTTCTTCTCCGATTCATTCCATTCGCTCATCGGAAGAGAAGATTTTTTAAATCCGTTTTCAACAATAGTCCAAAGCTCGAAATCCATAGAAATGAGGAAGATCCTCATCCGAGTCTTCCAATACGTGTAATCCGACCCATTAAACATAGGTGGACGAGTGATAGAATGGCCCTCTTGCATGCCGGAGTAAGCTATCTCTCTTGGGTATTAAACCAAATATGAGATATAACCTTGCTCTGATACCAATTGTTAGGATCGGAGCAGCACTAAGAGAGGGGGGTGAATTAGTGCAGCGGATTAAAACTTCGGTTTTAATAAAAATATCTTTCGTATGATAAGAGCGGAACTTGACAAGCTTAATCTTGAAAGCGTATTCTTAAATATGCGCAGCAAAAGTAATAAGTAACTAAAGCATATAAGAAGGTTTGCAATAATGTAAACAGCAATAATGAAATGCAAACCAAGAATCACGCCGATTTTAGAGTGGTTCGGTCAAATGACATACTCCACTTGCGAGGCCCCTCTTCGATGAGGCTCCCACCTTCCACTAGCAAGTCTCTTGAAATGGAAGGGTAAATACCCCTCTTACAACTCTTTACAAGCGGTTCACTCTCTTACAGATTTTCGAGAAGAGATGAGGTGAACACTAGCAAATTGAAAAGAAGACAAGCTAACACTTTTCTAAGACCTTTCTCTCAAACTCTTGCTGCTCAAAAAGTTGTAATCTCAGCTGAGATTTGAGGGGTATTTATAGGCCTAAAGAGGATTCAAATTTGGGCTCCAAAATTCAAATCCTCTTTGGGTTCCCGATGCTGGCGATGCCACCGCCCAGCGCTCGAGTGCTTGACGATGCAACCGCCCAGCCAAGGAGGTGTCATCGCCCAGCACTCGGGTGCTGGGCGGTGCCACCGCTTGGCCCTCCGGTTCACTTGGTTTGGCTTACTTTTAGCCCAAACCAAATCTTACTTTGGCCCCAGTTGGCCCCCTAACCAGGATATAGAATTATCTTCTTAATCCTAATCCTAATTACAAGTGAACTACATAACAAAACACATCCTAAGCAATTTATTAACCGCGAACGTCAAGTCTTGTTCCGGCGAGCTTTCCGACGAACTTCCTTCGACGGGGTCCAAGCACGCTCCCGAACTTGTGATGACTTTAATGAGTAGTTGAGACTTCTCGGTGATCTCTGCGAACCTCCGACGATCTCTTCGGCGAACTTCCAACAGGTTCCCGATTTCTTCTCGGTTGGTTCCGGCAGCATCTCCGACGATTCTTCGGACTCTTAAACGTTCATCGAACTCGACTCTGGTATACTTGCTTTGTGTTTTCTGTTTATCGTAGTTAATCCTGCACACTTAACTCAATAATATGGATTAGATCAAATAACCCATCAATTGATTTTATCATCAAAATCCGAGATTCAACATCCTGGACGCGTGGGGCAAGTAGGTGGCCAATTTTCCTAACCGCCTAAGGCTGCCCTACAGCTAGGGTTTCTTGGCTGTAAGGGACTCCTTGTGGCCTTGGATTCATGGCCACAAGGCAGTCTTGTGGCCTAGGATTCATGGGCACAAGGGAGTCCTTAGTAGTTGAGATTTCCTAGCCACTTAAGGAACTACTTGCCATTTTAGGGCACCCTATGGTAGGGTTCCCAAAATACTATAGAATAATTAATTAAATAATTTAATTAATTATTATAATTATTATCTAGTAAGTGTATATGGTAATGATGTGTACATGTGATGTATGATATGGACGGATGATTATAGACCATGTGATATGTGTGTATATGTGATGTGATTCAATTTTGAAGCCATTGGGGCCTACAAATACCTCACCCTTTTCTACATGAAAGGGCATGAAAGTGTTAACATAATCTTAAATTCTTGGAGTGTTAAAGTGTTGTAAAGAGTCCTCCTCCCTTTCTAAGTGTTGAGATCATTCAAGAGGTGTGAGGCTTCTAAGGGTAATCTCCTAAACCCGTGAAAAGGAGAAAACACTGTAAATATGTGGTTAGTCTTTGCTTATTGAAGGAGGACCATTAGTGGATGCCGGTGATCTCGACGGAGGAGTAATAAAAAATGGATGTAGGTCACAACGATCGAACTACTATAAATTCTGGTATATTCCTTCTTTACTACAAATTCTCTTTACTGCATTGCAAACTGCCTAACCTTTTCTTCTCTACTTATTCAAAGTGAAACAAACGATTTGAGTCGAAATTGGTTTTTATTGTACGAAGGCTTTCGAATCGGCATAATTTTTCCACGACAGTAATTCACCCCCTCTTAGTGCCGCTCTTAATCCTAACAATTGGTATTAGAGCAAGGTTACTCTCATTTAGTTTGAAACCCAAGAGAGATGGCATTTACCGGCAACCAAGAAGGTCATTCGATTATACGTCCAACCATATTCAATGGGACAGATTACACATATTAGAAGACTAGAATGAGGATCTTTCTAATTTCAATGGATTTTGAGTTATGGAACCTTATAGAAAATGGCTTTCAAAATCTTCTCTTCCAATGAGTGATTGAAATGAGTTGGAGAAGAAGACTTTTGCTTTAAATGTCAAGGCTATAAATACCTTGTTTTGTACTTTAGATAAAAATGAGTTCAATTGAGTGTCTATTTGTGAAACAGCTTTTGATATTTGGTATACACTCAAAATCACTCAGGAAGGTACTAGTAGAGTAAAGGAGTCGAAGATAAATCTTTTAGTTCATACTTATGAATTGTTTCGGATGAAGCCAAGTGAGACTATGGTCGACATGTACACCCATTTTTCAAATGTTGTTAATAGTTTAAAAACTCTTGGTAAATATTTTTTAAACTTTGAACTTGTTAATAAAATCTTAAGATCTCTTCTAAAGAGTTGGGACCCTAAAGTAATGGTCATTCAAGAGGTCAAGGATTTAAACAACTTTCCTCTCGAAGAACTTATCAAGTCACTAATGACCTATGAGATGACTTGTAACGCTCATGAAGAGCATGAGAACAACCTTACAAAGAACAGAAAGGATATAGCACTAAGAACTCAAGATGACCATTTGAAAGAAAATTCAAGTAATGAGGACTATGATAATGACTTGGCACTCTTGACAAGAAAATTTAAAAAAATTATAAAAATGAATAAATTTAAAAATGACACTAAAAATAAATTTGAACCTAAGAAAGAATAAGTTATATGCTATGAATGCAAGAAGCTGGGACATTTCAAAAGCGAATGTCCCTAAGTAAAAAAGAAGTAATCAAAGAAGAAGAAGGCTCTTAAAGCAACTTGGGACAACTCAAGTGCATCCGAAGAAGAGGAGCCAACCAATATAGAGCAAGTTGTTCACTATACATTAATAGCTACCGGAGATGAGGTAAGTAGTTCATTAGATGCAAATTTATCTTTTGATGAATTACTAAGTGCTTTTCATAATTTATTTAATAAATATAATTTAGTTAGTAAAAAAAATAAACTGTTAAAAAAGGAGCATGCTTCTCTTGTTAGTAATTTTAATAAATTAAAAGTTGAGCACAATGATAGTTTAGCTCATTGCAAAAAATGTGATGAATTAAAAATGCTTAAAAAGTAAAACTTACTACTCAAACAAACCTTAGAAAAGTTTGAGGTTGTTAGCTAGTCCTTGAATATGTTCCTTGCCAATAAGGGTCACATTCATAGAAGAGGCGGAATCATATTTATGAGTAGCTCTCACCAAAATCCAACCACCTTTGTTAAAGGCCCTACCTTGCATGTATCACCCTGCACCAAATGCAACTTTTGTTGCAAATCTAGACATATTGCATACAAATGTCTATTTAAGAGATATAGTCCACATAAATTGATTTGGGTTCCTAAAGAAATCATAAAGAACTCTATGCAAAATAATAAGTTGAGTAAATTGATTTTTTAGGTACCCAAGGTCAAATAACTACCTACTATTAGGATCAAGAGCACTAAGAGGAAGGGGGGGGAGTGAATTAGTGCAATGGAAAACTTTTGACGATTTAAAATGATGTTCGTACGATGAAATCGTTTCCAACTTAAATCATTTTCAGAAACTTAACTTGAAAGCGAGTTCATAAAGGAGTGCAGCAAAAGTAATGAGGAAGTAAAGTACATATGGAGGTTTGCAGTAAGGTAAGTAGCAAGAATAAATACAAACCAAAGAGCACCGCAATTTTAGAGTGGTTCGGTCAATCTTGACCTACATCCACTTTTGGCTTTCTCCTCCGATGTGGTTACCGACGTCCATTAGAGGCCTTCCTTTAATATGCAAAGGCCAACCACCCTTTTACAATTTCACTCCTTTTGATGGGCTTAGGAGACAACCCTTACAGAAGTTAATGTGTTCCTTCTCAAGGAACACTACTCTCTTGGCTACAAAGACCTTTTGGTTCTCGAGATGATAGAAATAATACCCATAAGTTCCCTTGGGATATCCCATAAACTTGTACCGCTCTATCCTCGATTCTAACTTATCAGGGTTGTGTCTTTTAACGTGGGCAGGGCAGCCCCAAATCTTAACAACATTAAGATTGGGCTTCTTCCATTTTCATATCTCATATGGTGTAGACACTACCGACTTAGTTGGAACTCTGTTCAGAAGATAAGCTGCGGTCTCTAGGGCATATCCCCATAATGAGATGGGTAGGTCAGCGAAACTCATCATGGACCGTACCATGTCTAATAGCATACAATTTCTCCTTTTAGAGACACCATTGAGCTAAGGTATATAAGGAGGTGTCCATTGGGATAATATCTCATAGTCCTTGAGGAACCGAGTAAACTCTGTACTTAAGTACTCACCTCCTCGATCCGATCAAAGAGTCTTGATACCCTTTCCAGTCTGGTTCTCTACTTCATTCTTATACTCTCTGAATTTCTCAAAAGCCTCGGACTTGTACTTCATTAAGTATACATATCCATACCTTGAGAAATCATCAGTAAAGGTAATGAAGTAGGAGTAACCACCAATGATATAAGTTGACATGGGTCCACATACATCACTATGTATGAGTTCCAGTAGCTTCTGGCTCTCTCTCCAGTTCCACTAAATGGAGAGTTGGTTAGTTTTCCACGAAGGCAAGGCATGCAAATTGCATATGACTCATAGTCGAATGGATCTAAATATCAATCATTTAGCAACTTTTAAATCCTTCTCTCATGATGTGACCTAGCCTACAATGCCATAGGTATGCACTGTTCACCTCATCTCGTTTCCTCTTAGACACACTTACATTCATGATATATATAGTAGTGTCTAGCATAAATAAACCATTATGCAATGTTCCTTTCGTGATGATCTTATCATCTAATAATATCGAACAATCATTGTTCTCAAAAACTAATTTATATCCACTAACTGTTAAACATGAAATGGAGATAATGTTTTTAATAATAGAAGGAACAAAATAACATACATCTAATGTAATAAAAGCTCCACCAGGCAGATGTAGGGCAACCTTGCCAGTAGCTACTACAACAACTTTTGCTCTATTGCCCATCTTGAGGTCCATCTCATCTCTCTTTAGTCTCCTAAGCCTAGCCAGAACCTACAACGAATTACATTTATGATAAGCACTACTGGTATCCAATACTCATGTGTTATCATAAGAGTCTGACAAATGGAGTCTAATCATGAATGTACTTGAAGCTTCTCCAAGCTTTTGTTTCGCCCTCTCTGCAAGGTACTCTTTACAGTTCCTCTTCCAGTGCCCATCTTTGCCACTGTAGAAGTACTGACTTTTGTCCTTTGCTGGGTCTTTCTTAGCAACCTTTGCTTTACCTAGTCTGCCCTTGCCCTTGCCCTTGTTAAGGGACTTTTCTATTTTCCTTTTCTTTCTGGTCTCACTAGTGTAGAGAACTGGCTTCTCTTTCTTAATAGTACTATTTGCCTCCCTCAACATATTGAGGAGCTATAGGAGAGTCACCTCAAGCTTGTTCATATTAAAATTTATTATGAACTATGAAAAAGAATCTGATAGGGACTGAAGCACAATGTCCATATATAAGTTATCCTCTAGGGTCATTCCCAGTCTTGTGAGTTTCTCTATCCACTTAATCATCTTTAAGATATGGTTCTGAACCAGTGTCCTCTTAGTCATCCTAGCACGGAAGAGGCTCTTGGATATCTCATATTGCTGAGTCCTTCCTTGTTCCTCAAATAATTTACGGATATATATGAGAATGGGATCTAGCATCCATCTTTTCATGTTGTCTCTATAACTCAGGAGTCATAGAGCCCAACATGTAGTGCTAAGCAAGAGTGGAGTCATCAATATACTTTATGTAGCGAGTGATTTCATCCTCGCTGGCATCATTGTATCAAGGACATATCCGATTTTCTCCACCGTGAGAACAATTCTCAAGTTGCGAAGCCAATTCGTATAATTTGGACCAGTGAGGCGGTTGACATCAAGTATGCCACGTAAGGGATTTGAAACTGACATTTTCTGAAAATAAAGATGCAGTAGAAATGAATGACATGCAGATTTTGCAGGAAATAAACAATCAAAATATGGGCTTCTATCTTAATATGCTCCTACTATTTTACTAGCGAGTCACATGACACCCTCAGCACGTGAAACGAAAGTCTCCGACAGACTTCTAGTGGGATCAGGATCTAATAAGTGTCTTATTGTAACCTCTAGGGACTCGACTAATCACACTAAGCCCAAAAGGTAAGCAACTCTTGTCGATCACAACTCCTTGTGATTCTCGTCTTGTTCAGCCTCCGAATCATCATGGTCTTGAGGGACTCGACTAACCATAATGCTTGAAATGAGTTTTATCAAAATCATGATATTGATTTCTTGGAATAACATGAGATTACCTTTGATGATCATTTTGATTATTTTGATTCATTGAATTTTGGAGTCATGACTTGATCTTTCATTTGTTTATGAGATGGTTGAAATCTTTATACCTTTGAATTATTCCCTTCTCCTTTCAAATTTTGAATTTATGCATGTTATATGTTAAACATTTGAAACCATGTTTTGGCATCATGCATATCTAAGAAATGTTGATTTGACAAATTGAATGAGTTGAAAATGAATGATGATTTTTCTCTTGAATATAACTTGTGATATTTTTTATAAATCATCATCTTGAATTCTCGATATTCGATACATGAAATTTTTCTATGAATCAAGATTCTTTCATGATATGATTCTTCTTGGTATTCACTAAAAATGAAATATTCAAATTAACCATGATATGCTACTCGACATCTTGATAAATGACTTGAATTTTATTATGTAAAATTCCTTGCATTCATGAAATGTGTATCTCATCACCAAAATTCTCTTGATATTTTGAATGTGATGAAATGAAATTATGTATGAAATACAAATGAGAAGTTAATGATCATACATGATAGGATATAATAAATTTTGACAAATACCATCATTTGAATAGCTATGATCATGTTGCCAAAATGATGTATCATGAATGCTTGAATATCATGTATAATATGCCCATAGTGATGATTGATTTATTTGTATCATGAATAAAAAATGAAATGTATGGTTTAAAAAATGTGCATGTTTTAATTTAAAAATATAATGATGCACAAATAAGATTGATACGTACCCTCATTATAATTTGAAAATTGATGTAAAGGGTCTTCCCTTCTTTTTGCCAATGACAAAGGGGGAGAAAGAGTTGCTAATGAGCTAGGCTAAGAGAAAGATGCTAGCTTACATAATTGAAGAATGAAACAAAATTTTGCTAGCTTACACTTTGCAAAGGAAGCAAAAATGGCACTTCTCAAAAGAGAAGAAAAAGCTTGCTATCTTGAACATCACTAGCTTGCCTATCTTAAGAAACAAAAATTACAAAAATGCTATCTTGCCTAGCTCAAGAAAAGCAAACATGCTAAACTAGCACATCTTTAATTTTTGCTAGCTTCAAATTGCATGATGATAAAACTTGATATTATATTTTTCATACAATGAGTTGAATTTATATCTTCTAAACACATGAGAATTGTACTTCTCTTTTTTGTTGATGACAAAGGGGGAGAAGTATGTTGATGACATACATGATTTGATCATGACATGTTGCTTGGATTTTTGAATCCAAGAGTTTCTATCAATAAGGCATATTGATAGAGGGAGTTTATTTAAACTCCGGGAGTTAAGGTTAACTCCATCGTCGATTGGTTGTCATCATCAAAAAGGGGGAGATTATTGAATCTCGGATTTTGATGATGAAACCAATCGATAAGTGTTTATGTTTTAATCTGCATTTTGAGTGATGCAGGATGCTTTGATCGAGATGAGACAATTAAAGCGGGAAATATCATGTTGGGCCGGAGGAACATATCAGAAGATTGTGTTGGGATCAAAAGCACTAAGGGGGCGGGGGGGGGGCGGGGGTGAATTAGTATAACATAAAACTTTCGTCGATTAAAACGATGTTCGTACAATGAAATCATTTTTGATGAAAACCATTTCGGAAAGTTCTTCAACTTAAGAATAAACGTAAGTATAATTGACGTAAAGTAATGGAGGCAGTTTACAGTTAAGATAAGGAGCAGAATGTAAATACAAACTGAGATTTAGTGTGGTTCGATCAATCTTGACCTACATCCACTTTTGGCTTCCTCCTCCGATGAGGTCACCGACGTCCACTAGAGGCCTTCCTTCAATAGGCGAAGGCCAACCACCCTTTTACAGCTTTACTCCTTTTGATGGGCTTAGGAGACAACCCTTATAAATTTTCACTCCTCTCTTGAATGATCAAAACTTAGAAGAAAAGAGGGAGAAGAACTTCTAGCATTTTACAATACTTTTAAGCTCTCAAATTCTCAGAATAAATGTAAGCTTTTGGTGCTCTTTCATACAGGAAAGGGTGGGGTTTATATAGGCCCCAACTAGTTTGAATTTGGAGCTCAAAAGTGTCATCTCCCGGATTTTCGGGGTCCTAGCGGTACCACCACCAGAATTGGGCAGTGCTACCGCTTGACATTGCTCGGTGACCGAGCTCAAGTGGAGGCAGTACCACCGCCTGACTTCGCTCGGAGACCGAGCTCAGGCGGTACCACTGCCTAACTTCACTCAAAAACTGAGCTTCTAGGCGGTGCCACCGTCGGCCAAGAAATCGGGGTCCAAATGGGCTGATCCATTCGGCCCAATTTACATCTGTCAAGGGCCCAATTGGCCCCATATTAAGTTAATGGGATCACCTCCCATTCCTAACTTAATCTTTATACTAACTATGACATTTAAGACATTAATACTACAACTCATGTTCTGGTGTGTCAATCGCTTCTTTTGGCGAGCTTTCGATGAACTTCCAGTGAACATCCGACGAACCCTCGGTGATGCTCCGGCGGACTTCCGACAAACTCCTGGACTTGCGACGATCCTCTTGGCGAGTTGCGATGAGCTTCTTTAGCAAGCTCTTGGACTTCTCGGATTTGTTCCCGTAGAACATCCGATGACTGTCCGGACTTTCGTCGAACTCTCAAACTCCCAATGTGATCTTGGTCTTGACTCTGGCGCAACACCTACTGCATGTCTTACTGCCATCATAGTTAATCCTACACACTTATCTCAACATATGGATTAGATAACCAAATGACTATTGACTTCATCATCAAAATCCGCGATTCAACAATCTCCCCCTTTTTGATGATGACAATCAATTGATGACGGAGTTAATATTAACTCCCCCTATCTATATGTCATACTTGAGATAAGTCATTCTTGAATTCAAAGCCTTTGAATTCAAGAGACATATTGATAAGTTAAGTTCATTTAACCTTATCAATACTCCCATCATGATTCCTATCATGATGTATCTCTCTGAAAATGATGTCAAGGCTTGACATCCATTTTCACATCTTACATTTCAAATATGAAAGATAGCAATCATAGCAATTCATCATATGCTAAGGTATCAACATGTAAAATTACGATGTAAGCTCTTGATATCTTAACATAATGCAAACATTTCAAGTGTATAGCAATCATAGTATTTCATCATATGGCAAGATATCAACATTGTAAAATTACGATGTAAGCTCTTAATATCTTAACACAATGCAAACATTTCAAGTGCATAGCAAACATAGCATTTCATCATAGGGGCAAGATATCAACATTGTAAAATTGCAATGTAAGCTCTCGATATCTTTTCATTAATGCAAACATTTCACGTGTATAGCAATTCTATAATTAATTTACCACATATTTTAAGATATCAATATTGTAAAATTACGATGTAAGCTTTTGATATCTTAACATAATGCAAATATGACGATTATAGCAATTCTATCATTAATTTACCATATATTTCTCCCCCTTTGTCATCAGCAAAAAGGAGAATGATTTAAGCAAATTTTAAGCATAAGTGTGGTAACTATTCATGTCATAATAAGGTTCATGTCATTTTTCAACAATAAGTGATAGGATACCAATTATACAAAATTTTCAAGCAAACATGATATGAAGATAGCTTTCATTGCTTCTTCCCTTGTATTTGTCATTAACGTTTTGCATGAAGGAGGAAAGTCATTGTGAACTTACTAGAATAAAGTTAAAATAATAAGAGATTAAATCATACTTCATTTTAAAAATCTTCATCAAGAAGGAATTCATAAGAAGGAATTATTTCATCAAATCCATTTCTCGAAAAAATATTTTTCACAAGGTTAATCTATGAGAGATGCATTTGTTAATTGATTCCATATGTCAAAAACCAATAATATGAAACAAACTTGATATGACATAGGCTTATGAAAGCTACATTAAGTCCGGAAGAGAAATACTAGATCATGTATTACTAGGATCAAGAAAGTTCGAAAGTGAAATTTAACACATTCATTCATTCGGATAAGGTTTTGCTATGGATTTTCAAACACAATCATGAAGGTAAAACATGCTCATTATCCTAGAAGTTTTGCATCCAAAACACATAATTTCTAACATGTTATAAAGGCATATAATCGTGTAAAATTCTCATCATAGCAATTAAGTGATTGATCATTGAATCAAGAAAGTCCGAAAAATAAATTAAATAAGTTCATGCATTCGGACACATCAACATTCCTAATTCTCTTCTAATGAAATCAAATTATTCTTCACTTAAAAGCTTTGTAAAAATATCAGCTAGTTAATGTTTAGTATCAATAAACTCTATAATTACATCATGATTAGTAACATGATCTCGTATAAAGTGATGTCTAATATCAATATGTTTTGTTCTTGAGTGTTGAATGAGATTCTTTGTTAAACATATTACACTTGTGTTATCACATTTAATGAGAATATTTTTAAGATGAACTTTATAATCTTCTAAGGTGTTTTTCATCCACACAACTTGTGCACAGCATGCACTAGCTGCAATATACTCAACTTCGGTTATTGATAGTGCAACCGAGTTTTACTTCTTAGATGACCAGGAAACAATGGCATGTCCCAAGAATTGATATGTTCCTAATGTGCTTTTTCTATCTAGTCTACACCCAGCAAAATCCGCATCAGCATAAGTAATTAACTCAAAATTCTCAGTTTTTGGATACCATAATCCTAAATTTATGGTACTTTTAATATATCTAAGTATTCTTTTAACTTCTTTGAGATGAGATATCTTAGGGTTTGATTGAAACCTAGCACAAAGTCATACACTAAACATGATATCTGGTCTAGTTATAGTGAGGTAAAGTAAACTTCCTATCATACCCCTATAAGTTTTTTTATCAAAGCTTTCTCCATTTTCATCAATTTCTAACTTAGTGGAGGTGCTCATAGGAGTGTTGATAGCTTTTGAACTATCTATATTAAATCTTTTTAGCAAATATAAAGCATATTTAGTTTGACTAATAAAGATTTCATTGCTTAGTTGTTTAATTTGTAAGCCTAAAAAGAAGGTTAATTCTTCCATCAAACTCATTTCAAATTCAAGGCTCATAGTTTTAGCAAAAAATTCACAAAGAGATTCGTTCGTAGAACCGAAGATAATATCATCAACATAAATCTAAACAATGAAAAAATTATTTTCAAAATTTTTGATAAACAATGTAGTATCGACCTTACCTTTTGAGAAATTTTTTTCAATAAGAAAAGAACTAAGTCTCTCATAACAAGCCCTTAGAGCTTGTTTTAAACCATAGAGAGCTTTAGTTAATTTAAATACATGATTAGGGAGACTATTATTTTCAAATCCGGTAGGTTGTTCAACATAAACTTTTTCAAAAATAAAGCCATTAAGAAAAGCGCTTTTAACATCCATTTGAAACAACTTAAAATTATTATTACTAGCATAGGCAAGGAGCATCCTTATGGCTTCTAATCGATCTATAGGAGTGTAGGCAAGGAGCATCCTTTGGTCACTAATATAGCCTTGTTTCTAACCACGATACCATATTTATCTTACTTGTTTCTAAAGACCCATTTAGTACTAATAACTAAATGGTCATTTGGCCTAGGAACAAGCTTCCACATCACATTTCTCTTAAATTGATTTAACTCATCTTGGATTGTGATAATCCATGAATCATCTTTCATGACTTCATCAATACATTTAGGTTCAATTTGGGAGAGGAAATCGGTGTTGGCACAAAAATATTTAAGAGAAGAACGTGTTTAAACCCCTTAGATGTGTCTCCTAAGATTAGCTCCTTAGGATGAGCATCTACATACTTCCAATCCTCTGGTAAGGATGTTTCGAAAGTGGATACATCCAAGTTGCTAGTTGAAGAAGGGGTTTCATTTAAATTCAAAGAATCAAAATTAACATCATCATCAAAATCGTTTTTCTTGATTTTAGAAATCTCATTGAAAACAACATGAATAGATTCTTCTATCATTAAAGTTCTTTAATTGAAGATACAAAAAGTTTTAGAAATCGAAGAATAACCAAGAAAAATTCTTTCATCATATTTAGCATCAAATTTTCCTAAGCCATCTTTTTCATTCAAGATAAAACACTTACACCTAAAAACTTTAAAATATGAAACATTGGGTTTTTTGTTGTTTCACAACTAATAGGGAGTTTTGGTGAGTAAGGGTCTTACTAGAACTCTATTCAAAATATAGCATGCAGTATTTACGGCTTCTACCCAAAAATATTTGTGTAGCCTATATTCATTCAACATGGTTCTTGCCATTTCTTGTAAATTTCTATTTTTTCTTTCTACTACTCCATTTTGTTAAGGATTTCTTAGAGTAGAAAAGTTGTGATTATATCCATTAAATTCACAAAATTCTTGGAAATCATAGTTTTGAAATTCACCACCATGATCACTTCTAATTGATGAAATCATAGAACCCTTTTCATTTTGAACAAGTTTACAAAACTTGGTGAAATATCTAAAACATTCATTTTTGTGTTTCAAGAAATAAGTCTATGTGTATCTACTATAATCATCTACAATAATAAAGGAGTATTTGCTACCTCCTAGGCTTGATGTAGAGATTGGTTCGAATAAGTCCATATGGATCAATTGCAAAAGTCTAGAGGTGCTTATTTGGTTATTAGAATTGAAGCTACCCTTAATTTGTGTTCCTAATTGACAAGCATCACACACATTATCTTTGATGAACTTGATATAAGGAATTCCTCTTATAAGTTCTTTGGATAAAATTTGAGTGATTAGTTTCATGCTAGAATGACCTAATCTCCTATGCCAAAGCCAAGCACCGTCATTCAAAACCGAGAAACATATTTCATTACAAAGATCATTGATGTCAATGGTGTATACATTATTTTGTTTTAATGCAATCATAGATGTATTTTTGTGTAGTTTTATAATGATGTAAGCATTAGATTCAAATTTGACTATATATCCTTTATCACACAATTGATTAATGCTCAAGAGGTTATGTTTTAAACCATCAAATAACAAAACATCTTTAATAAAGAAGTTAGATTTGTTACCTATGGTTCCTTTGTCAATAATTTTACCCTTGTTGTTATCTCCGAAGGTGACATAGCCTTCCTCTATGCTAGTGAGCTTAGAAAATTGAGATGGATCTCCGGTCATATGCCTTGAGTATCCACTATCAAAGTACCATCTCTTGCTCCTAGCTTATGATAGTATATGTTTCTACAAGAAATGATGATTTTTAGGTACCAATTTAATTTTGGGTGTCTCAAAAACTGATCTAAATTGTTTATCATGTTGCATGGAATTTATCATGGTTCTTTTAGGAACCCAAATCAATTTATTTGAACTAACTTTCTTGAATGGACAATGATAAGTTCTATATCCATGGTTGTAACAAAAGTTGCATTTATTTTGGTACGATACATGCAAAAAAAGGCCTTTAATGAAGGTGGTTGGATTTTGGTGAGGACTTCTCACAAATTCGATTTCATTTCTTTTAGGAATGTAACCCTTATTTGTAAGGATCGTATTCAAAGACTTGCTACCAATCTCGAATTTCTTCAATATGTCCTTAGTAGCAAGTTCTCCTTTTGGAGAGTTTCTAGATCATGGCATTTTATACATGGAGCTAAACTATCATTATGTTCAGTTTTTAATTTATCAAAATTATTAATAAGAATATCATGTTCCTTTTTTTAATAATTTATATTTTCTATTAATTATTTTGTATTAATCAAATAAGTCATGGAAAGCATTTAACAATTCATTAAATGATAAATCTACATCAATTAAATTTGTTACCTCCGCTTTGATGGCCATTAGGGTGTAATGAGCAACTTGCTCGGTGTTAGACTCCTCTTCTTCGGACGCGCTTAAGTCATCCCATGTTGCTTTGAGCGCCTTCTTCTTTGGTGTTTTCTTCTTGGCTTGTAGACAATCACTTTTGTAGTGTCCTGGCTTCTTGCATTCGTAGCAAATAACTTGGTCCTTTTTGGGTTCAAGTTTTTTTTGTGTCATTTTTAAATTTATTTCTTTTAATGAATTTTTAAATTTCCTTGTTAGAAGTGCCTAGTCACCATCAAAGTCCTCATCACTTGAGTTTTCTCTCAAGTGGTCTTCTAGAGTTCTAAGTGTCATATCCTTCCTGTTCTTTGGAAGGATATCTTCTTGCTCTTCATGAGCTTTGCAAGTCATTTCGTAGGTTATTAATGACCCAATTAATTTTTCAATAGGGAAGTTGTTTAAATCTTTAGCCTCTTGAATAGTAGTGACTTTAGGGTCCCAACTCTTTAGAAGGGATCTTAGAATTTTATTGACGAGCTCAAAATCCAAAAAACTTTTACCGAGTCCTTTTACACCATTGACGATATCCGTAAAACGGGTGTACATTTTGCCTATGGTCTCGCTCGGTTTCATTCGAATAAGTTCATAAGAATGTACTAAAAGATTAATTTTTGACTCTTTCACTCTACTTGTGCCTTCGTGAGTCACTTCGAGTTTATACCAAATATCAAATGCAGTTTCACAAATCGAAACATAATTGAACTCGTTTTTATCAAGCGCTCAAAATAAGGCATTCATAGCCTTTGCATTAAGAGCGAAAGTCTTCTTCTCCAATTCATTACAATCGATCATTGGAAGAGAAAACTTTAAAAATCTATTTTCAAAAATATTCTAGAGTTCAAAATCCATGGAAATAAGGAAGATCCTCATTCAGGTCTTCCAATAGGTGTAGTCCGTCCCGTTGAACATGGGCGGACGTGTAATAGAGTGACCCTCTTGGTTTTCGGCATATGCCATCTCTCTTGGGTTTTAATCCGATCGAGAGTGAACCCCGCCTGATACCAATTGTTGGGATCAAAAGAACTAAGAGGAGGGGGTGAATTAGTGCAGCGGAAAACTTTCGTCGATTAAAACGATATTCGTATGATAAAATCATTTTCGATGAAAACCATTTTGGAAAGTTCTTCAACTTAAGAGTAAACAGAAGTATAGTTGACATAAAGCAATGGAGGCTATTTGCAGTTAAGATAAGGAGCATAATGTAAATGCAAACCAAGATTTTGAGTGGTTCAGTCAATCTTGACCTACATCCACTTTTGGCTTCCTCCTTCGATGAGGTCACCGATGTCCACTAGAGGCCTTCCTTCAATAGGCGAAGGCCAACTACCCTTTTATAGCTTTACTCCTTTTGACGGGCTTAGGAGATAACCCTTACAGATTTCCACTCCTCTCTTGAATGATCAAAACTTAGAAGAAAAGAGGGAGAAGAACTTCTAGCCTTTTACAACATTTTTAAGCTCCCAAATTCTTTGAATAAATGTAAGCTTTTGGTTCCCTTTCATGCAGGAAAGGGTGGGGTTTATATAGGCCCCAACTGGTTTGAATTTGGAGCTCAAAAGTGTCATCTCCTGGATTTTTGGGGTCCTGGCGGTATAACCGCCAAAACTGGGCAGTACTAGCGCTTAACATTGCTCGGAGACCGAGCTCAGGCGGTACCACCGCCTAACAGGGGCAGTACCACCTCCTAACTTTGCTCGGAGACCGAGCTCAGGTAGTACCACCACCTGACAAGGGCGGTACCACCACCTGACTTCGCTCAGAGACTGAGCTTCAGGGCGGTGCCACCGCTGGCCAGGAAATCTAGGTCTGAATGGGCTGATCCATTCGGCCCAATTTGAGTTTGTCAAGGGCCCAATTGGCCCCATATTAAGTTAATGGGATCATCTCTCATTCCTAACTTAATCTTCATGCTAACTATAACATTTAAAACATTAATACTATAACTCGTGTTCTGGTGCGTCAATCGCTTCTTTCGGCGAGCTTCTGGCGAACTTCCGGCGAACATGCGATGAACCCTCGGCGATGCTCCGGCAGACTTCCGACAAACTCCTAGACTTGCGACTATCCTCTTGGCGAGTTGCGACGAGCTTCTTTGGCAAGCTCTTGGACTTCTCGGATTTGTTCCTATAGAACCTCCGACGACCGTCCAAACTTCCGTCGAACTCTCGAACTCCCAATGTGATCTTGGTCTTGACTCTGGAGCAACACCTGTTGCATGTCTTACTGCCATCATAGTTAATCCTATGCACTTATCTCAACATATGGATTAGATAATCAAATGACAATTGGCTTCATCATCAAAATCCGAGATTCAACCGATTGGATGTCGGGCTAGTGGATCAGTCGATGTATCGATAGAAGGCTTCGGGATGTGGATTTGGGCATCGGGCCAAGAAGAATGGATATTGCGCTAAGGATATCGGAGTTACGAAGTCACCTGACCGATTGGGCAATAGGCCGCAAGAGAGGACGATACGCCGAAGAATCAGACGAAGCATCGAGGGACCAATGACATGCCGGACAATATGATTATTGCTTAGTATTAATTATCTAGATCGAAGTGTGTTTTACATGTGCAAGATTAACTATGATAGCATGGCATGAAGCAAAATGAAGTCTCGGAGTTAAGGACGCGATCACGTTGGGAGTTCAAGAGTTCTTTGGAAGTCTAGACATTCGTCGGAGGTTCTGGAGGAACCAACCGAGAAGTCTCGGAGCTTGTCGGAGAAGCTCATTGGAACTCGCCAAGAAGATTGTCTATAGTCCAGGAGCTTACCAAGAGTCCCCTGGAACATTACCGAGAGATCGTCATAAGTTTGCCGGAAGATCGCTGGAAGAATAGACTTATGGACTTTGTTTAGCTTAGAATATGTCTTAGGAATCGTAGTTAGCACGTAATTGGGATTGGATTTGGGCCAACCCAATTAGGGACTAGCTAGGCCCATGTAAGAACTATGTTGGGCTCAATAAGAAGCCCAAATAGTGCCCTAAGAAATCGCACCGTCATGGCACAATCTTCGAGACTGTGTCAGGCGGTGGTACCGCCAGTCTGGGCGGTTGTACCACCCCTGGCAGGGTGCCAAGCGATGGTACCACCAGTCTGGGCAATGGTATCGCCTAGTATTGCCCCCTAGGTGGTGGTACCAATAGACCTGGGTGGTAGCAATGTCAGCCAGACTGACACTGGGCGGTGGTACCACCCATGCCCGAGGAACCCGGGATGAGAAAGTTTTAGGCTCCAAGATTGAATCAACTTGAAGCCTATAAATACCCCTCCCATCCCTAGTTAAAACATATAAGCACAGAGAGTCTAAAAAGAATGAAACGCTGCTAAAATCTTGTGTGATCTCCTCTCGATCTTCTAAGTGTTAGACTAGTTTAAGAGAGGAGTAAGTGAGTGCTTGTAAGGGTTGTCTCCTAAACCCGGTAAAAAAAGAAGAGGGGCATAAAAAGGTGATTGACTTTCGCCTATTGAAGGAAGGCCTCTAGTGGACGCCGGTGACCTTGTCGGAGGAGAAAGCCGAAAGTGGATGTAGGTCACATTGACTGAACCTCTCTAAAACTCTGGTTTGCATTTCTTTGAGCAATTTATCTTTACTGCAAACCTCTTTAATTGTTTACTGTCTTCAAAGCTATCTTTACGCTCTTACTTCGCCTTCAAAGTTAAGCATTTTCGAGATCAATTTTCAACGTAAACGGTTTTATCGTACGAAGGTTTTTGAAGACGTGATTTTTATCCACTGCACTAATTCACAGCCCCCCCTCTTAGTACCGACTCTTGATCCTAACACTTTTTAGGCTTACAAATTAAACAACTTAGCATTGGTATTTTTTTTAATCAAATAAAATATGCTTTAGACTTACTAAAAAGATTTAACATGGATAGTTCAAAGGCTATTAACACTCCTATGAGTACCTCTACTAAGTTAGACATTGATGAAAGTTGAGAAAGCTTTAATCAAAAAGCTTATAGAGGTATGATAGGTAGTTTGCTTTACCTCACCGCAACTAGACCAGACATCATGTTTAGCATAGGACTTTATGCTAGATTTCAATCTAACCCTAAGCAAACTCATTTAAAAGCTGTTAAAAGGATATTTAGATACCTAAAAAGAACTCCTAAACTAGGATTATGGTATCCTAAATCTAAGAATTTTGAATTGCTTGGTTATGGTAATGCGGATTTTGCTAGATATAGTTTAGATAGAAAAAGCACGGTTGCAATTTTTAGGACACGTACTCGTTTCTTGGTCTTCCAAGAAACAAAACTCGGTTGCATTATCTACAATCGAAGCTGAGTACATAGCTATAGGTGCATATTGTGCTCAAGTTATATGGATGAAAAATACTTTAAAGGATTATGGAATTGACCTTAAAAACATACCTATAAAGTGTGATAACACTAGTGCAATATGCTTAGCAAAAAATCCTATTCAACACTCTAGAACTAAACATATTAACATTAAGCATCACTTCATACGAGATCTTATTAATAATCATGATGTAATATTAGAGTTTATTGATACGAAACATCAATTAGCCGATATTTTTACAAAACCCTTAAATGAAGAACAATTTGATTTCATTAGAAGGGAATTAGGGATATTAAATTATCTGAATGCATGAATTTGTTAATTTTTTGTTTTCGGATTTTCTTGATCACTTACCTGAATCATTATCTTATAGTGTGTGCAATGAGCCATATGCTTTTTCATACGAGGTTTTACGATGTTTGCGTACAAATGATGAATCATGAACTTATGGTATGCATTTTACAATACGAGTTTAATATAATGTTTGAGTATGGAATGCATTTTATATGATGAATCATGAACGTACAATCTTCAATACGAATTTTCTTTTCTTATGATGTGAATTTCACATGATAAGGTTGTGTGGTTCATAACAATAAAAATCTTGCATGATAAGGTTGTGTGGTTGCATGCATGCGAATTGATATCACCCCCCTCCCCCCCCACACAACTATGTGAGCAGTGCTCATTGCTTGTAGGTGGTGGCACCGCTAGTTGTCACATGTTGTAGGCGGTAGCATCACTAGTTGTCATATGTTATAGACGGTAGCACCGCCCAGCTAGCAGTGCCACCGCCCGCAACCTGCCCCCTTTAAAAACACAAGTTAGGGCCGGTAGTAGAACCGACCCCAACACATTCTGCACTCCTCCAAACAGCTCCAAACCTATTGCTCTCCCTCTAGCAACTCAAAAATCCCCACTTCCCACTAGATCAAGGATCAATCTCCAACATTCTTTTAAAGATCACTAGAAAGGAGAACTACTAAGGTAATCTCTACACCAAATTGTTTCCCCTTTGTATTACTTATTCTTGCTCTTTATTTGCCTTCATTATTGTAGTCTCAATGGGTTCTAGAAGATCCTCTAGGGATAAAGGGAAGAGGAGATTAGATGAAAATTATGACTCCCTACTTTTCGATTCTAATCAACATGCCCTAAAATTTTCATCCATAGATTCTAAACATGTTCATAAGGGTAAATATGTTGATTTAGACGATTTAAGTGATTTGGAACCTATTCAATGGTTTGTTAATCTAGATATTCTCTCAATCTTTCAAATGAGTGAACCTATCTACCCTAGGCTTGTTAGGCTATTTTACAATAATTTACATATAGATGAAGATGAAAGGGTATCTACCTATCTATTAGGGCATCATATACCCATTATGGATAAAACAATTTGTAACATCATAGGAATTCTGATAAAAGAAAGAGGGTGTTATTTTAGAGGACAATGGGATGAAGAAATAGTTAGTACCAAAATACTTCATCACATCCTGATAAGTATCATTCTCCCAAAATAATATCATCATAATGAAGTAAGCCAAATGGAACTAGGTACTATATATTGGATTATGAAGGGACATAACAATTGTTTTGGTTACCTAATCCAATAAAATATGATTTAACTATCAAAAAAGGACATGATGCTTCCATATGATGGCTTAATCACAAAACTACTCCATGCATATGATATTGCCATTCCACCCGATGAAGAAGTTATAAAAGTTTACCGGAAGCTCGCCGGAAGACTTGTTGAGATGTTCGTTGGAGGATCGTGTTAGGACCCTTTTATTTTATGAGCTTTTGAATAATATTTATTGAGTCTATTTAGTTCAATTAGAGTCAGGTAGAGGTTTATTTAATATTTATTTATTATTAAGAGTCCATGTCCTGGTGGAAATCTATAAATAATGATGTAACCCTTTCTTTAATCAAGGAATGAATCAATCAATGAAATATTATTATTCTAATTTTTTATGACAAACCCTAGGAGGCTGATCTCCTCAAAGCGATCAATGAGGCCGATCCCCTCGAAGTGATCAAGGGTGAAGCCAACTGACCATTGTTGCCCCTTCTCCACGTCATTGCTACTGCCCAGCCAACAACCGCCACCATTATCGCTGCCCCCTTGCTGTAGTTATCTTCATCTTAAAAAAAAAAGAAGCCACAGCCACCCCTGCTTCTGGTCAGCCCACACGCCGTCGCTACTCTCCGATCAGCGATCACTACCGCCGCTGCTTCCCGGCCGAGGGACCACCACTACCGCCGCTATTGTCCATCAAGTAGCCACCACCGCCACCACTGCCCCCACCCGGCCAGCGACCTCTCCTCCTCGCTTCCCCATCTCGCTCGAGTGAGAAGGACCGCCGGCATCGTTTCCTAGCCAGTGGACCACCCCATTGCCCCTTCTACCGTCGGTGATGCTACCCTAGTCTGCCATCATGCCCCCCCCCCCCTTGGGTCATAGCTGCAACCGCTGGTTGCCGCAGCCCCTCCTTTTAGCGGTTGCAGAAATAGAGCTTCCTCTATTGTCGCAGCCCCTCGTCGATCGCAATCGTGACCCTCGCTGCCTCCTTCTACACCGGCACTACTACTTTCTGGCCGCTCGACCACCGCCACTACTGCTCCCCAGCCAGCAACCTCCCCTCCTCGCGATGACCAAAATAGGGCAATCGAGAAAGGGCTACTGCCACCATTCTCGGCCAGCGGACCACCCCCTAGCAGCGCCTAGCCTCGGTGATCCTTTGCTACTCCTTGCCCTCGACGACCTTGTTCCTAGCCACACCGCCACTACTGCCTCTCAACCTTGGTAGCAACCTTCCCTTCTCGTAGCGACAGAAACAGAGCATTGTTTCCTGTTTCCAACCACACCACCACCGCTTCCTCTGCTTCCGGCTAGCGACCATCGTCGCCGCTACACTCCGGCCAGCAACCACAGTAAGTTCTTGCGCGGCCCTGCCTCAAACCTAGCAACGCACACACCGACTCCTCTTTGAAACCTCGGTCGCTTCAACGCCCCCCTTCCCTATCGCTGATTCCCGACCAACGGACCAAACCCCACATCGCTTCTATCATCGGCGATGCTGCCCCCAACCACGCCACCATTGCTGCCTCCCCTTGGGTCATAGCTGCAATTGCTCAACCATCCCTCCTCGTGGCGATCAAAACAAGACAACCACGACCACCGCAGCCATCATCATTTCCTCAACCGCACACGATCCCTCGGCGTCACTAGCACCTCCTTTTGTAGTGCGATAGAGACAAAGCAACGCTACCTTCCATCTGCGCCATCGCAGCCACTGGCACTCTCACCCCACATGGCTGCGACCACACCGACGCAATCGCTTTCCAGCCCTCGGTGCTCTCACCCTATGCAGCAACAGAAATAAGGCAGCAACTCTTCCTCTAATGCCATGACTGCAGCACTACCATCGACGTCTGCTTCCTCAGCAACTTCGCATCGATAGTGTTGATGCCCATGACCAGACATCAGAAATAAGAACTGGGGATTATAGATTTGCAGTCTTACGTAATGGCCACCGATAACTCAGTGAAAGCACAAATGGAAGTATTGGAAATCAGAATTGAGAAATGGCTATAAGAAACACTTAATGATTTCAAAAAGAGCCTATTGGAGAGCCTCAGCAAATTTCAACAAGATGGGGGCTCAAGTTCTACGTTGCACAGATCTGAAAATACAGAAAAATGGCCCTAAGATTGTGACACAAACTACTCACACATGAAGGTGAAATTTCCAAGATGGGAAGATGGAGATCCGACCAGTTGGATCTCTAGGGCAGAAATTTTTTTCTATTTTCATAGAACCCCAGAAGAATCCAAGGTAGAAGTGGCCTCAATCTAGTTCAATGGAGATACAATCTAGTGGTATGATTGGTATGAAACTTGCTATAGAGTTCCTTCGTGGGAGCAGTTCAAAAGAGGGCTTCTTGTTCGCTTTAGCCCATCTGAATATGAGAATGTTGATGGCCAGCTCACCAAAATTCGTCAGGCTTCTATAGTATTAGAATATCATAGTAGGTTTGAAAGATTATCAAATCTAGCTAGAGATTGGTCAGAACAGCAACTTCTAGGTACATTTATTGAAGGGCTTATTCTAGAGATCCAATGTGAAGTTAAGGCTCGTCAACCCTACACTATGATAGCTACAATCTCATTCATAAATCTACATGAGAAAAAAATTAGCAAGGAAAGAGCAGCAAGGGGTTTGTACTATGATGAAAAGTGGAGTATGGAGCACCGATGTAAACAAGGGCAACTTCTGATGATTGAACCAATTGGGGAGGAACCGAAAGCTAAGAATGTGGACTCCAATCATGAAGGTATAAATTCTATTTAAGATGTTGGACCTACCATATATACAATGCATACATTAGCCGACTATTCTAACCCACAAACTATGGAAGTTGGTGAAACTCTAGAACATTAGCATGTTATAATTTTGATTGATACTAGTAGAACTAACAATTTTATGGACAGTGAGACTGTTGATCGATTGGCCCACTATATTGAAGGTTGTGACAGATTCGAAGTAAATATCACTGATTGATGGATTTTAACTTATGATAGCAAATGTTCAAAGATAAAATTAATTATATATGGCTAGGAATTTCTTGTAATGCTTACTACATTAAAAGACAGATATATTGCTTACACTATCAAAAAGTGGAGACCATACTTACTTGATCAATGGGTTGTGATGCATTGCAGATAGCCTATAACTGAAGTACTAAAAGAGAAGCTCCCGTGTTTAATACTGCTCCAAGGCTGATTTGAAGAGGGGGGAATCGTTAGGACCCTTTTATTTTATGAGCTTTTGAATAATATTTATTGAGTCTATTTAGTTCAATTAGAGTCGGATAGAGGTTTATTTAATATTTATTTATTATTAAGAGTCCAAGTCCTGGTGGACTCTAGGTGGAACTCTATAAATAGTGATGTAACCCTTTCTTTAAATCAAGAAATTAATCAATCAATAAAATATTATTATTCTAGTTTGTTATGATAGACCCTAGGAGGTCGATCCCCTCGAAGCGATCAAGGAGGCCGATCCCCTCGAAGTGATTAAGGAGGTCGATCCTCTCGAAGTGATCATCCCTTTTTCTTCTATTTCTTCTATTTCTTTTACGATAAAACCTTAGGGTCTTATCAAATCATCGATGAAAAATCAACGTACTGGACCATGCTTGCCTTAATCATAGTTAGAACGATAATTAGAGTTGATTTGGGAGGTAATCCCATCAACTCTATTAGGGGCCAACTGGGCTCGAAGCTAAGATGGTTTAGGTCGAATACAAGGCCCAACCAGGTTACTGGACTCTGACCAGTGGTGGCACCGCTTGGAAGATCCAGTCTCCCAAGTGGTTTGGGCGGTGGTACCACCAACAATTATTGCTATCAGTGGTGGTACTACCAGAGCTCAGTCTCCGAGCTCTATCAAGCGATAGTACCGCCCGAACTGAGCGGTAGTACTGCCTGGACTGAGCGGTAGTACTGCCCAATGTCAAACAGCAGGCCGTAGTACCATCTAGTAATGGCAATGGTATCGCCAGTACCCTAAAAAACTAGGATAAGATACTTTTTGGCTCCATTTTTGAAGCCATTTGGGGCTATAAATACCCCAACCTTTTTGTATGAAAGGGTACCGAAGTGTGATTATAATCTTGAATCTTTGGCATGTAAAAGTGCTAGAGATTTCCTCCTCCCTCTCTTAGCTTTGTAACCATTCAAGAAAGAGGAGTAAGGCTTGTAAGGGTTCTCTCCTAAACCCGACAAAAGGAGAAAGAGCTATAAAAGGTCATTGGTCTTCACCTATTGAAGGAAGGCCTTTAGTGGATGTCGATGACCTCAATAGAGGAGGAATCCGAAAGTGGATGTAGGTTACACTGGCCGAACTACTCTAAATTATGGTTTGCATTTCGTTTTGAGCAATTTACGTTAACTACAAATAATTTCATAACAAATTGCTTCTCCTCCTCATCTTTCTTTCACTACACTTACGCTCTCTTACGTATCAAGTTGCTATCTTTCTGAAATGATTTTCATCGAATGTACAAAATATTTTACGAAATCAAAGAATTTTTTACTACACTAATTCACCCCCCACCCCCCCTCTTAGTGCCGCTCTTAATCCTAACAATAATACCCATAAGTTTCCTTAGGGTATCCCACAAACTTGCACGGCTCCGTCTTGGATTTCAACTTTTCGGGGTTGTGTCTTTTAACGTGGGTAGTGCAGCCCCAAATCTTAACAACCTTAAGATCAGACTTCTTCCCTTTTCATATCTCATAAGGTGTAGACACTACTATCTTAATTGAAACTCTATTCAGAAGGTAAGTTATGGTCTCTATGGCGTATCCCCAAAATGAGATGGGTAGGTCGGTAAAGCTTATCATAGACCACACCATATCTAACAGTGTACGATTCCTCCTTTTAGATACACGATTGAGCTAAGGTGTATAAGGAGGTGTTCATTGGGATAGAATCTCATGGTCCTTAAGGAACTAGGTGAACTCTATACTCAAGTATTCACCTCTTCGATCTGATAAAAAAGTCTTGATATTTTTTCCAGTCTGGTTCTCCACTTCATTCTTGTACTCTTTAAATTTCTTAAATGCCTTGAACTTGTACTTTATCAAGTACACATATTCATACCTTGAGAAATCATTAGTAAAAGTAAAAAAGTATGAGTAACCACCTATGGCATGAGTTGATGTTAGAACCCTAGCAGATTCTAAGCTTGGGGTTGATCTCCTTAGGGGATTGGCCTCCTTGGAACTCTATAGGGGTTCCTTCCTCCAAGTTGCTACTCAAATGCTACTAAGAAGATTCATCTATTACTTGTCAAAAGAGGATAAATACATGACTATTTATAGGGCTTCTAAACCCTAACTCCTAATAGGACTCCTACTCAAGACTCTACTTCTAACCAACTCCTAATAAGACTCCTACTCTAAGAAGTAACTCCCAACTAACCCTAACCCTAGCCGATCTCTTCACCACTTTAATAGGGGTCAACTAGGTAGGTTTTACATGAATGCCCCTTTCAATAAAATTCAATTAGGACTCTCATAGCTAGAGGCCTAACAAACCCACCCTCTTCAAATCAGCTTGTCCTCAAGGCTGATGATCCATGAATTCTGGGAATTTATTCTTCTAGTCGTCATAGTTCTCCTAAGTGGTATCCTCTATTAGTAGGTTCGCCCACTGTATTAGCACTTTAGTAGTGGGTAGTCGTCATAGAGTTATTGGGTGGTACTACCTCCGCTGATCTGACTCTATGCGGTACCACTTTCGAACAGGGGCAGTACCACTATCGAACAGGGGCGATACCACCACTGGCAATCTTACTGTCGGTGGTACCACTGCCCAGAAAACATGGGGCACTACTTTCCAGGCAGTACCACCGCTGACCTTATTTTCAGGGGCTGAATTGGGTGCTCAATTCAGCCCTGTTAAGGGCCCAGTTGGCCCCTAATTAAGTTAATGGGATCACCTCTCAATTTTAACTTAATTTACACTCTAACTATAATAACTAAAATATGATTATAGTACTGCTTGTTCCGGTGCATCAATTGAACTTCCGGGGAGCTTCCGGCATACTTTTGGTGAACATCCGATGAACTCTCGATAATGTTCCGGCAGACCCCCGGCAAGCTCCTAGACTTTACAATGATCTTCTTGGCGAGTTCCGATAAGCTTCTTTGGAAAGCTCATGGACTTTTTGATTGGTTCCGACAGAACTTTCAATGAACTGTCATGGACTTAGCTGGTTTTGCCTAAGTCGTACGGCACCCTTGCGTGTCCGTCCATAAAGGTCAGTCTCCCCGAAGCCTCCCATGGTCCCTTAGGACCCACAAAAGAGAGAACAGGATAGAGAAAACGTCTCACTCAGGATCCACAAGCAAATATCTCCGAAAATACTTCATAGACAATGCAAATTACAAACAGCTTTACAAGCTCTGAACAGTTGCACAACAAAGGGTCAAATGGTCCAATACATATTGAAAATCTCTCACACGTGTCCACATGACACAACCTTTATTTATAAGCCTAAAGTGGCCACCAACCTAAATAAAATGAGACTATTAAGCCTTCAGTCGTCCTTCTACATGTTATACAAAGCATGAACATACCAAAAGACACGAACATACATAAGCATTACATCAAACATCTTGTTTAGATGTTTGTCCATGACAGAACGTCCGGACTTCCGCCGAACTCTCGAACTCCCAATGAGATCTCGATCTTGACTCCAACACAAACCCTACTTTATGTCTTACTGCTATCTAAGTTAATTCTTCATACTTTTCTCAACATATAGATTAGATCAAACAATTTATAATTGACTTCATCATCAAAATCTGAGATTCAACAATCTCCCCCTTTTTGATGATGACAATCAATTGATGACAGAGTTAATCTTAACTCCTCCTCTCTATTTGTCATACTTGAGAAAAGACATTCTTGAATTCAAGGCCTTTGAATTTAAGAAACAAACTGATAAGATAAGTTCATTAAACTTATCAACATGCACATCATGATTCCTATCATGATCTATCATTCTCAAAATACGATACCAAGTATTTATCAAAATGATGTCAAGGCATAACATCCATTTTCAAGTTTAATATTTCAAATATAAAAGATGACAAAGATAGCAATTCATCATTCTATGGCAAGATATCTATTATAAAATAGCAAGTTAAGCTCTAGATATCTTATCATAATGAAAGAAATTTATCAAGCAAACATTTCAAGTATATATGATGAAATACATTGCATACATTTGTCATTAGTTTACTATATTTTGATATTATTTCTCCCCCTTTGTTATCAACAAAAAGGAGAACAATTCAACAATGCAAGTGTGGTAAAAAAATCAAGCAAGTTTCACACTCAAAAGTTCTCATCATTAAATGTTATCAACATTAAGGCGATATATTCCAACAACTTCTCCCCCTTTGTCATCACAATTTTGCATGAAGAGGAGAAAAGAAGATAAGGAGGGAATCCATTAAGAACTAAATTTGTAAAATGTTTTGAATCAAGTTGAAAAATAATAAATAAGTTTTCATTAAAACATGCTTTCATTTTCACAGAGAGAAGGATTCATGAAAAGGATCGAGATATCCATATGAAATCAAATCCCCACGAAAATTATCACACACATGCTTTCATTATCACACATGAGAATTCATGTTTCAAGGATTAATTTATCCATTAGAATTCCTTCAATTTTCATGAGAAGAATTCATGGGAGAGGAGTATCACATGAAGGAGAAATTCATGAATAAAACTTCATAGTGAGAAGAGCATTACATCAAATCCATTTCTTATTAAAAATTTATAAGAGTGAAATCCGTAAGAAATGGATTTGTCAATGACTTCCATGAATCAAACATCAAGATATGTATAAACACTTCATGCATTTATAAAATATTTTATCATAGCCTTTCATCACTACTTGCATGAGGTAATATCATTAGTGCTTGTAGTACTCAAACGTTAAGAATGTGATATTACATCATGTATGATTAAAACTTTTCAATATTCAATAGAGATCATAATCATTAAACTAAACATGATATTGCATCATTGTATGATAACATGCTTATCATTTAAAGAGATCACAACATCATAGAAACTTTCAGCATCAAAGCACAAAATTTCAACATTAAAGTAAACATTTTATTGAAGCACACAACCTTATCATCATGTAAAATTCGCATCATAAAATTATTAGCACAGAATTTAAGTGAGTGTTCCAAAGAATCAAAAAAGTCCGAAAATGAAATTTAACAAATTCATGCATTCGGACAAATTAACATTCCTAATTCTCTTTTAATAAAATCAAATTGTTCTTCACTTAAGGGCTTCATAAAAATATCGGCTAATTGATGTTTCATATCAATAAACTCTAAGATTATATCATGATTATTAACATGATCTCATATAAAGTGATACCTAATATCAATATATTTAGTTCTAGAGTGTTGAATGAGATTTTTTATTAAACATATTATACTTGTGTTATCACATTTTATGAGAATGTTTTTAATATGAATCTTATAATCCTCTAAAATATTTTTTATCCACACAACTTGTGCACAATATACACTAGCTGCAATGCACTTAGCTTCGGTTATAGATAGTGCAACTGAGTTTTGTTTCTTGGAAGATCAAGAAACAAGTGTTTATCCTAAAAATTGGCATGTTCCGGATGTACTTTTTCTATCTAATCTATATCCTGCAAAATCCGCATCAGCATATACAATTAGTTCAAAGTTCTTGGATTTTGGATACCATAAGCCTAGGTTAGTGGTACTTTTAAGATATCCAAGAATTCTCTTAACTGCTTTAAGATAAGATATCTTAGGAGTAGATTGAAACCTAGCATAAAGACCTATATTAAACATGACATCCGGTCTAGTTGCGGTGAGGTATAGTAAACTTCCTATCATACCCCTATAAGCTTTTTGATCAAAGTTTTCTCCACTTTCATCAATGTCTAACTTAGTGGAGGTACTCATGGGAGTATTGATAGCCTTTGAGCTATCCGTATTAAACATTTTTAGCAAATCTAAAGCATATTTTGTTTGACTAAGAAAAATGTCACTACTTAGTTGTTTGATTTGTAAGCCTAAAAAATAAGTTAATTCTCCCATCAAATTCATTTCAAATTCAAGACTCATACCTTTAGCAAATGATTCACAAAGATATTCTTTCGTAGAACCGAAAATAATATCATCAACATAAATTTGAACAATAAGAAAATTATTTTCAAAATTTTTGATAAACAATGTAGTATCGACCTTGCCTTTATAGAAATTATTATGAATTAGAAATGAACTAAGTCTCTCATACCAAGCCCTTGGGGCTTGTTTCAATCCATAGAGAGCTTTAGTTAATTTAAACACATGATTAGGGATATCATCATTCTCAAATCCGGGAGGTTGTTCAACATAAACTTCTTTGAAAATAAAGCCATTAAGAAAAACACTTTTAACATCTATTTGAAATAATTTAAAAATTATTACTACTAGCATAGGCAATTGGCATCTTTATGGCTTCTAATCGTGCCATAGGAGCGAAAGTCTCTTCATAATCGATCCCTTCTTCTTGGTTGAAACATTTAGGCACTAATCTAGCCTTATTTCAAATCACGATACCAAATTTATCTTGCTTATTTCTAAAGACCCATTTAGTACTAATAACTAAATGGTCATTTGGCCTAGGAACAAGCTTCCATACCTCATTTCTCCCAGATTGATTTAACTCATCTTGCATTGCAATGACCCATGAATCATCTTTCAAGACCTCATCAATGCATTTAGGTTTAATTTGGGAGAGAAAAGTGACGTTTGCACAAAAAATTTTAAGAGATGAACAAGTTTGAACCCTTTTAGATGTGTCTCCTATAATTAGCTCCTTAGGATGAGCATCTATATATTTCCATTTCTTGGGTAAGGATATTTCAGGAGAAGATGCATCCAAGTTGCTAGATAAAGAAAGGGTTTCGTTTACATTCAAAGTATCAAAATTAACATCATCATAAAAATCATTTTTCTTGACTTCGGAAACTTCATTGAAAACAACATGAATAGACTCTTCTATAATTAAAGTTCTTTTGTTAAAGATACGAAATGATTTAGAAATAGAAGAATAGCCAAGAAAATTTTCTTCATCGGATTTAGCATCAAATTTTCCTAAGGCATCTTTTTTATTCAAGATAAAATACTTACACCCAAAAACTTTAAAATATGAAACATTGGGTTTTTTGTTGTTTCATAACTCATAAGGAGTTTTGTGAGTAAGGGTCTTACTAGAATTCTATTCATGATATAGCATGTCATGTTCACGGCTTCGGCCCAAAAATATTTGGGTAGGCTATGTTCATTCAATATGGTTCATGTCATTTCTTGTAAGTTTCTATTCTCTCTTTCTACTACTCCATTTTGTTGAGGATTTCTTAGAGTAGAGAAGTTGTGGTTGTATCTATTAGATTCACAAAATTTTTGGAAATCACAGTTTTGAAATTTACCACCGTGATCACTTCGAATTGACGAAATCATAAAACCCTTTTCATTTTGAACAAATTTACAAAACTTAGAGAAATACCTAAAGCATTCACTTTTGTGTGCCAAAAAATAAGCCCATGTGTATCTACTATAATCATCCATGATGACAAATGCCTATTTGCTATCTCCTAGGCTTGATATAGCAATTAGTCTGAACAAGTCCCTTTGGATTAATTGCAAAGGTTTAGATATGCTTATTTGGTTCTTAGGTTTGAAGCTACCTTTTATTTGCTTTCCTAGTTAACATACATCACAAACATTATCTTTGATGAACTTATATGAAGAATTCCTTTTATAAGTTCTTTAGATGAAATTTTAGTGATTATTTTCATGCTAGCATGACCTAATCTCCTATGCCAAAGCCAAGCATCGTCATTCAAAATCGAAAAACACATTTCATTGCAAAGATCATTAGTGTCAATAGTGTATATATTATTTTATTTTAGTGCAATCATAGATATATTTTTGTGTGGTTTATCAATAATGCAAGTATTAGATTTAAATTTAATGATGTATCCTTTATCACACAATTGACTAATGCTCAAAAGGTTATGATTTAAACCATCAACTAACAATACATCTTCAATAAAAAAAGGTGGATTTTTTACCTATGGTTCCTTTGCCAATGATTTTACCCTTGTTGTTGTCTCCGAAAATGACATATCATTCGTCTATGCTAGTGAGCTTAGAGAATTAAGATGGATCTCCGGTCATATGCCTTGAGCATCCACTATCAAGGTACCATCTCTTGCTCCTAGCTTGTGATGGTAAACGTTTCTACAAAACAGGATGATTTTTAGGTACCCATTTGACCTTGGGTGTCCCAAAAATTGATCTACATAGCTTATCATGTTGTATTGAGTCATTTGAGGTTCTTTTAGGAACCCAAATTAATTTGTATAGACTACATTTCTTAAATGGGCAATGATAAGCTACATGCCCAAATTTACAACAAAAGTTGTATTTCTTTAAGGGTGAAACATGCAAGGTATGACCTTTAACAAAGGTGGTTGGATTTTGGTGAGAGCTACTCACAAATCTGATTCTACCTTTTCTATGAACGTGACCCTTGTTGGCAAGGATCATGTTCAAGGATTTGCTACCAACCTTAAACTTTTCTAAGGTTTTCTTAAGTAGCAAGTTTTCTTTTTGAAGTAATTCTAGTTCATCACATTTCATACATGAAGCTAGACTATCATTGTGCTCAACTTTTAATCCATCAAAATTTCTAATAAGAGAAACATGTTTCCATTTTAAAGAGTTATATTTTTTACTCAAGGTTCTACATTCATCAAATAATTCATGAAATGCACTTAAAAGCTCATCGAAAGTTAAATTTGCATCTAATGAACTTATTACCTCATCTCCAATAGCCATTAGTGCATAGTGAGCAACTTCTCGATTTTGGTTAGCTCCTCTTCTTTGGAAGCCTTTGAGTCATCCCATGTAGCTTTGAGAGCCTTCTTCTTTGGTTGCCTCCTATTTGCTTAGGGACATTCACTCTTGAAGTGTCCTAGCTTCTTGCATTCATAACATATCACTTGTTCTTTCTTAGGTTCAAATTTATTTTTAGTATCATTTTTAAATTTATTTTATCTTATGAATCTTTTGAACTTCTTTGTTAAGAGTAACACGTTATCATCAAAGTCCTCATCACTTGAGTTTTCTTTCAAGTGGTCTTCTTGTGTTCTCAGTGTCATATCCTTCTTGTTCTTTGGAAGGGTGTCCTGAAGCTCTTTATGAGCTTTACATGTCATTTCATAGGTCATTAGTGACTCAATTAGTTCTTCAAGAGAAAAATTATTTAGATCTTTGGCCTCCTGAATGGCCGTTACTTTAGGGTCCCAACTTTTTGGAAGGGATCTTAAAATTTTATTAATAAGTTCAAAATCTGAGAAACTTTTACTAGTCCTTTTAGACCATTGACGATATCCATAAATCGGGTGTACATGTCTCTAATGGTCTCACTCAGTTTCATTCGAAACAACTCATAAGAATATATTAAAAGATTATTTTTTTACTCCTTCACTCTACTAGTGCCTTTATGAGTCACTTCGAGTGTGTGCCAAATATCAAAAGTTGTTTCACAAATCGATACTCGATTAAACTCGTTTTTATCTAATATACAAAATAAGGCATTCATAGCCTTTGTGTTTAAAGCGAAAGTCTTCTTCTACAACTCATTCCAATCATTCATTGGAAGAGAAGACTTTTGAAAGCCATTTTCTACAATATTCCATAATTTGAAATCCATTGAAATTAGGAAGATCCTTATTCTAGTCTTTCAATATGTGTAATCCATCCCATTAAACATGGGCAGACGTGTAATTGAATGACCCTCTAGGTTGCCGGCAAATGTCATCTCTCTAGGGTTTAAAACCAAATGAGAGTGAACCTTACTCTGATACCAATTGTTAGGATCAAGAGCAGCACTAAAAGGGGGTGAATTAGTGCGGCAGAAAACTTTCGTGATTTCAGAAAATTATTCGTTTCATTTAAAACTGATTCCGACGAAAATGGTTTTGATTCAATCTATTTCGGAGAGAAGTTGAACTTGAAAGATTTCATAAAAGTGTAAGAGAAGATTAAGGAGGTTTGAAGTAAAGTAAATTGCATAAATGAAAAGCAAACTGGAATTTAGAGTGGTTCGGTCAAGGTGATCTACATCCACTTTCATATTCCTCCTCCGACGAGGTCACCGGCATCTACTAAAGGCCTTCCTTCAATAGGTAAAGACCGAATACCTCTTTATAGCACTTTCTCTTTTTCCCGGGTTTAGGAGACAACCCTTACAAGTCTCACTCCTCTTTCTTAGATTGTTACAAGGCTAAGAGATGAAAAAGGAGAACTCTAACTTTTACTACACTTTTATGACTCAAGAATTCATGATTAAGCCAATACTTTCGTACCCTTTCATGCAGAAAAGGATTAGGTTTATATAGGCCCTAATGGTTTCAAAATTGGGGCCAAAAAGTGTCACATCTCCGGAATCCGAGGTATTAGCGGTACCACTACCGTTACTAATCATGGCATTTTTCTTCGCAAAAATACTTCACTCCATCTCCATGCCTTTGCTGATGCTGATTGGGCAGGGAACTTTGATGATAGAACATCTACGTCAGGATACATTGTCTTCCTTAGAACTACTCCAATCAGTTGGAGTTCTAAAAAACAAAAGACGGTTGCACGATCTACAACTGAAGTTGAATATCGTGCCATCGCCACCGTCGCTGCTGAACTCAATTGGGTCATAAATCTGCTCAAGGAACTCAACGTCAACTCTACAATTATTCCTATAATATATTGTGATAATAATGGAGATACCTACTTATGTGCTAATCCAGTGTTTCATTCCCACATGAAACACATAGCCATTGACTTCCACTTCGTGCGAGATCAAGTTGTCAAACATCAACTCTGTGTTTCTCACATACATACAGCTGATCAACTAGCAGACTCACTCACAAAGCCTCTCGCCCGTAAACTTTTTTCATCTCATCGGTCCAAGATCGGCATCCTTGATGGAAGCTCAATCTTGCGGGGGCATGATAAGCAGATAAAATTTCCTCAAGGCAGTTGAGGAAATCTCTAAGTAGTTGAGAAAAATCCTTAATGCTGAATGTGTATAACCTCCCTGCTGAGTGTGTATAAATAGCTATCAAGAGCTCACTATCAAAACAAACTAGACAATTACATCTTATACATTTCATAGTTTCTTCTATAATTTCTATCTTTCTATATTCTTCGTTTAATTTTTATCACATATCATGACTCTTGGTCGAGAGGAATTAATAACCCACTTGTAACCCTTCCTTGGCGCGGCTTAGCACCAGCTTTTCCTTCCCCACCCTCCGAAGTAACCCATTAATCTACCCTTCTGATCTTACCACCTAACTGACCTTCAGCCCTATTCCAAACCTTTTCCGATTCGACGTAATGGTAGTTTTCAATCTAGTGTTGAGTAGTAAGGCTTTAACCCGATTTGTTATGGATTGGATGATGGATCTTGCCTACAACGAAAGGGCACCGCTATGTAAAGACAAGGTTAGCTCCAGAAGGATGGTCCGACCTACCGTTCGCTTTGCTAAAGCAGTACTACCAGGATAAGGACAGTCAGCCCTCACCGATGTGAGTTACAGTTCTTTCAAGCAATGCATAATGGGCGGGCCTCAAGTGTATTCCTTTCCTCCAACTCGATGAATTCAGGGAGGAAGGAAGGGTTGTTCCTTAATTCTATATGAAGATTCAAACAAAAAGAGAAAGGGTAACAAGTGGCTCTGTTCTCGTTTCATCAAGCAGAAGCCAAAGATAATCTCTTTCTTAATAAATGCCCATCTAGTTACAAACAACAACAACGGAAGTTGAATAGAAGATCATGCCCACGGGACAGAGAAAAAGAGGTTAAGGTGCTGTGTTGTGCTGTGCTCGAGAGATTAAATTAATGTTTTACTCGGTGCAAGACAAGAGATAGAGTCCATATGAATTCGAATTTCCCTAATGGGAAGGGAGTTGAATGAGCGGGATTGGTGCAAAAGTAAGCATCCATAAGGTATAGAAATAATGGGCAAGATTCCTCTCTCTTATATACTCTATTTACGCAAGAAACAAGCTTAGGTGTAGGTAAGCTATAATAGGAACATAGTGTTAGAGCTAGTCCTAGAAAATTTACCAAAGGGTAATTTTGGCATCCCAACAAAGATAATAAAACGAAAAAAATAAAAGTGATAAGAACACCAGATTTACGTAGTTCGGCCAATTGACCTACATCCACAGACGAAGGAGGGATTATTACAAATGCCTTAGGAAAATGTTCCTAGGTCATAAAACGCCCGAATCTTTTAAACAAGAAAAACTCAAACTATAAGCCCAAACTTTTTAACTGAGTGTGGACTTAAACCCAAAACAAACACTTAGGTTTTTCTTGTGGTGCATTCAACTTCAAAGCCTAGACCCTTATTTATAATTCTAATAGGAAATAACAAGCCTGATTTTTTCGATGTGGGACTATGAGACTTGACAAACTAACACAAAGGATAAGGGAACAAATAGCAGCGGGGCAATAAAACAAAACCATACTCGTATACACTTAGCGCTTCAGAAGTTAGGGCAAATAAGAGGCTTTCATTTGCTGCTGCAAATCCGAATACAGCTGATGATAAATCTTCTGCTTTACCCATATTTCTATATACTATACTAGACTCTTTATACGATTCCTTGAGACTAAACCTCAGCAGTCTAGATTCAATGAGAAAAGATAGATTCGATTCGGGCAACTCCACGAATTTGAGCTACAGCAGGACAATCCGTTTAGTTAGAAACTACACCTTGCTTCGAAAGGCATTGGTACTATATTCTTTCCCTGAACTACACCTTTACCGTGGGCAGCTAACAAAGATTTGGTTCTTTATCTCCTTGTTTGATTACTTGCTTCTTCTTTACTTAGAACTTAAGAATCACCTCTCTCGTCTACAGCACCACCTAGGGTAGCGTATTTCCTTTCTCCAGCTTCAGATCTTTCTTATGCTTATGCTTCGGATGATGGGGATATAAACCAGGAATAAACTTTGTATATGAACAAATACTAGAAGACCATAATATGCAGTGGAATTAAATGGAAGCACAATCAAAAAGAACACCAAGATATACGTGGAAAACCCCTCCAATGTGAAGGGTAAAAACTGCTAGTCATAGATGCCCAACAAGTCAATCACGTGAGTGATAACACGTGTGACTTAATATAGAATCTTTTTACTTATTATATTTTGGCATATATCACTTTATAACTATTGTATAAATGCATACATATATTGTGATGTCCTTGGATTTGTGCAATGGGAATCGGATCGTGATGAGATCACGATAGTGAGATCGATTCACCATTAAACACATATCCTAAATAATCCTGGTCATAGGTTACTCGAGAGGGATATCGTGATAACCGGACAGACTGGTGTACTGTATACCCGTCCATATGATGGATGCAGCTGGTCTCATAGCTGCTTGTGTAGGGACACTAGGGATACAGTACAGGTGCTCATTGGAGAATGAGTTCACTGATTGATCCGCTTACGGAATGCTGGATGGTTGATGATGCTTTATTGTCAGATAGCGATTCCGTAGTCCTAGTGGTGTATCTGGTCCTTAGACTTGAGACACCAAGGATGTCCTGTATGAGTGCTCCACTCTTTGATACCAGACTTATAGGTTTGGTTGTCCCAGATCTAGTACAGTTGGTAATTGGGAGTGGTAGTCGACCTTACGAGGGCTATTGAGTGTCGATAGAGGATCATCCACTCTCGGCGTCATGAGAGGAATTTCTCATGTGTTCTTGCTCAGACAAATCCCTAGGTAGGGTCATTCGGGTTGAGAGAGAAAGAGTTCTCCGGGAGAATCCGATTAGAGCGAGACTCGAGAAGAAACCGTGTGGGTTTGACAACACCATGCTCGATATACGGTCTCTGGTATATTAGATGGATGAGGGACTATAGGTACACAGTAACTGAGGACAGACAGGTCTAATGGATTGGATTCCCCTATATCGTCTGGGGACTACGGCGTAGTGGCCTAGTACGTCCGTAGTCGATGAGTCGAGTGAATTATTACAGAGATAATAATTCATTGAGTTAGAAGGAGTTCTGACAGGTATGACTCACAGCCAGCTCGATATTGGGCCTAGAGGGTCACACACATATGGTAGGCATTGCGATGAATAGAGGTTCGGATATGAAATATCCGACGGAGCCCTTGTCTTATTGGATGCAGATCCAATACCCACTAAGGGAGGACCCATTAGGGTTTGACATGGGACCTCTATAAATAGGAGGGATTCAGAGCCCCATGGGGTAGAGAGCTTTTGTTTGCCTTTTCCTATTCTCCTCTCCATCTCCACCTCAGAGTAGGTCTAGAGTTTTGAGGAGCGTCGTCGCAACCCTGCTGTGTGGATCACCGCTAGAGAGGAGGACGCTTGACCTCCTTCACCCTCTCCTAAGGATCTGCAAGGAAACATGGATATATGATCTCCTTAGGTAACACAATCTACTCTATACGCAGTTTCATGTTTCGCGGATTTTGCGTACCAATCTTCGCACGATGATGAACATCTCTTTGGGAATCGAGGATTTTATTTTTCTTGTTCTTCCGCTGCGCATATGATGTCGCCCCCAAGGATTTCCCAACAAAAACCACGCGGCAAACTAGAGATAATCCACTATAAAAATAATGAATGTACAAATCTCAATCTCTTACCCTAAACCCTAGCAACAATCACAAGAGAATAACTGAGATATAAGGATCACGTCACTCTCCAAGATATCTAAAACCTCCCCAAGTAATCACCGCAAGAGTCTACTGTAGATTTGATCTAACCTGAGATGAGAACACTACTAGATGATTGAGAACAGCCTTTCTGCATTGTCCTTGTCTTCTTCCCTTTCTTTCTTTTCCTTTTCTACCTTATTTTCCTCCTTTTCTTTAGAATTCCGTGGCTCTTTCTTCTCCCACGTTGCTGCCCTATTTATGTCTTTTTTTGCCTCTAAAACGTAGCCACCACACCTCTCTAATGTTAATTAGGGTTAGGTTAAGAGGGGGTGTGGGTTGTGGGCTGCCCAAGCCCACTATGGGCTGAATCTATGGGTTGCCAGCCCAACAACCTCCCCCTTCAGCCCATAAGAGAGGCTGTCCCATGACTCCTCAATGTGAAGCCATGCCGATCAGCTGTCGGCATATCTCCTGTCTTTCTTTTGGTAAGATTTTCGTCAACATATCTGCTTCGTTGTCATATGTGTGAATTTTCTGAAGCTGCAACTGCTTCTCTTCAAATACATTTCGAATCCAGTGGTATCTGGCATCTATATGCTTTGACTTGGAATGAAATATTGGGTTCTTACACAAATGGATGGCACTTTGGCTGTCACAATACACCACATAATTTTCTTGTTTCAGCCCAAATTCTTGTAAGAATTCTTTCATCCATAACATTTCTTTGCATACCTCTGTACAGCAATATATTCTGCTTCTGTGGTGGAGAGAGCAATACACCTTTGCAACCTGGATTGTCATGACATAGCTCCCCCTACAAAAGTAAGTATATAACCTGAAGTAGACTTTCTCGTATTTATATCTCTTATCATATCTGCATCTGTGTAACCTGTCAACACATGTGGTCCATCTCCAAAGCTTAAAGAAACCTTAGAGCTCTCTCTGAGATATCTAAAAATCTACTTCACTGCTGCCCAGTGCTCTTTGCTTGGATTTGCAAGAAATCTGCTAGTAATACCAGCTGCATATGCGATGTCTGGCCTCGTACATACCATTGCATACATTAAACTTCCAACTGCTGAAGCATAAGGAATCTTTTGCATTTTCTCCTTCTCCTCATCACTTGACGGACTCTGTTCTAAGCACAACTTGAAGTGACCTGCAAGAGGAGAACCAACTGGTTTTGCATTGCTCATACTGAATCTTTCCAATATCTTCTCGATGTATTTCTCCTGTGACAACCAAATCTTCTTATTTTTCCTATCACGGGAAATCTGCATACCTAATATTTGCTTTGTTAGCCCCATGTTCTTCATTGTAAAAGACTCACTCAGTTCCTTCTTCAAACTGTCAATTTTAGACATATCTTTTCCAAGAATAAGCATGTCATCAACATAAAGTAAGAGAATAATAAAACCCTCAACAAACCATTTGATGTACACACAATGATCTGAAGCTGTTCTTTTGTATCCATTTTCTATCATAAATGAATCAAACTTTCTGTACCACTGTCTTGGAGCTTGCTTTAGCCCATACAAGCTCTTCTTCAATTTGCAGATAAAGTTCTCTTTACCTTTAACTTTGAAGCCTTCTGGTTGCTCCATATAAATTTCCTCCTCCAAATCCCCATGAAGGAAAGCTGTCTTCACATCTAACTGCTCAACCTCCAAGTCCTAGCTAGCAACAATACCAAGAGCAACACGAATAGAAGATATTTTAACAACAAGAGAAAAAATATCTTCAAAGTCAATACCTTTCTTTTGACCAAAGCCTTTCACAACCAATCTAGCTTTGTACTTTGGTTGAGAACAATATTCTTGAGTCTTCAACCTGAAAACCCACTTGTTCTTCAAGGCCTTCATTCCATTTGGTAGCAGTACTAAATCATAAGTGTGGTTCTTTGAAGAGCATCCATCTCTTCCTATATAGCAACTAACAACTTCTCTTTTTGCTCACTTTCAACTACTTCCTGGTAACTCTCTGGTTCACCTGCATCAGTAAGCATCACATACTCATCTGTAGAGTATCTTCTGGAAGGTTGACGTTGTCTAGAAGATCTTCTCAACTGAGGTTCTGTTAGAACTTGCTCTCTTCTTCTTGCTCAACATGTCCTGCAGGTAGATCAATATCAGGCTCTACACTATCTTCCTGCACATCTCCCCTATCACCCTGATATACTAGAGGAATAACTGGGTCACAATCTGCTAATCCTTCTGCAGATGTATTGGATGATACTTTTTTCTTCAAATCTTCAAAAGTTTGATCCTCAAAGAAGACTACATCTCTGCTTCTAAACACCTTCTGCTTTTCTGGATCCCAAAGTACATTCTTTAGTCTTACCATCTAGCTTGGACCTCTCATTATCTGGAACATGTGCAAATATACGACAACCAAACACTCTCGAATGCTTATAGGAAACATCTTTCCCTGACCATACATGCTCTGCAACATCACCATCTAAGGTTGTACATGGTGATAAGTTGATCACATCAACTACAGTCCTCAAAGCCTCATCCCAAAACCTTTTGGGTAGCTTGGCCTGTGAAAGCATACATATGACCTTTTCCATGATAGTGCGGTTCATCCTCTCTGCAATTGCATTATGTTGAGGTGTACCAGGAACTATACCTTGCTTCGAAAGGCATTAGTACTATATTCTTTCCCTGAACTACACCTTTACCGTGGGTAGCTAACAAAGATTTGGTTCTTTATCTCCTTGTTTGATTACTTACTTCTTCTTTACTTAGAACTTAAGAATCACCTCTCTCGTCTACAGCACCACCTTTCTGTACCTAGGTGGCAGCATATTTCCTTTCTCCAGCTTCAGATCTTTCTTATGCTTATGCTTCGGATGATGAGGATATAAACCAGGAATAACCTTTGTATATGAACAAACACTAAAAGACCATAATATGCAGCGGAATTAAATGGAAGCACAATCAAACAAAACACCAAGATATACGTGGAAAACCCTTCCAATGTGAAGGGTAAAAACCACGGGGCAAACTAGAGATAATCCACTATGATAATAATGAATATATAAATCTCAATCTCTTACCCTAAACCCTAGCAATAATCACAAGAGAATAATTGGGATGCAAGGATCACGTCATTGTCCACGATATCTAAAACCTCCCCAAGTAATCACAGCAAGAGTCTATTATAGATTTGATATAACCTAAGATGAGAACACTACTAGATGATTGAGAACAGCCTTTCTGCGTTGTCCTTGTCTTCTTCTCTTTCTTTCTTTTCCTTTTCTACCTTATTTTCCTCTTTTCTTTGGAATCCAATGACTCTTTCTTCTTCCACATTGCTGCCCTATTTATGTCTTTTTCTACCTCTAAAATACAGCCACCACACCCCTCTAATGTTAATTAGGGTTAGATTAAGAGAGGGTGTGGGTTGTGGACTGTCCAAGCCCACTGTGGGCTAAATCTGTGGGCTGCCAGCCCAACTTCATATCCTTTAGCCGAGTCAACAAGGAATGAAATCTCTAATCTCTCTCGCGCCGAGTCAAGGAAACCAGTAAACCAGTAATCGAACTTGCAGCTGACAATCGAACCTCTCTCGGAGATAAACATGCAACGGGATTAGCGGAGCTAGCAAGGGACCAGCAAGGTAAAGAAAAGGAAGGGAACTGGCCGTTTTGGAGCTACCGCTTTTAAGACACAAGCGAAAGAACCAGTACTATATTCTTTTCCTGAACTACACAGGCCATTCTCGTCAACAAACTGTTAAATATGGTACACCCCTTTGCCCGAGCTCACGTGAGTACTTTGGTGGTTTTTCTATTGTATTAGAGCTAGCTTAAAGGTATAGGCCATTGCTTGTTGAAGATGGTGCACAACAACATAGAATGAACTAAACCACTAGAATAGAAGAAACAAGTGAATAAAACAGCTTTGCTTCCGCTTCAAAACCTATTCACAGGACACTGAAACTTCCACTTCATATCAACTACACTTGCTGAACCGAAATATGTTGTTGGATACCCGGACCTCAATTATCACTTAGTTTTGATCCAGATATAGTTTAATCTTCTGCCGATGATCCTTCCACTTTTTGTAGTCCTGTTAGGGAGACTCCTTTTATTACTCTAAAGGTGGACACGAGGTTAGAGTACTTTTGTGGAATGAGATACTGCACCAAGGAAGCAGCTTAGGGCAATCAATAATAATTCTTTCTATTCGGGGAGATGGTGAGTAACGAAGGAATCTCTGTCCTACTCCTACTGCTAAGCTAAACTCAAACTACGTCGTCTCAGACATCAGGTAAGAAGACTTTAAAACGGTTTAAGTAACTTTGATCCTATAGCTCTTCTACCTCTTTTATCTATTGCTACTGTTTACTCTTTCTTACTTATTCCTTCGTTGCTTTCGGGAAGGGAAGACACTAAGGTCCATTTATTCTTATTATCTTTAGAAGCGCAGTAGTGAAACCTGTTTACATTATCCGATCTCTGGGTAAACATAAGACCAAGCCAAGATCGACATTAGCAGCACTTAGGCCTTATACGGCTGATTCAAATAGCAGCAGACGATTATTAAAAGTTATGGAACTCCTCAACGATTGAACCGGCTTCCTTCACTGGCTTCGTAGCGTGTAGTGGGCCTGGTATGCTTTTTCGTGATTCAAAGCATCTCGCAAGAAAGCGGTCTATACCCTTAGCCTGCTAACTATTATACTCGCTCCTATAGGTATCTCATTGATTGAAAGCCACTTTGTTAGCAATTGTGAAACGCCGGGCTTCCACATAATCTTCTCTCCGCTCCATGTGTGAACACCTATGCTATCGATTCTTATAGCTCGGATAGAAAAAGCAGCTAAAGTAGACAAGTAAAGAAAACTCCGGGAATAAAACTCCTTTGAAGTTAACCTCTACTTCGTGCAAAAGAGACTGTCGTTCCATGGAATACTATGAAATGAGCCACATAATATGGGATTAGAACGATATTCGATCCCTTCTTGTTGGAATTAAACTTGTTCAAATGTTATAAAGATGTTCATTTCATTAAAAGAAAGGTTCATTGCATCAAGTGGAAGAATCATTACATCAAGAAGAAAAAATGGATTAAAAATCTATAGAAAAATAAGTCAAATTGGTTATTGATTCTTGAAAGGATTTCTTGAAAGAGAATGATTCATTTCAATACAATTAATGTAATGTATCTTTGGGGACTATATAAACCCATATGTTGAGTCATGAGAAAATAGAGTTTCTGAAATTGTAAAAGTATTTTTCTGAAGAGAAATATAGAAGATTAAAGTTTGTCCTACTCTTCTTCTGTTTGATAACTCCATCCCCTCTTCCTACCAAGTTCAACATTTGGTATCAGAGCATAAGTTAAGCTATGTCCTCTTCCTCAAGTGTCATCCAACTTCACATCCCCAGATTGACAAAAGAAAATTATGACATATGGTGCATCCAAATGAAGGTTCTTCTAGGCTCCCAAGATGTATGAGAGTTTGTAGAAGATGGATTTACTGAACCAAGTCCAACAGAAGAAGGAGCAATGAATGCAGAAGGAAGAAAACAACTCAAAGAAAGAAGGAAGAAGGAGAAAATCCTTTGTTCACGATCTACCAAGGGCTTGATGATACAATTTTCGAGATTATCGCTCCAGCAAATACTTTAAAGGAGGCTTGGGAAATGCTTCAAAAAGTATTTGGTGGTGTTAATAAGGTAAAGAAACTTCGTCTACAAGTTTTACGAGCCGAGATTGAAAAATTACAACAAGGTACTTCTGAAACTATTTCTGATTACTTCTAAAAAATCATTTCTATTATTCATCAAATGAGACGAAATGGTGAATAAGTAAATGATCAGAGAGTAATAGAAAAAATATTGAGATCTCTAGATTCGAAATTTGATTTTATTGCTGTTGCGATTGAAGAATCTAAAGATTTGAAAAAAATATCTTTAGAAGAACTTATGGGTTCCCTTCAAGTTCATGAACAAAGGATTACAAAAAGAGGAGAAGACAAAACTATGGAGCAAGCACTACAAGCTAAGTTTGCTCTTGAAAATAAAGGAGAATCAAATTCTCAAAGAGGAAGAGGACGAGGACAAAGAGGAAGAGGAGGTAGAAATCAGACCAATCAAGAATCTCCAAACATTAAAGGTGGTGGAGAAAATTCTAGCCAAAGAGGCCGAGGTTATGGTCGAGGACGTGGTCGAGGCCGTGGATGTGGTAGAAACTCTAAAAGGTCTGAAATATAATGTTATGTTTGCAAAAGGTATGGACATTATTCTTATGAATGTTATTATAATCCTAACAATCAAGGTGATAAGGCAAATTTTGTTGAGGAAGAAAAGAACGTAAATCAAGTTTCATTAATGAGTTATGATAATTTAAAAGTGGATCAATCTATGACATGGTATCTAGATACAGGAGCCTCAAATCACATGTGTGGCATCAAGGAGCTATTTTCAAAAATGGATACAAGTTATTCTGGGAACATTACATTTGGCGATTTGTCTCAAAGACCAATAAGAGGCAAAGGTAAAATTCTCCTTGAACTTAATAATGGCAAGGAAGTATGTATTTCAGATATTTATTATGTTCCTGATATGAAAAATAATATTTTAAGCTTGGGACAATTACTTGAAAAAGGTTATGAAATTGAGATGAAAGATATGGCTCTCTCAATTCGTGATAAGAATAAAACACTGATATCATATGTGAAAATGACAAAGAATAGAATGTTTCCTCTGCATTTAAGTATTTTTTATCAATCAAATTGTTTTAAAGCTGATATTAAGGATATTTCTACACTTTGGCATCTTAGATATGCTAACTTAAATTTTGAGGCTTTGAAACTTCTAGAGAAGTATAATATGATGACAGGAATGCCAAAAATTGATCGTCCAGCAAAATTGTATGAAGTATGTGTCATGGGTAAGTAAGAAAGAAAGTCTTTCAAAGTGAGAAGGACAAAAAGAGTATGGAATCGACTTGATCTGGTGCACTCAGATATTTGTGGCCCTATCAATCCAGTATCACTTGGAGGAAGTAGGTATTTTCTTACCTTCACTGATGATCATAGTGGAAAAACTTGGGTTTATATGTTAAAAGAAAAGAAAGAAGTTTTAAGAAAATTCAAAGAATTTAAGGATTTGGTTGAAAGATAAAGTTGTTGTAAAATTAAATGTTTAAGAACAGATATGGGTGGTGAATATATATCTAATGAATTTGAAAGATTTTATAGAAATAATGGAATTCTACATCAATTCACCATGCCATACACACCTCAACAAAATGGTGTCTCAGAAAGAAAAAATAGGACTATCCTTAATATGGTCCGATGTATGTTAAAGGAAAGAAAAATTCCGAAAGAATTTTGGGGTGATGCTATTGCTTGTGCAGTTTATTTGCTTAACAGGTTTTCGACAAAGCGAATTGGTAATGTTATACTAGAAGAAGCATAGAGCTTACAAAAACTAAGAGTTGATCATTTGAGGATTTTTGGAAGTGTTGCATTTGCCGAGATACAAGAAGAAAAGAGAACAAAATTGGAGGATAAAAGTCAAAAATGCATTTTGCTAGGTTATTCAGAGAATTTCAATGGTTACAAACTCTACAATCCTATCACAAATAAAGTTGTGATGTCAAGAGATGTTGAGTTTGATGAACAATAGATTTGGAACTGGAAAAGTGATGAGCAGCATAAGAAAGCTATAGCTTCAGAAGAAGATATAATACAAGCAAGCACCGAAGTGGCTTTGCCAGAATCATCACCTAGATCAGCTAGGTCACATGATTCAAGAAGTCCAATTATAAAAAGGACAAGACCGATTCAGGACCTATATGATGTGACTCGAAGGATTGATACTAACAATGATGAACTTTCTTTATTTTGTCTTTTTGCAAGATATGATCCATTAACCTTCGAAGAAGCTTATAGAGATGAAAAATGGCGACAAGCTATGAATGAAGAGATTCATGCCATTAACAAAAATAATACATGGGAGCTTACTACACTTCCAGAAGACCATCAAGCTATTGGTGTTAAGTGGATCTTCAAAACAAAAAGATATGCAAAAGGAAAGGTGGAGAAATATAAGGCCAGATTGGTTGCAAAGGGATATAAACAACAATATGGGATTGACTATGAAGAAGTATTTGCGCTAGTTGCTCGATTGGAGATAGTAAGATTACTTATCTCTCTAGCAGCTCAAATGAAATGGAAGATTTTACAAATGGATGTCAAATCAGTATTTCTTAATGGAGTTCTTGAAGAAAAGGTATATATTCAACAGCCCCCTGGTTTTATTATTCAAGAACAAGAAGACAAAGTATACAAATTAAAGAGAGCTCTTTATGGGCTTAAACAAGCCCCACGAGCATGGAATTCTCGAATAGATACTTATTTTATTCAAAATGATTTTTCTAAATGTCCACATGAGCATGCTCTCTATACGAAATCTAACTCTAATAGAGATATCTTGTTTGTATGCTTGTACGTAGATGATTTAATATTTACAAGCAATAGTAGCTCCATGATTAAAGATTTTAAGCACTCTATGAAAAAGGAGTTTGAGATGACCGACTTGGGCTTAATGACTTATTTCCTTGGTATCGAAGTTATACAAGATAATGGAGGAATATTTATCTCATAAGAAAATTATACAAATGAGGTTTTAAAGAAGTTTTCCATAGAAGATTGTCATCCTACAGATACATCTGTTGAATATGGCACTAAGTTGACTAAGGAAGGTGAAGGTAAATACATTAATCTAACTTATTATAAAAGTCTAGTTGGATGTTTAAGGTATTTGATATACACTCGACCTGATATACTATTTGGAGTTGGTTTAATAAGTAGATATATGGAAGTTCCAAAGACATCTCATTTAAATGTCGCTAAAAGAATTTTACGATATATCAAAGGAACGATTGAGTAAGGAATGTTCTATTCATCATCTAAAAAGTTGGAGCTCATTGGATATAGTGACAGTGATTGGGTCGGAAGCTACGATGATCGGAAGAGTACAACTGGATTTGTATTTTATTTTGGTGAAGCTACATTCACTTGGTCTTAAAAAAAACAATGAATCGTTGCTCTATCAAGTTGTGAAGCAGAATATATAGCAGCTTCTTCTAGTGTTTGTCATGCAATATGGCTAAGAAGATTACTCCAAGAACTTCATATGCCACAGGAGAAGTCAACCAAGATTTATGTTGATAACAAATCAGCTATTGCCTTAGCCAAGAATCTAGTCTATCATGAAAGATCGAAACATATCGATACAAGATTTTATTTCATAAGAGATCATATCAAAAATAAAGAAGTGGAGATACATCATGTCAAGACAAGTGAACAAGTGGCTGATATACTTACAAAACCTCTTAAATTTGAAATATTTCAACAACTTCGAAAGAAACTTAGCATGCAAGATGGAACAAGTTTAAAAGGGGAGAATGTTGGAATTAAACTTGTTCAAGTATCACAAAGAGGTTCATTTCATCAAAAGAAATGTTCATTGCATCAAGTGGGAGAATCATTACATCAAGAAGAAAAAATAGATTAAAAGTCTATAGAAGGATAAGTCAAATTGGTTATTAATTCTTGAAAGGGTTTCTTGAAAGAGAATGATTCATTTGAATATAATTAATGTAATGTATATTTGGGGACTATATAAACCCCATATGTTGGGTCATGAGAAAATAGAGTTTCTGAAATTGTAAAAGTATTTTTCTTGAGAGAAATATAGAAGATTAAAGTTTGTCCTACTCTTCTTCTGTTTGATAACTCTATCCCCTCTTCCTATCAAGTTCAACACTTCTACCAGCACAATAAAGTGCTTTCTTATCTAAAGATATAGAAAGAATACTTGGGGGTTAATTCTGTGCGCATGGTATACCATGAAAAGAGCTCTTTATCGGCATCTTCAACCGCTAAAGGAAAACTCAACCTTTGTCTTTTCGTTTCTGGCGCTTTCACTGTCCGCGCCGGGATGGTATACTATCCGATGGCCTCACTTTTCGAGCCTTTTCTTCTGTTTTAACACTGAATTGGTTACCGGATATGTCCGGTTCATTCGTCTTTACTTTGTGTTTCATCTCTATCGAGGTGTCATCATTGGAAGGGCTAGTGCATTAAGAATAAGGCAGAGGGTGATAGCTCAGGCTAGGACTGTTATGGTTGTCCTAGTTTTTAGGTTCTCCGTGCCCTCTACTGGCTCGACCGGTGGTTTTTCATATAAGCAGCTGTTCGCGGCCTCATCCACTTGTAGAGCATTTACTGTGATTCCAGTATGAGTTTCTTGATAGAGAGCCTGCCTTATTTCTTGTAGATTTAAGAATTTCGGGATTTCCTTGTGTATTGTATGCCCAAAGTCAAAGTCCAAATATTAGTGGTTTGGTCATGGTCAGACTTCCATCGATACTATCTTTTGTAGCGGCATTACTATCGTCTTCTTATGAAATAGGTATGATTTGGGGAAAGGGTACCTCTTAACCCCAACCCTAAGTTAGGACACCTCGGCTGGCTGATTCCTTAACAAAAGCTATCCTTCCTAAAAACAAAAGATTGAGGCTTGACTTTATTGTTGTAGGCTCTGATATACGAGACTGTGATCCCCATTGGAAGTACGGCATCGATAGGTGTTAGCAAATTGAATTACTCCCTTACCTTGAGCGATAGACTGACGGATCTCTCTCTGTATAGGCCCCTTTAGAAAATAGAAAATGGGTAATAGTTACCGCCCCATAGGTCCACTACCATATATATATATGTATGTATATACATATATATATATATGTATATACATATTTATATATACATACATACATACATACATAGCAAGACGTGGGTAAGATTGTCATCACCTATGTCTGCTGTAGCCCGAGGAAAATGGGAGATAATGATAGTGGGAATTAAAGAGAAAAATGATAGGAGAAAAATAAGTAATTATATATGACTAGATTCCTTCATAAGTAGGCATGCTCGTGGCATCCCGTATGGTGCACAAACAACAAATTACATATGACTTCCAGCGAGTGCCACAGGCAAGAATAAGAAACACAAAATGTCTTCTTCTAAGAGAGAACAGGCGGAAGAGATTACAATAATTACACTTGGCCTTTAACCTGTCATTGTGAGACGAGACTGCATGCAGTTAGATTTTTCCGTCCGACCAAACCAATGGAAAAACTCCCCATGTTTTCGCCAATGTCGCAGATTTGCTGTGCCGAGTATGGGAGGACAGCTAGCGATCCACATATCCACCACCTACAGCAAGGAAACAAGAAATTAATTAATGTGCACAGAAGCCACATTTGTAGTAGGACAAGGGACGAAACTGTGCCACATTAATTCTTATAGAGCTTTTATAAGGGCGACTATTTATGCAAGCAACAGTATCACTTTATCATCTTGATTAGCCTTTTTAAGGCTCATGTTTAATTATTTGCAACCATGAATGATTGCGCGAGTCGCACAGATAACTCAGCAGAACCAAGGATCAAAGACGATAAAGAGTACACGGGCATGCTGACCGCTGAGTACAACCTTCTCAAGTTTATCCGCCCATAAACACAACATTATTGCATTTAACTAACACCTTTTAATCCCCTAATCCCAGGGTTTGGTTTAGTTTGTTTGTCCGAGAAATGAAGCCAACATTACAAAGATCAATACCAAATTAGCTAGGCAATCATAGCTAAAGGAGCCTCAAAAAGTAGATGGCGAGGGAACTGTCTTGTATCCGAAACGAAAACCGAATCATATGTTCTGAGATGCACACTGGCTATTACTCCATTGCAACGCACGTAATAGAACATTTATAGATAAATAATAATGTGGAAACAAGGCTGAGGCAAATATCGAGACTGCAGGGCTGATCTTGGAGTTGGAATACACAATTTGAGTTATGGCCTTCGGAACTTGAAGCGGAATTATAGAAACAACAGAGTAATTCTACCCCATTTAACAATCTCTTAGCGTAAGACTAAATCATGAAAAGAAAGCCTCGCTGCTATTAACATCAAAATGCTGGCACTGCATAACAAACAGACGAACTGCAGTGATGAAACGCTTGGTTATGAATACACACACTATGAAAAAGTCTCGTATAATAACAGGCAAAATAGGTGCTGACACTGATTACTAGCATGCAATTCTCAGATGATGCCATGAGAAATATTTTAGTAGGAAAAACATACCAACTTCCCTAGTCTATTAGAGAATCCCTAATTCTTGCTGTATAAACCAATTTCAACTCAAATTATGTAGTATGAAATGAGCAATTTGATAAACCTTTTTTTATGGAAAAAAGAGAAAATTACAAAGTATGCATGTGGTTTTATTTACAAGAGAACTATTTGATTTTTACCTCCAATTGTATAACCTTTTATCTTGCCATATCCAACTGTAGTATAACTAAATTGTAACAAGGTTTTCTACAACCACTTTACATATAAATAAATATATATATATATAAAATAAATTTCCAAATCTATCAAAGACCACACAAGCAATATCAGTTTAATTCTTCTGAGCATTTTCTGTTATCAAAGTGTGCCAATATAATTGCACAAACAACAAACAGTAGTAAACGCGTTTCAAGCGTAAGATAATTCAACCAAGTCCACTTCCTACACAATCTTCTCCAAAATCTTATCCTAGTTTTAAAAGTTAAAATTTCAGTTTCAAGAAACCTAGAGAGCTGATCATAATGTCAGGCATTTGCATTGTCACCATCTTAGCTGTCCTAACCTTTTTGAGATCCCATCTCCACTTAGCCACCTCTATGGCAGCAACTTGCAGCGAGAAACAAATAGGTGACTCAAAGCAGCTCCCACAAGTAACTAAAATCCCAGAGTGCAGACTCCAAACAGATTCCTGAAGGCTTTAATCTACTTCCAGTCCTTTGACCTGAATTTAGGCTCCATCTCGACAATCATAGATGACTAAAAATCACAATCAAATTAGACAATGCTTGCCATTACGCCACTCATCTAACTCCGAGGAAATAAATATCACCTCTATATAAACGCAGCTGCACTATGTATACAATAACAAGCATAATATACACCACGAAAAAATTATATGCTCCAAACTCACATAACTAATTATGCCAGTATCTATATTTTGATTGATATAGGTCACTTTCAGAACTTATATAAAACTATTAGAATATTTCCGGAACTAATTTTGCTAATAAAACTCACATAAAACAATTGACTGTCAATTATGCGAGTATCTACATTTTGATTTATATAGGTCATTTCTAGAACTAATTTTGCTCATAAAATTATTAGAATACTTCCAGAACTTATATAAAAGCTCGGACTGCCAAATGGGCAAACTAGTAAGCATTCCTCAAGACAGCATGATGGTTCAACCATCCTAAATAGAAAATTTGTGCAACATATTGCAATTATAGATGATTCTGATAGTCAATCATATAAAAATTCAGCAAATTTCTCAGCTCTTAACAATGTAGAAAAATGTGAAGACAGCATTCGAGTTAAAACTCCTCTAAATTTACTTTAGCGCTGCAGCAGTTGACAAGCTCGATTGCAATCATGAACTCTTGGCATCATATACCCTCAACTAGCCTGAATGGATGTTCTAATCAATGACCTTCAACTTGTCTAAGACTCCGGTTCTAAGCAAACCAAGTCTTACCGGCTTTTGTAGATGATTGTAATTCTAGGCTGAAATGCATAGATAATTTAGGAAAATTTAGAAGTCTTAGCTACCAAAAATTATCATGGCCTCTAGCATTGAACTCTATTCCTATATTATATGTTTATTTGTTTATTTGTGTCTAATACATCTAGTGCCAGGCAGCATAATCTTAAAAAAATTACAACAATATAGTTATCCCAACTTGTACATAAGATTTGCATGTCTAATAGATATCAAACCCCATCAGACAATGGGACCAAGCATTTAGAATGAATGATTTTGGACCTTAAAACAAACAAATGCAAAGTCAACATCTTTCCCAAAGTACAAGATAACTAGAAAACAATAATTGAAAAGGGAAATGATTTTCGCCAAACTTTATCAGCAACCATGAGACTGATTAAAGATGAGAAAACATATGTTAGCTAGGTCAAAAAATGAAATAAATACTGTTGAGGAACAGTTTCAATTAGATGGATATAACAGAGAGATCTACAAAAATAAACCAGATGGATATAAAAAGAGGTGCAGAAAAATAGGGAGAGCTAAAAAATCAGAGCTTGTCACTTAATTGTTTTAGCAAATAATTAATATATACCCTAAGACTGGTTACTATGGATCATCCAGCAACTCAATGTGTCCCTAAACATTGTAGCTTAGCCAAGCATGGGTTAGAAAAAGAATCTTAATCTCAGTGATTTAAAAAGCGCTAGGCGCCAAAAGATTCCAAGGTCCAAAAACGCCCGAGGCACTAGGCGCTCGCCCGAACGAAACGGGGCGCTAAAATATTAAAATATATAATATAATTAATAAATATAATTATTTAACAATATTAAAATAAAAAATAATATATTATTAATCTAATAAATATAAAAACATTAATGTTACTGTTAACAGTATACAGTATACTATTAACAATATACTTTTGAAAGAGGAGAAGGAAGAGGAGTGTAAGGGAAGACCGAGGGTGCAGCGACAGCGGTAAAAGTGAGCAGCAACAGCAAGAGCAGCAAGCGGCGACAGTCGCAACGGCAGCGGCGAGCAGCGGCAACGACAGCAGGAGCGGGAGAGGCGAGTGGCGACACCGACAGCGACAGCGAGCAGCAGCAACGGGAGCGGCGATAGTGGCAGCGAGTAGCGGCAGTGGGAGCGGCGAGCGACGACAGCGGTCGCGGCAACGAGCAGCAGCAGCGGTAGCGGCAGCGTGAACGACGAGCAGGGTTAGGGTTGGGTAATGGCAACTGATATCGGTGCTTTAGTTGGTTCGATTGAACCAGACCTAAAACGCTGGTTCGGTCACCTAGTTTAACCCAGGCGCTCGCCCGAAGCGCCCGACGCCTGGGCTCGGGCGAGTGCTCAGGCGGCACCTCTTTAAAGCGCGTCGCCTAGAAGTGAAGCGAGGCGCTCGGGCCTCGCCTCGCCTCACCCAAGCACCTAGGCGAGCGCCTGAGCGCCTATTTAAATCATTGCTTAATCTTAAAATCAGGTTGAATTTGGATCAAAATCATGGACAATTCCATATAGACCATATTCTAATATGATTTTCTCTATAGGAGCCCAACACTATCTCACACATCCAAAATAATTCTATCCCTTGCAAACTACCAATACCAAACAAAACAAAAACAACTTGGCCAAACTCTACAATGGTTATACAAGACCAACGCCATCCTGCTAGTCTCTATCACATCATGGCTTGCTTTGAACAACATAAGTTAGTTTACTGCACTAAGGTGACAACAGAATCTCCTTGGCAAGTGACTACTGGTGTTAGTAATAGTTTGTAATTTTGGAACTGCATTTTTGTATATTATAATATGAAAGACTGTCAAGAATTGGATAACATGAACAGACTTTCTTACCATGCTATGTCACATCAGCATTACAATGACATCAGAAGTTCGACCTAAAGCCTAGCAAGCAACTTTAGATAGCTTGAGGATGCAATTAATGGGCTGCTTGATTAACTCGAGTGGAGCAGTGATGGTTGTTTTTGCAAGCTAATTTCACATACATGATTCAGTCAAATGATAGCCACACCTGACACGAATCCATATTTACCGAACAAGTCTGAAGACACTTTTATGAAGCTGTTTCCTCTAAAACAATAGAAAAGAAAGATTGAATGGAAAAAATGAAAAGAAAAATGCAATACATACTCAAGCCAACCTCACCACAAATTGGCTTGCCGGTCCTAAGCAGCAGGAATCTCAGTGGAAGACAATAAAATAACCCTAATGATTGTAAGAAATGAAGCATGTCAAAAAAAGCAGAGTGATTTGTTGGGTGATGTTTGAGTTTACTATGTGAAAAGCTACCAGTATCAGGTTCATTTCAAACATCAGTGGTCCTCATGGAAAGTTACTTGTCCTGTTTAACTCAAGAATGCTATTAAGTTTAGCCAATGACCAGTGCATGCATGACTGCATAGTCGGATAAGACCAAGTGACAAACATTAATTCATGCCAGACTAAGGTCAGGGCTTGGAAGTCAATCCAAGCAAGTACACACTGAAACAAGGATTAGTTAAAAACTTTCTGTTCACTGAAAAAAATGTGAGTCAAGGTACTTTCAATCTACATTTGCATGAAAACTTAAGTTAAACAATCAGTACAGCTTTAGCTGTAGAGCGCAGACACAACTTCACATAATCAATAAATCATCATTACCACTCTTGAAATTCTGGCTGCATAAGGGGGCATACTGCACTAAGTCCATCAAAATTTAACTCAGCATTCAAATCAGGCATCATAAGATTTGTCAGACCAACCTGGTCATATCATTTTTATCATACAGAGCAGATCTTATGTAATTTTTATTATTATGTGGATAGCTAACTTTTGAAATCCTTTGTGGAGTTTCTAATATTCCTTTTTGCTCTAGCTTCATTTTCATCAGACCTAAATAATGACAATTGTCAATGGAAAATTTGCTATGTCCGAATTATCAAAAGTGGATGAAGGGTTGGGCTATTATACAACGTTGGTGTGCTTCATATTAGCAACTTGAACATAAACCTTTCAAGTTACTTCATTTAAAGTTCTTTACATTATTAAATCAATACCCGACAAATTAATGTTATAGTATACCTAGTATAATGCATAGATGAGTAGCCTCATGGATAGCACTAAGGTTTGCAATACATATGTGTAATGCTTGGTATGGATGGTATGTACTGGTCCGATAGGATACTGATATGTGGACCGCCCTCTACCAGGTGGTACCGGTCACTTGACCTCGTATTGAGTGATACGAGGTCTATATAGGATGGTAATGATCGAAATATGACTGTTACCGACCTGTACCAGTCGATACGTTCGGATTTCGACCGTTATCGATCAAGGGCTGAGACAACATCGAGTCAAAACGTGGTGGAAGGAGCCGAACAACATTGAGTCAGACTACTCTAGGAACTAGAGACACTGAACAGTCACAATCGTTCGCCCAGCGTACAAAGGCAAAGGTAAAGGGGAAGGCAGTAGCATCAGCTAGACCGTTGGAAAAAATCGAGTCAAAACGATGAGACACCTTCGCAATCGCATTTAAAAACCCGCTCGATCCAAAGACATGGCAACGATGTGAACAGTAGTGCCTCGACAGATAATGGTGATGATGTCGAGGAGTCAATGATCCTATCTACACAATCTGAGGCTAGTGCATAAACTGAAGAGTAGTATTTTACACGTATCACTCAAGATTCAGATCATGAAGCTCGACAAGATACTGGTTAAGTTTATGCACGGAATGGGAAGGGGAAGCCAATGATTGATTTTAAGCAGATGCAACAGAGCCTACATGACATAGACACAGAGCGAAGCTCGTCATATTCACAACCGTCGTATTATGAAAATATCTTACGGCCAATAGCAGTATGGTGATAGTCATACTTCTCTGAGCAATAGTATAACAATCGATCTTATGATACAAAGCAGCAAATCAGTAACGAAAGTAAAAGTTCTGACATTCTCTATGCTCCACACCAATACATGCTATATTAGTCCTTGCCTCAGGAGTCACCTTGGACACATGTGGTTCACAACGATCGGACTACAATCATCACTACATGACATACGGTGTATCAATACACTATGTTGTGATATCAATTTCAAGATTTGGTCCAACAAACATATCATATTGATATACAGATATATAAAATCGAGAATCCCGATCCACCACCTGTAGTGTCCTATTATTCTTTTTGGTAGTAGAACCTGGTATATCAATCGATTGATTATTTAATTCATTAGAATCAACGATTTCAATAGGTGCACGAGCTTGGCGAGGCGAGGCCCGAGCGCCTCGCTTTATGTCCATGTGGCGCACTTCAAAGAGGCACGCCGCCTAAGCGCTCACCCAAGCCTGGGCGCCAGGCGCTTTGGGCGAGCGCCCAGGTTAAACCAAGCGACCAAACTAACGTTTTACATATGGTTCGGTCTTCGATTCTTTAGTTGGTTCAATCGAACCAATTAAAGCATCGATATCAACCTCCCAACATCCCTTTCGTGACTTCCCCAACCCTAACCCTGCTCATGATTTTGTCGTCGACATTTCTTCTTTGCTGCCATTGCCTCTCTCCATTGTCACTACTCTCCGTTGCCACCGCCACCATAGCTGCTTGTCGCTGCCACTATCGTTGCTCGCCGCTCCCGCTGCTCCCAATCAACAGCCTCAGTCTTACTCTTACTCACTCTTCTCACATCAACTCGATAGTATACTGTTAACACTATATTAAAAGTATATTGTTAACTATATACTAATAACAATATTTTTATTTATTTAAAATTATTGTTATTATTTTGAATTTAAGAATTTTTGTTAATGTGACATTGTGATTTTGTACTTTAGATTTTCTCAATTTAATATCATATTTTTATTTAAATAATTATATTTATTAATTATATTATATATTTTTATATTTTAATGTCTTGCTTCGCTCGAGCGAGTGCCTCGAGCATTTTTGGACCTTGACGTCTTTTGGCACCTAGTACTTTTTAAATCACTAATTGTAATATTAAAATTTAAGTTGTACAAGAAATAATACAACAATTCAAATAATTTCTTTGTAGATAATTCAATATTAACGGAAGGACGATCTAGAACATACCACAAAGCTACTCCTCAAAACCCGAAAAAGATATATGACACTATTCTTTCCTAATTTGTATTATTTTTATTGAAATTATACTAAATTTATATTTATTTCTAACTTAAAAACCCTTATATGACTTTTTTCTATTTTTCAAGTATTTTTTAATTTTTTTTATTATTGTACACCCTGACGTATCGTCGATATGCCTCGGTATATACTATACCAAGCAGTACATCGGTATAAACCGAAATTGCAATTCTTAGATAGCACAAATGGTACGTTATAGTGTAAAAGCCAGAATTTATCTCATGTACCTAGTAACTCGAGTTTAGATATTTTAAACAACATGGTTCGCCAATATCAAGTGAAAAGTTTCATGATTAAATCCTACAATAAAAAGTATATAAAAGACAAGATAAAAGCTAAGACCAAAATCACTAAGTGCTCACTTGTACCATGGTACAAATTACCCTAGAGTTCTTATTATAAGACCAAAATCACTAATAGCCTAGATGTGATTCTACTAGAGTTCTTATGATGTAACTACAAGCATTGAGTTGATGACCGTATCAATCAGCAGGCCTACAGTATTGTGTGCCTCTTTTTTGAAGTTGTTTTGTGAACTTGGCTAGTAAGTTGGCAGTTGGCACCATGCAGAAACGGATTCTGATATGTTGACATACAGTCATGAGGCTGAAATTACGCTAAGATTCAATAAAGCCTTCTCAATTTTAATTTACAGAGACATACTACTAGGATAACTGGAAAACACGCTTGTTTGAGTATTCAAACAAAACCACAAATTGCAAGAGAATTTAACAGGAAGATAATAGGCAGAGGGAAACGTATAATTGCAGTCCTCAAGTCCTTTGAGATGGCTTTTAGAGGGCACATGAAGAAAGCTGAATGAAAAATCCCATTTTCAGTTTGTTTGAGTATTCAAACAAAACCACAAATTGCAAGAGAAGTTAACAGGAAGATAATAGGTAGAGGGAAACATATAATTCCAGCCCTCAAATCCTTTGAGATGGCTTTTAGAGGGCACATGAAGAAAGCTGAACGAAGAACCCCGTTTGTCCATAAAGTTAGAAATAAAAAGGGCACATGAAGAAAGCTGAATGAAAAACCCCATTTGATCACAAAGTTAGCAATAACTGTATCTTACACATCAATCAAAATACAAGTTACCAAGAAGCTCTCAAGACATCAACATCTCTCTTCATTCCAAGCTAATTATGTAAAACACGAAAACAATCAACAAAAATATTCTTTCCAAGAACAAATAATACATCAGAAGATATAAGATAACAAGCACTTAAACTACCATCAAATTGGAGAAATCAAGAAGTTCAACATGCTTATTTTTTCTTCCTCAAATCATCTTTCCTACTGTCACTTAGGATAATCTAAGACTGAAACACCCTTTATTATGTATTCGTAATGACTGCCCACTGAGTTACTATAAGTATAACTCACATGCAAATATTCGACAAAGATTAATTTTAATAGTGTACAAGTTTAAGCAGGCTCACAGTCTAAAATATATACCTAAATTCATTTTCACTCCTAAGTTCATACTACATCAAACACTTTCTGCATATTGGCAGTATTACTATAAATGGTATAAATAATATTATACCTCAACATTTAGACGATGGGCAACCACCAAGAATTTTTCAGAATCTATTATCACCACTAAATACATGCATTCAAAAAATTACCAGTACAACACATATAGATACATAAACATAAAATAAGCATCAATTCATATCAAATTCGATAAAATTAAATGCAAGGGAATATAAAGCCTAGAAAAAAAATTGTCACATAGAGGGAATATAAGGCCTAGAAAATTCTGAAATATAGAGATAACAATAAAGATCATATGGATCAATACCAGCCAGACAGAGGAGAGAGTTAAAAGGGGAAGACGAAGAGGAGGTGGAGGTACAGATGGCAGAGGTGGAGGCAATTTGTACCAAAGGAGGAAGCAACAATGACACAAAGAGATGACAACAGCAGCATGAGTAGGCCGCAGAATATGAAGAAAGGTGTGAGGAGATGAATAAAAAGGCGGCAGCAATGCCAAAAGCCAGATGCAAAGGTGATGACAGCAATGTGAGGAGATGGCAGCAAGGGTGGCAATAGGGGAGAGAGAAGAGAAGTGATGGTTAGGAGCTATTGAAAGTGTTAAAATCCGAATCCCATATCTAAGAAGTTAAAACAATTAAAAATTCCAAATTCTAGTACTGGTTCTCTTATCCAGTGGTGCTCTCTGTAAGGCAACCTTACTAAACGGTACACTCAGACTCAGTATCGGTCAACACTGGATCAGTAAATAATGGTCAATACTGACCAATATAATGATGTTCAAAGCCTCTCTATACTGTATATGTATGCAAGGACATAATAAACATGCAATGATCAAACAAAAATCCAAAGGCCAGTAAACCAGGAGTCATTTTGTTTTTTATCTTTTTGTTCCCTTATTCATTATTTGGGTGTTTCTTCAAGAAAAGATAAACCTTAACATGTGTTTTCTTTTGGCAATTGTAGCAAGTTATCATGTGGCAGCATCATATGCATTTTTAAATTATCTACCAAGATTGTCCAAGGATAATAAAAAAGAAGATGAACTACAGAGGCTGGATGAGAAAATATCGATTAAAGATACTCTTCCATGAAGAAAAACCCAATCAAAGATCTTATCAATAAGAAAAATTATCACCAAAAACAAAATGGAAGTGACAATTCTTCAGAAATCAAAGATGGGTGAGTCTCTAGCTTTAAAATCATATCATATAAATTCCTAAATTGTATTCTTTTCATTTATTTATTTATTCTTTTACTTGGGGATCTATACAACAAAAGGATTTAAATTACAAAATTTAGCCTGAATTTATGAAGTTTTGTTTTCCTAATTATGCATGAGGTGTAAATTGTTCATATCAGGTGGAGATTTAAGTGGCAAGGTGAATATGATACTTGGGCCCCCAATCGTGTCTCAATCATTCGTGTGTAAAGTGCATTTGTTATGAAATCAGGTAAGGAATCAAAATTTGTCTTGGTATTATCTTCTCCTCCCTCTCTCATTTCTCTTTCACCATTATCAAATCCTTTAAAAAGAAAAAAAGACATGTTCTTTACCAAATCCCCTCCCCACAGAATGCTGATAGACTACACATCACTCTGCTGCCTTGTTAGAATTTTAAAGCAAACATCGATGATTCAAAAAATATGTAAAAATACCAAGCATTAAGTACTAATCATTTGGCCCTCCTTAATGAACCAATTTTTGTTCACATGTTTATTACTTTGAGTAGTGTTTTGTGTCAAAGGATATCATAAATATTGATCATACACAAAAAAACTTGTAAAATGCACCAAGCATTTAGTAATTCAAATCATTTTATGCTTTGGTTGCTATCTTTAGTGAACCTCTTTTTGTTCACATGTTTAGTAGTTAGATATTGTTTTGGACCAAAGGATATTGTGATCAACTTGCTAGGAGCAATTTAATACTTACTATATTTTTTATGCACTTCATTGTTTATCAAGCTCCAAATCATTGATATTTTCCTTATCCTCATTTTTATCTATGCTTTGACATTCATCAATTGTCTTAAGTAATTTGTTGCTTGAGTTCCCTTTATTCCCTGGTTATCAATGTCAAAGCATAAATTTGACCTCCCCACATCTAAGCAACATCTAAGCAAAGAATCCAAGCTTTAGCTATATTAGTTTCTTATCTATTCAAATATGATAAGAAGAGTTGTCACTAAGTAATATTTAATTCTAATTCTTACATACAAGAGATAATAGATAAAAAGGGCAATAAGGATATGGACAGGAGCAATATACATAACTTTATCATACAAGCAACCTTATCCCAAGGAGCAGAGAAGCTATTTTTGTGACTCAACCTCAAGGACTGCAATTTCGTGCCGACCTGTCATAGACTTAGTTGGAATTGCCTAAGTAGTGAGGCACCCTTACGGCAAAGTTACGGACTTAGCTAGAGTTGCCTAAGTCGTGAAGCACCCTTACACCAACTCCTTGGACTTAGCTAGGATTGCCTAAGTCATGAGGCGCCCTTGCGACCTATGCATCCGCAAAGGGTCAACCTAGTTGCAACCTCATACAAGTCCCGAAAGACCTGTAAAACAGAAAGTTGATTAGATTGAAAACGAGTTATAGACAAATCCCGACGTCTCGCGAAGAGAGAAGCTTTACAAGCAATTCAGCGAGCATCTTGAGTGCAAGAGAGAAAAGAGAGAAAGGAGAAAACAAGGACTTTAGAAGGTAGAACGAACAATTGCAAGTCCACAAACAATTGCTCACCGGGTGCCGGTCACGAAGGCAAGTTCCCATCAAGTTAACGTGCGAACTTGTGAAGATTGTTCAACGCCCGACAATATACTGAAGCCCCATCCAACCCTATGCCACCAGGGGGGTTCCAAGGTGCTAAAATGGCTTACGTTTTGCATGCAGCTGCGGTTTGCAAAAAACAAGCAGCGACACGTGAAAACGAAGCCATTTTGGGGCAGTTCGGCCTGGCACGACGAGCGGTCGCACTGTAGCACTGCGAACTATAGTTGCTTACATTATCCAGGCAAAAACACACAAAACCCAAGCAAAACATGCTGCTATGTCTCTGTACAAGCATGCAAAAGTGACGAACGGTTCATTGAACAAAGTTGTTGCGGGTGCGCGACGACCATTCGTGACATTCTCCCCCACTTAAACTGTCAACGCACTCATCGATTGGTAGTTGTTGACGACTGCTTCTTCATGTCGTAGGGCATCTTCGAGCTCCCAACTAGCTTCGATTCGGGGAAACTTTCGCCACTTCACCAAGTACTCAGTCTGCTCAGCTCCATTGGGTAGCTTTATCTTACGATCCGCGAAAATGGTTTCAACTCGCTTTTCGTAGAAGGCTTTGGTGGGGGGTAGTTGAGTTGAAACATTTCGAGAAGCATATTGCGGATCTGAATGGTAGACTTTCAAGTTGCGGGCATGAAAAACATTATGAATTTTGAGCCACGCCGGCAGCTGCAACTTGTAGGAGACGTTGCCCACCCTACTGATAATTGGGAAGGGCCCTTCATACTTGCGCACCAATCCTTTGTGTACTTTGTTCCTAAAGAATTGGAGTGATGGTGGTTGGAGCTTTACCAACACCAAATCGCCGACTTTGAATTCCTGCGGTCGCCTTCCCAAGTATGCCCACTTCATCATTTTGACCGCCTTCTCCAAGTAAGCCCATGCAATATTTGTATTTCGGTGTCATTCTTTTGCAAAGTGATATGCTAACAGACTACTCCCAGTATACCCGGTTGCCAAGGTGTGAGGAGTCGACGGTTGTTGTCCTGTAATGATCTTGATGGGGCTCTTGTTGGACGCAGAGCTCCGCTGCAAGTTGTAGGAGAATTAGGCTATGTCCAACAGCTTCACCCAATCTCGTTGGTTGGCACTCACGTAGTGCCGAAGATATTGCTCAAGGAGCGAGTTTATCCTTTCAGTTTGGCCATTTGTCTAGGGGTAAAGGCTTGTGGAGAAGTATAACTTAGACCCCAACAATTTGAATAGCTCGGTCCAGAATCATCCCAGGAACCGAGCGTCTCGATCACTGATGATATTGTGCAGGACTCCCCAATATTTTACCACATTCTTCATCATCAGCTTTGCAACCTCCTCTGTTGAACAATGTAGGGGTGCAACAATGAAAGTTACATACTTTGAAAATCAATCGACCATCACGAGTATCGATCCAAGTCCCCCTACTGCCCACAAGCTTGATATGAAGACCAAGGAAATGGTCTCCCATGGCCTTTCTGGTACGGGCAACGGTTCCAAAAGTTCGACTGGCTTCCGTTGCTCCACCTTGTCTTGTCTGCAAGTGAGGCACATTCGAACATATTCCTCCACATCAATCCTCATCTTCGACCAGTAGAAAGCCCTCTCCACGAGAGCCAAGGTTCTGTGAATACCGGGATGTCCAGCCCAAAGGGAATCGTAACACTCTCTTAAGAGTTCACGCCTTAAATTGTCCACTCGAGGAACATAAACCCTATTTCCTTTTGTGTAAACGAGTCCTTCCTGGACCCAAAATCATCGTGTCTTACCTTCTTTGATGAGCCGCATCAGGGTTACTGCCTAAGAATCACTGTACAGTCCATCCCTGATCCTGGAATGGCCTTCTTTGATGAACTCCTTCATAACGTTCGCCACCATAGTAGGTTCATGAATAGCCTCCTCGTCGAGGGGCTCTAGCTTCACAATAGCCACGAATGTTAATTCGCCTTTTCGTACCCCTTTCTTCAGTTAGTCAATATTTGTTGGGAGTCCCTAGTTCCTCTCCGAGAGACGGAAACCACACAGGGGTCGTCACCTCCCATCATACATAGGGAGTTAAGAAACGGCATTGGCACCAACTTCGTCGCGTGCATAAACTCCATTCTGAGAATCACTTGGAAGTCATCCAATGGCATCGCCATTATGTTTGTGCTCCCACTCCATGTTCCAATCTTGATAGGGACTCCCTTTGCTAGCCCGGAGATCCACTTGGCCTCCGAGTTCACTGCCTTTATCCAACTTGGGTTCTTCTCCAAGATCAGCCCAAGTAGCTTTGCTTCTCAATCGGCAATAAAGTTATGGGTAGCGCCCGTGTCCACCATTGCACGGGTTGTTTGGGCATTGAGCTTAATGTCCACGTACATCAGCTCGCTACTCCCTGCTTTCAATGGCTTTGCCTTTATGTTCTCCCCCACTTGACCCCGCAATGCATTCAACAAACACATTGCTCCCATTTGGGGACCTTGCGACTCCTTATCGCCGTGGCTGGATTCTGAACTACTTGAACTGAGGGCGACGGCCTTGCCCTTGTCTAATTTGGGGGGATGGATTGAAACTGTTAAAGCATTGAGTGCCTGTTTATGTGGCCAGTCCCTCACCATGTGCGGCCCCTCCGCACAAGAAGCATTTGCCAGGTTTTGGCGCTTTGCCTTTTGAGCTTTGTCCTTTGTGGGAACTCTTCTTTATTTGTTCGCCCCCGGGTTCCTTCCCTCGAGAATATTTTGGGGGGCGATTTCCTGAAGATTGTTTCCTTTTCCCCGAGTCCTCCGAGGAAACAAAGTCGGTGACATTCCTTCGATGCAGTTCCTGTTGAGCCCATGGCTTCAGGCCATCGAGGAAGCTGAACAACTTATCCTTCTCGAACATGTCCTATATGTACAGCATCAGTGAGAAAATTGCTTCACATAGTCTCCGATGGAAGTGCTTTTGGTAGAGTTATCTCAACTTCCTCCTTGCAACGAACTTTGTATTCTCGGGTAGGAACTGAGTTCTCAACTCCCGCTTCAAGTCCTCTCATGTGTCCACTCAACACCGACCTTGTTGAATCTCCTCCCAACAAGTTCGCCACCAAAGTTTTACATCTTCATTCTGATACATGGTTGCTATTGAAACTTTAGTATCTTCAGAATCAGGCCTTGTAGCTGGAAATATTGTTCCATGTCAAACAAAAAATTCTCGAGCTCTTTTGCGTCCCTGGCACCTCCATTGCAATGAGGCTTAGGTGCCCTCAAGTTTTGTGGTAACGCCAGTGTTGCTCCCTCCCGCATTTAGTGCCCTTGTGAGTGTTCACTCTGGAAGTGAGTTTCGCCATGACTTCGTGCAAATGTTGCACGGAGTCTTTGGTATCATCCATCAGTCGATCGACTAGGGCCTCCACCTTGTCGATTCGAGATTCAACTTCTTCTTGTGAGCTCTCTACCTCAAGAAGCCTTCGTTGGCCTTGGTAGAGTTCCTCCAAGCTCGCTTCAAGAACATCCAGGCAGGTTTCCGCCACTATGAGTCTCTCCTTATGGCTCTTCTTCCCGGTTGGCACTCCAGATTGCGCCTCCTCCGCTCGCGGAGAGTAGCCAACATATCGCTCATCATGTCTGGTGTCACGCTCCTCCAGAGCGACTCCAACAGCATAAGAGCGAGTTTGCACTTGCAACCCACCTGCGGTTGCTTGGGGCAACGGTCCGACTGGCCCCGTCTTGCTCGATTCGCCACGATGCTTTGCCATGGTGAGATTGCGAAGTTTCTTCGTTGCTTGCTCGAATGGCTTGCCTGCTCTGATACCACAATGTCACGGACTTAGCGAGAATTGCTTAAGTCATGAGGCACCCTTGCGGCAAAGTCACGGACTTAGTTAGAGTTGCCTAAGTCGTGAAGCACCCTTGCGCCAACTCCTCGGACTTAGCTGAGATTGCCCAAGTCATGAGGCGCCCTTGTGACCTATGCGTCCATAAAGGGTTAGCCTAGTTGCAACCTCGTACAGGTCCCGAAGGACCTGTAAAACAGAAAGTTGATTAGATTGAAAACGAGCGACGAACAAGTCCCGACGTCTCGCGAAGAGGGAAGCTTTACAAGCAATTCAGCGAGCACCTTGAGTGCAAGAGAGAAAAGAGATGAATGAGAAAACAAATACTTTAGAAGGTAGAACGAACAGTTGCAAGTCCACAAATAACTGTTCACCGGGTGCTGGGCGCGAAGACAAGTTCCCGTCAAGTTTACGTGCGAGCTTGTGAAGATTGTTCAACGCCCAACAATATACCGAAGCCCCATCCAACCCTGCGCCACCCGAGGGGTTTTAGGGTGTTAAGATAGCTGACGTTTTACATGCAACTGCGGTTTGTAGAAAACAAGCCATGACACGTGAAAACGGAACCATTTTGGGGCAGTTCGGCCCAGCCCGGCGAGTGGTCGCACTGCAGCGCTGCGAACTATCGTTGCTTACATTTTCCAAGCAAAAACACACAAAACCAAGGCAAAACATGTTGTCATGTCTCTGTACAAGCATGCAAAAGCAACGAACGATTTGTTGAACGAAGTTGTTGCGGGTGCGCGACGACCGTTCGTGATAGACCGACCATGCAGGTCTATGGCCAGTCCAATAGGAACTGATCTGTACCAACATACTGACACATGATACCTCAAAACATGCTGATAGTTCCAAAAAATATACAGAAAATATCAAAAAATACATGAAAATTGGGGAAAAGCCTAATTTAGGATATTTTAATTAGATCTAAATGTATATTTAGCTCTCTTTCAATAAAAAAAATCCAAATAGAGAAAGGATAGCGGATTTATCTTTTTGAGACGTTGATATGCAACTTTGCGACACATGTCAAATGGTTCTTCCGTTGATATTGAACAAGAGTGAGAATTTGTGAGAAAGAGTTTGTAACTTCATGGAGGGTATACTAAAATAAGCAGTAAAACTTCAGCATACACAAAGGAAAAGGTTACCTTGCACCAAAAATTACTTGTCACTGCTGGTTTCCAGATCCTTGAGCAGTGTGAGCACTTGCTTGCTGCTGTTGTTGAATTTGGAGAAGCAAGCTAGCAGCAAACTGGAGGGTTGACTGATATCGCTGATTCTTGTCATCATCACTTTGGGATGTTCCCTGGCCATAACTTGAAAAAACATTTTGTAACTGCTGCCCTTGGGTAGGGATCTCCATATTTCCCTTTTCACTTGGTAAAGGGTTGTAAAGTTGATGCTGAGGCATATTTCCAATGCGATCATGAGCAGATGAAGAACCAAGTCTAGGTTGCTGCTGAACAATAGAACCAACCACATCAGCAGCATGTGTTGTTTGTGAACTTCCATAGTTATCACGAGAAGCAACAGGAGTATCAAACTGATAAAACTGATTGCTCTGGGAGGTGGAAAATTGTCCGTGTTGTGATATCGCATAACCATTCAACATACTAGTTGGAGCAGCCAGAGCTTGAGGCATGTTAAGAGCAGAATTTTGAATCTGCACACAACCAATTAACGGCTGCAGAGAGGGATCAGTCCCACTGGATGTGTTAGTATATGGTTGGAACTGAGAGACCGGCTGTGCCTGGTTACTGAAGTATTGCCCTAAATGTGGTTGCAGACTCTGTTGCTCCATAGAAGTAACAGAAAGACTTGTTTGATTCTCTTGCCTCCAACTTTGAGATTGCATTGATCCATCAGGCATCCCAGCATAGGATGAAGTTGGTCTCACCGTAGAGCTAGGTGGCAATTGAACAGCAGCAGAAGCTGATGATTGGTTGTTGTTGGGTATCAAAGAAGCTAAAGTAGCTATCAGATCAGGAGTCAAGGAGACCTTCAACTGGGAGGCAGCAAGAGCAGCATTGCTTTCCTGTTCCAAGGCAGTTGTTCGTGCAAGGCGTTGTTCGTTCCCATGTGGTATCAGGAATTTTTCAGTCACTGCATGGCATGCCATTTCCTCATTCAAGGACTGATTATAATCAACACTCGAAGCATGATCTTCAATATGGGAGACAAAATTGTAACTTTTCAGTGAGCTAGGTACATTTTGCCGATCAGTGTGATGAGATGTTAGGGGAGGAACCGTCAGTTGTGATTGTTGCACAGCCACACTGATCGGTTGCTGTGGCATGTTCAGAACAACACCATATAGACGTTCAGGACCACTGACACCCAGTACCTTGGTCAGGAATTCAGATGGAGGCACCAAAAATAGTGTAGTACCATCCTCAAGCTTCACAACCCCAGCACGATTTTTTAAACCCAGGTACCGGAGAAAATCTGTGTACGAGGCAAAATCTTCTTCACTATCTGGTAGAAAGAAGACAATGTCGAAACTAATGGCTTCATCATAATGTTTTGAAAGCATATCTAATCCAGTTCTGGCTGAGCAGTTAACAACATCAGGTCTGCCAAAAGATGTCATATCACAATGGTCAAATAAATCACTTTGCTCATATAAACCAAGCATGCAAAGGGAAAAGAAATTCAGACTTACAAAGGAGAGTCAATGCCCTTTCCTATTGGTATACAGCGAGCATAACAAACATGAGTTCCACCTTTAGCAATAACACCGCGCCAACAGTAGTCTTTATCAGAAGAGTGTACATCACGATGGCTATGAGGGGCAGGACCAAGTTGACCTCGACTAGAAGCACCTCCATCAGGATGAGAAAACAGAAAGGGGTGCTCCCCAATCTTGCTGCTGTCAACCCTCCTTGCATGAAGTAAACCATTATTGGTGGGAGAAGTATCCACCCTCAACCTCTTTGTATCTCTTATGTCAAGACCATCCCATCCTTCAGGCATGGGTCGGACAGCTTGGAGAACACCTGGAGGAGAAGGTAGAATGCCTGGAGCTGAAGGAGATCGGTGTCTCCAACTATGAGGTATAGATTTGCTAGCATCGACATCAAACAAGTTTGGTGCAAGACCACCAGATTCATGGAACTCAGGTCCCACATGACGAGCATCAAATCCTTGTGGTCCAAATGACCTTTTGAAGATATTTGTTCCAGGCATTACATTAGGGTTTAGTGAGCCAGGAAAATTATCCAGGGCAATTGAACGACCAGGACCTAACATTTCCAAAGGCCCAAAAGGGCCTTCATCCAAAAACATCTCGGGTCTACGTGTTCTTAACGCAGAGAAAGGTGGCAGATTATCCTTACCACGTGCAAGTTCACTACTTGAGAAGAGTATCTGTATCCGAGGATCATTAAAAAGACGGCCTTGTAGGCCTTCTTTGGCACGCCTAGCTTCATCAACACTTCTAAACTCTACAAAAGAATAGTGCCTCGACGGAAAGCACTTTATCCTTTCAATTTCACCAAAAAGAATCATAGCATTATGAAGCATCTGCTCATCAATTTGAACTGAAGGTGGATATCCTACCCACAGAACATTGCTTGGCTGACCATCTCTGTTAGCTCCATGAGACTGAAATTATAAAAAAAAACACAAAATCATGTGAATATAAATATAAAGCATTGTCCATTCCTATGTGCAGCAGCAAAAGACAAAAAGAGATTCAGCATGATTTAAACTTTTGTGTTCAAAATGTACCATATCCCTCTTAGACCCAAGCAAAGAAGAATTATGAAAATTTCTCAAGTCATCTGGTGGAACAGATCGTTCTAGTGCTCCCAAAGTCCGGTTGCCGAAGTATCCATTTCTCGAATCATGGCGGTCAGGCAAATCCTATTTCATTAACAGCATTGTTATGAGCAAGAAGCACAAGTAAATTATCCTAAAGATGCATATCAAATGCAAAATCATCAAGATAAAGGACTGCATTACTACAGCCCATACCCATTGACATTTTTCTGTTCCAGCACAAAATCTACACTAGGCATGAATCAATGCTGGTGTCATGCCACACAGCAATCATTGATCAAGATAACTTACAAGCAAGAAGCTCAAAAATATCTAATGGTACCACCAGGCTATATAGAGTACTGACCCTTCTAGGAGGTAGAGATCGCAGAAAATCTACACATAATAGTTCACCAGCTAACCGCTTCCCATTCATATTTTTGTGAGCAGCAATGGCATCTTCCAATTTGTGATATTCGATAATAGCTGAATTCCGATCCCTAAAGAATTTATAATCTTCAATCTTACCAAACTTCGAAAACTCATCTTCAAGTTGTTCCTTTGTTATGGATGTATTAAACCCACCAACCCATATCTGCTTAGCCGCTTTTGGCTGCATCAGAAAATTAAACACAAAATTATTATCAAATAGAAATACTTAACTACATGTTGTAGCATTCAATTATAATATGTCAGCTTTATGACATGCAGACATTGTTTATCTGCTTAGTCTACAAATAGATGGACTAGAACGGAATAATGCACGTTTGCATTAGTCTATCTTCCTGATTCTTCTATAAAAATGCCATATCTTTTAAACTCATTTATATTATCTATCAAAATAACAAGAACAGAATAACTGTTTTCAGCTAAGAATGATTACACAATACAGTGAAATATGAACATAGCATAAATAACAATAGGGTAAAACTCCATAAAACCTGATAAATAAACCAATAAATTTGTGTTTTATCAAATGAACCAGCCCACATGAAAGATTTAAATAACACACAAGTTCTCTCTCTAACCTATGATCAGCAACAAACAACATAAATAAGTTGATGGACTACAGGCTAAAAATTAAAGTTCCTCAAGACTTCAAGCTAAAGCAATAATATTGTGATATTTAAAACAACATCACAAAGAAGGAGGCTATGCTACAAAGCATTATGCTAAATTCATAAAGTCCAGATCAGTTGACAGCTCCTTAAAATAAATGCTAGTACATCAAAACTACTCACACCAAGGTTCCCTAGTTCATTTCACTATATTGACATAATTTCAAAATGTTACTTCTGCAGTGAAATAATGATGACCTGAAGAGCACCCAAATTCACAGAGTAGCTAAAAAATTTATGATATGTAGCTTATCAGGCATGTAAACAATTTCAAAATCACAATACATGGACTGATAGCTTCTATCCAAGATGGTACATATACTAAAAATGATCATTTTCTAACAATTTAATGCAGAATTAACCAGACATCAGAAATTGAGAATTGCAATTTTGCCTGGACTGGTATGTACCAACTGGTGTTTAATGATTCGAACAAGGGCCACAACACAGACCATCCCATTTCAGGCGGTCCAATGATGGCCTAGGTTTTACCACGCTATAACATGCGAACAAAAAGATAAGCTAGGCTCAGGATTTTTTTTGACTTCTCTTTTAGTTCAAGGTTAATCCTAAATCAATAATCCCTCACGCTGTGGCTTTCTCTGTTGATATCCACTTGCCTCACTTATGCTCCCCTCTCTTGCATTGCCCATGCTGTCAGCCTGCCACTCATGCAGCCAGATACCCCTTATCCTCCTCTTTGTGCATTCCCACCCCCTTCCCTTTTTGTGCTTTCTCGGTATCATATGTACAGACATAATGTGTGTCGACATGGCAATACATATCAAACCCACATGGGTCCAGACAATGACCAACACAGGTCTGATACCCAAAATTGCAATCCTCGTAATGAAACTACTAAAAACCTTTAGTATGTTGGGATTGCTTGCCATATATAAACCAGCAAATGCACACATGATCGACAAATGAATATTTATAATAGAAACAATAATGTCATGCATTTATAATGAAGTATTTCAAACAAGGCATTTTTACAAAAGGAAATATTAGTCCCATTAATCTATCAGCAGAAGCTATTTGAGATAAAAATCATTTTCACAAGGCTAATACACATTTTTACTAAAGAACAAATTTGATGCTACAAGAAAAAGAATATCTGAATTATTCATGCATTTAAAAAAATGAAAAATACTTTGCATTTAACAAAAAATATAAAAAATGATATTTGTCTCATAAGAACCTACATCAGCGCAACTGGATACAATATCACATCTGATTATCAGATATCATTGATGCCTTAAACACTATGACTAACAAGATATCCTAAAACAGGTCTTTATCACTATGTAGACCTCAAACCTATGCTTCTAAAATCCATTATAAGAGACATCCTTTATGCCTTGACACCATGACTTACAAGATGCCCAAGGACAAAAGACTGGCATATATACCTACAGAACAATAAATGTAATCGGAGATGTATGTTTGATTGAAATGTTATATTTATATTTACTCGCAATGACATCTGTCATGACTATAGTACTATATGTAAAATTTTATCGATGTGTATACAACAATGGATACAAGGACATAAATAAAAATATGATATTTAGACTGCCCGTACCATATGGGGCGAAATTGCAAACCTTGAAAATATCACAAGGGGGGGAAGGTGGGATCATCAAGTCTTCAGCTTTCAGCATGTGTTACATGCCAACATAACTAAGAATATGTTTTTCATTGTTTGCTAGCGTGTGCTGGTTTCTCATACATGAGAAGGTGTTACATCAACTTGTGTGGACCCAGCTTGGCTTGCTGACATACCTTGGCATGTGCAAACACTGCTAGCACTATTAGCTTACATTGTCTATGGCTTACAGTATCTATAAATCTAATATCTATTTCACAAATAAGTACCACACGTATCATAGAAAATCATAAACAGATGCTAACAAAGATATATCTGACTGACATATGCAAGAGGCTCTAAAAAGAAACATAGTGCCCGTGGATAGACAACTCTGCAGATACACCAGGACAAAGAAAATATATCTTCCATTCTTTGCATATGGACAAAATGTTTTCTCCTTTTGATGACCTAAAATATCATATCAGGGACCTATTTATATTTTTTTGACTTTGACAAAATGATGCAGCTGCATTGAGTTAAAAAAGAGATGCAAGGCTATTGTTCAATTAAAGAAGAAATCCAAGTCTACCAGAGTTGAAAAGTTAAAGGTGAAGATGTTAACTTATCATTGAAAAGAAGCACTTCATTTCAAAATTTGGAGTACGCTTACATGAATGTGTCGCAAACCCAAATGGCAACTTTGCTCTGCTTTTTGGTGCTTTCATACTAAAGTGTTGTATAAATTGTTTTTCAATTAGTCCCCATACATTAAAAGAAGGCAATGTAGCAAGTTGGTATTAAAAACTAAGTATGGTGGTTACTTTCAGTTTCTCTTACTAGAAATAGTTCAACAAATGTTATAAAGTTTTTTCCACCATTTGGTATATGATGACTAATTTATAATATAATGCTGCTCAGAAAGACATGTACAAATATCTACCAATCCAACCAAGGAACAGTTCTGGACCATATAACTTGATGTTAATCGGAATTTGCATTTTTATTATCTTTAAGTAACATTAAGCAGCACAAACCTATATATTGACACTCTCAATATGATAAATTGTCAAAACCAGTATTGGACCTTGGTCATCATTGTAAAAGGGTTGGCAAAAGGTCATGCCAATGTATGCACATATTGATGGCATGAACTATAAGATAGAATTTACTATTTAGAGAGTGATCCAATAGCTAATAGTTAGAATTTTTTAGGGTTCCTAATTCAATCAAGGAAGTGTTGAATCTCGGATTTTGATGATGAAACTAATTGATAGTATTTATGATCTGATCTGCGTTTTGAGTGACGCAAGAAGCTTCAATCAGGAAGAGACAATTAAAGTAAGAAGAATCATATTTGGCCGAAAAAAACATGTCAGAATATTGGACGTCGAACCGAAGGATCAATCGACGTATCGGCAGAAGGCTTCGAGCTATGGGTTCGGACATCGGGCCAAGAAGAGCGAAAATTGCATCAAGGAAATCAGAATTGCGGAGGTCAATTGGCCGATTAGGCAATAGACCGCAAGAAAGAACAATGCGTCGAAAAATCGGACGAGACGTCGATGAACCAATGACATATCGGACAACATTTGATTTAGCTTTGTAATAATTGTCTAGATCGAAGTAGGTTTTAAGTGTGCAGGATTAACTATGATAACGATCAAGACATAAAGCAAAATGAAATCCCGAAGTCAAGAAAGAGATTTCGTTGGGAGTTCGAGAGTTCTTCGGAAGTCCGAACGTTCGTCGGAAGTTCTACCAGAATTGACCGAGAAGTCCAGGAGCTTGCCAAAGAAGCTCGTCAGAACTCGCCAAGAAGATCGTCGTGAAGTCCAATCGCTTATCGAGAGTCCGTTGGAACATTACCGAGAGATCGTCGGAAGATCGCTGGAAGCTCACCGAAAAAAACCTAGACTAACCGAACTTGATTTGTTTAGTGTATGCCCTAAAATTCATAATTAGCACATAATTAGATTGGAATTGAGCCAACTCAATTAGGGGCCAATTGGGCCTAAGTTTAGGCTGTGTTGGGCCAAGTGAAAGGCCCAAACAGTAACCTAATAGGTGGAACCGTCGTGGCACATTCTCCGAGACTATGTCAAGCGGTGGTATCGCCCAAACAGTCTCCGAGAGACTATCAATCGATGGTACCGCCCAATGGTAGGGTGTCAAGCGATGGTATCGCAAGACTGAGCAGTGGTACCGCCCAGTGCCAGTGTCAGTGCTACAGGCGGTGGTACCGCCAGTACCCGGAGGACCTGGGATGAGACATTTTTAAGCTCCAAGTTTGAATCCACTTGAGGCCTATAAATACCCCTCTCATCCCTGGTTAACATACACAAGCACAGAGAACTTAAAAATAAGAAAATGCTGTAGCAATTACTTGAGAGATTCCCTCCTCTAACTCTAAGTTTAGAATTTTGTTTAGAGAGAAGTGAGTGCTTATAAAATGTTATCTCCTAAACCTGTGAAAAGGAAAAGAGGGGTGTAAAAGGATAGTTGATCTTCGCCCATTGAAAGAAGATCGTTAGTGGATGCCCATGGTCTCAACGGAAGAGGAATTGGGAGTGGATGTAGGTCACGACGACCGAACCACTAAAAAATCTGATTTGCATTTCTGCTTTGCTATTTATATCTATTGCAAACTGTCATACTTCCTCATTACTTCAGCTGCACACTCTTACGAACGTGTTTCAAGTTAATATCTTTTCGAAACAGGTTTAATCGAAACGAAATTTTGAACCAACGATGTTTTTATCCGCTGCACTAATTTACCTCCCCTCTTAGTGCCGACTTGATCCTAATAAGAAGAAGTGCTAAAAAGAGAGGTTCTAAATGTCGAGAAAAATAATAGCTTATCGAAGCTAGAAAAGACAAAAATAATAGCTTATCTTTATTATGAAAAGAAAATTGAGTTCGCAACATGGAATGAATCATTTTTGTTCTCTTAAGGGATCAAGTTCGAATTCATTTCACTTGCGTGACAATTTACTCACATCATGACAAACATCAAACCCTTTTCTACTACCTTGATTATAATCTTCGGCTTGAGAAAATAAAAACTAAAGGAACAATATATTAGTGTTCATCAAAAGAAACATGATTGATTAAGTTTGTGACAACTGAAGCATGCTAAATTTACGCTTCCTATTTATCGATAACCTATTCAAAGGGGGAAAACCACAAAAGTTTTCTTTTCTTCAAGAGCAACAAGAGGATATACAATAATTATAGTCGAGAATACAGTAATTAAAAAAAGTATATTTTAAGAAACTTAAAACAACAATTAATTACCGATGTTACAAATGAGCATTCAATTTTATTCATGCAAAATATGATGGACACTCATTTGATTTACACAATGATATAGCGAACCGATCTTCCTTTTTTGCACTAAAACCATAAGCATATTCTATTGTCATTTATTTTGCATTAATTTTTGTAAGTAGTGCCTGGGAAGCAAATTTGTAAGAAAAAAAGAGAACAAAACATATATGTACCTGGGAAGCAAATTAGTGAACTACAACTATATTCTATTGTCATTTATTTTGCATTAATTTTTGTAAGTAGTGCCTTTGCTGTTTATTTCATTGTCACAAAGCCAAACCAGAAAATGGACCAGTTTGAATCTGATTAATCATAAGAACTGCCATATAAGAAATTGGGCTTGATTATGTTGGCTGGTCACAATCCCAGACCTTTACATAAAGATCCTAATCTATACGATCGCCAGTATGATCATTCAAGGGAGCCTCATCCAAAGAAAACTGTAGTTGAATAGGAAATGCGTATAATCTTCTGAATAAATCTACACTAATACTCATAATGTTTCTACCAAATTATTTGACAACTTCCACAGCTATTATGTATCATCAAAATTTTTTGGTCCTCAAGATGCATAGTTCATTGGAATTTCTTGACGAATTGCATTTTACAAAAAAAACAGATCTTATTTTCTCCTTCCGGTTATATTTTCTTCCGAGTGTAACGTAGACATGTTGATATCGATCGAAATGCCAAAAAAAAGCTACCCGATGTAGAAATCAGAGATAACTATTTTGATTGCTATGGTTTTTTGCTTTGGATAGAGCCAAACATGAGCAAAAGATTATTTAAGCAGATCTTGTGCACTGATTGAATGAGTAATCCATTTTGAAATTGTTTCAAATTGCTTCAAAATACATGTATCAAGTCTGAAAAAGAATCAAAGGCTCACCTACGTTAAGGATCTCCATCTTCTCGTAGGAAGTAGTAGTGTTAGTGCTTGCTACCTCAATTCTATCCTTTATTTTAAATATATTTATTAGCATTTGTATACATATACATATGTAATGTTTATGAAGTACAAATCTAACAAACCATTATGCTGAATAGCCAAATTTCAAGGAACCTAGTCAAATTTATTAATCTACAATTGGAGTCTTCAAACAATATGTTCTTCCTTCCACCCGTATGTTCTACTACTTAATCAAAGACGCTCAGTGTTAGGCAATTCAGTTTATACTTCACTGGAAGTAGCACCACACTATTAGGTTGCGACATGAGGATGGACGTGTAATCTGTAATAATGGGCAACGCTGGGGTTTGCCCAGTTTTGATCCGGTCTTTTATCATTATTAATAAACGAAAGTCCTACTTGATAGATGCTCCAGCTAACGAATAAGGGTAGATAAAACACATTTCTAAGAACCACGTGTTGGAGCTTGCTGGATCCTATTGACCATATCGATGGTGATATTAGAAAGGTACTTGTGTCTCCGTCGCATGCAAAAGCAGCTTATTTCCTAATGATCGATTTCATGTTGAAAAGCAAATATAACGAATGATTCAACCCTGCGAAATGAACCTAATGAATGGTTCAACATTGAAACACTCCCATTCAATTTCCACACGAAATCGTAGATTCAAAAAATTAAACTAACTCTTCCGTTAATTTAGCTAATATCCATGTCAGGTTACACGAAAGGGGGGGTACAAACCGGTCGGGCAAACTCGGTCCTAGATGCAGTCCCATGGATTGTGGTACCCCGAAGGGCTTCCTTTGCAGCCTTGGCTTCATCGACGTGCCGGAAGTATACGAACGTGTACCAGCTCCTCGACCCGCGCATCGTGGTACAATCCAAGGCGCCATGCTTCGCGAGGACGGCCATCACGTCGGAATCGGTAGTGTCGGCAGGAAGGTTCCCGACCCAGAGGGTGTTCGATGGGCCCTCATCGCTCTCTGACTCCTTGGATGGTGGCGGCCTGCGATGGTCCGAGGATCCGGATCCGCCGGCCGAATTGTTCGCTGACATCGCCGGCTCCGCAGGAACCCTAGACAATTTCTATGGAATCCACGAGATCTTGCGACACAAGGGCGACGAAAATCGATCTTCAGGGAAGATTTCGGAAGCGTCGACGTTGATTCGGTAGAACGACGGAGACAAAAGGGAGAGGCAAAAGAAACCCTAGCGCGATGACGGGGGCGACTTGTGACCCTCGCCTCATATGTCGGTGCGAGTTATGGACGAGGCCTGTTCAGGGACACGACGAACGTTACGCCAAAGGACACGACTACCTGGCAATGGGCTTCTCGGGCTGTTAAAGCAACCGGATAAAAACAACAACAAGAATGGTGATGATGACGTAATAATAATAATAATAATAATAATAATATTGATGTTGAATAAATCATGTCATTAAGAGTAACGTAACGGGTTTGGACTTCGAGTCACATAGGTTTAATGTAATATTATATAGTTGAATTCACTATTTTTAGACTGATTGATATGGATGATTTTATCTCATTTGCTACAAAAGTCGATACCTAAGGAGGACTCTAGGTTACCAATCGTAAAATGGTGTCGCAGTGCGTCCCGATATGCCTCATATCATTGACTAGCAATAATCATCCTACCTTATTAAGATCAGAAACCAGAATGACCAAGTAGTTAACCTAATCTTATCCCAGACCAATCGATAAAAAGATCCAAGTATCAAGTATAAAAAGGAACCCATCAGCTCACGCAAAAATGGAGCTCTTCACACACTAACTCAGTCATACAGCTTATACTATTGTCCCTTTCTCTAATTCTCCCTTTCTCTAACTTAAGCATCAAAGGAGTCACGCCGGACAACCCCTAACGATGGCTTGTCATGCAGAATCGCTGGCCGCACAAAAACACCTGGACGACCTAGCCCCCAAGGAGGAACGTTTGTTAGGATTATATCGGCACTAAGAGGGAGGTTGAATTAGTGCTTTCGAAAACGATTCGAAAACTCATTCGATAAAGTTGATATCATAAATATGTTTAACTTGAAAACGTTCATAAGAATATAATGAGCTAGTAAAGCAGTTTGTAATAAAGGTAAACAATAAAAGAAAAGAGCATACCAAATTTATAGTGGTTCGATCGTCGTGACCTACGTCCACTCTCGATTCCTCTTCACTCGAGACCACCAGTTTTCACTATCGATCTTCTTTCAATGGAGGAAGATCAACTATCATTTTACAACTCTTTTTCCTTTTCACAGGCTCATGAGAGAACCTTTATAAGTTTCATACCTCTCCTAAAATGAACTCTAAACTCTAAAAGGTGTAGGGAAACACTAAACAATTTTCAAGTTTTTTCAACTCCCTTTTGTCAAGGATTCTTTCCCCTTTTTTATCCTTTTTTTTCTTGCTTACCAAGCAAAAAAGAGTAGGGTATTTATAGACCCCAAATGGCTTCAAAAATGGAGTAAAAAAAGATTTCATCTCAGGTTTCCCAAGTCTTGGTGGTATCATCGCCTACAACACTATCATTAGGCGGTACCATCGCCCAATCTGGTCATACCATCACGTGATACACTAACACTAGGCAATACCATCGTTTGATAGCTTAGAAAAGTATGCTATTGACTTTTCTAGCTCATAGGTGGTTCTACCTAATCTTGGGTCACTGAATGCGTCTTCCACTTGGCCCAAAATAGTCTCAACTCAAGCCCAATGAGCCCCTAATTGAGTTAGTAGGGTTCCTCCTAAAACTAACTCAATTACAATCATGACTACTTCAATTTAGACACAATCAATTACAAACAGAATACTATATTGTCCGGCATATCATTGGTTCATCCAACGCTTCGTTCAATCCTTTTGGCGCATCGTCCTCTCTTGTGGCATATTGCCTAATCAGTATGTTGACCTTCGCAACATCCAATCTCCTTAGCATAATGTCCGATCCTTCTAGCCCGATGCCCGAACTTATGGCACGAAGTCCTTTTGTCGGTACTTCGACTGATCCTTTGGCTCGATGTTCAATCTCCTGACATGTTCCACTTCGACCCAATATCTGATTCTATTACTTTAATCAATTTGTCTTCCCTAATTGAAGTTAGTCTTATATCACTTAAAACACACATTAGATCATAACTTCATCAATCGATTTCATCATCAAAATTCGAGATTCAACAATCTCCCCCTTTTTTATGATGACAACTAATTGATGATGGAGTTTAAACTAAACTCGCCCTATCAATATGCCATATTGAAATAAGGTTCAATTTCATAAAATGATAACCGTTGACTTTCACATCATTATATACATCGTAAAATCATGAGTATTACAAGCATCATTCCAAATTATAAATATTTCAAATCATCATTGTATCAAAATATCAAAGTACATTATATCCTACTATGCATGATATCATAACTTCCCCCCCCCTTTGTCATCAACCAAAAGGAGAAGTGCAACTAGCAAGTTTTTAAAACATGCAAGCTAGTAAGATAGTAAGTTTTTCACATATAAAAGTTAGTAAAATTTTTGCTTCTTTTGAGATATGCAAGATAGTATATTTGCTTTTCTTTGCGATATTTAAGCTAGCAATTTAGCAAGATTTACATCACTTTAGAACGTGTAAGCTAGGAAGTTGGTAAGTGTTACTTCTCTTTGAAGTACGAAGGCTAGCAAGTTTTGCTTCTCTTAGATGAGTAAGCTAGCACTTTTCTCTTGAGATGGGCAAGATAGCAAGTTTCTACTTTTTTGAAATGTGCAATCTAGTAATTTTACTTTCTTTTTCAATATGCAAGCTAACAATTTTTGCTTCCTTTTGTAAGCTAGCAAGTTTTCTTTCCTTGAAATGTACAAGCTAGCAATTTTTTTTTTCTTTACGGTGTGCAAGCTAACAAGACTTTCTCCCTCTTTGTTATTGTCAAAGAGAAGGAAAGAATATAATAGTATAATTTTTTTCTTTTTACATCAATGATTCAATCATAACATGAGATATACAAATCATAAATACAAGATAATTATATATAATGAAAATCATGTCAAGAAAGATATAATATCAAAGATTATGTGAATACTAAAAGACATGATTCATTTTGATCTCCTTAAAAAAAAATAAAAAAATCTTAGGAGATTAAATAGTAAGGAAAATCTTAAGTCAAAAATTTTGAAAAAAATATTCTCTTTAGTAAATAGCAAAAAGGAACATAGGAGAATAAAAGATCTTGATTCATGTATAAGAAATCTTAAGTTGTCAAAATCATGATTCATATATTAAAAAAATTCAAGTTATAATTCCTATAATTCACAAGAAAAATTATGATTCATAGAAAAAAAAATCTCCTCTTAAATAATAATAAGGAATGATACGATAATATATAATAAAAAATCTTGATTAATAAAAGATTTCATGTTATAATTCTGAGGAATCAAAAGAAAATTCATGATTCATTTAGATAATTCTCCTTTTGTAAATAATGAAAAAGAAACATAGGAGATAAAAGATCTTGATTCATTTAGAATAAATCTCAAGTATTATGTGAAAGATTTAGATAAAATTCATTCAAATTTAAATAATCAAAATCACTTTTATAGTTCAAGAGATTCATAAAATAACATAAATTCATCAATCTTTTATTGAACAACTCGATTGAGAAAATTTTACGAAAAATGCTTTTCTCTTTTTAGTTATTTCAATTCATGTGTTTGATTTCATACGAGCATACCAAAGATTTTTTTATTATGTCAAAACCATACATCATGTTTAATACTGAAAAATAAGATTTATCACAAAAATCATCAAGATCAAAAGTATAATACATAATTCGATTTTAAATCATCATTACTTCAAATCTTCATGCATAATATAAAATCATCAATATGATTTCATCGAACATAAAGCACCTTCAATTAAAATTATTTTGTTTCGGCTAGTAAGCTTTGTGAAATGTGTTGGATCTCTGCTAATAAGCCTTGAGCATCTACTATTAAAATTTTATTTGTGCTCCTAGCTTTCAATTGTAGAGATGTCTACAAGAAAGATGAGTTTCTTTTATGTACCCATTTGACTTTGAGTCCCTCTAGATCTATCTATTTTAATTTTTGGCATTAAGTCATTCATAGTTCCTTTAGGAACCCAAATTAATTTATGCAAGTCATATATTTTAAATGAACATTTATATGCAAAATGATCATATCTATTAAAAAATTATACTTAACCTTATGGGTAATATGTAATGTAGGTCCTTTAACAAATGTTATTGGCTTTTGTTGAGTGTTACTACTCATAAAACTGATTTATTCTTTTCTATGAACATAACTCTTATTGGTAAGAATCATGTTTATGTTGAATCTCTGATTTTGATGATAAAATTAATTGATGGGTTATTCGATCTAATCCATATTATTGAGTTAAGTGTGCAGAATTAACTACGATAAACAGAAAACACAAAGCAAGTATACCGGAGTCAAGTTCGATGAACGTTTAAGAGTCCGAAGAATCGTCGGAGATGCTGCCGGAACCAATCGAGAAGAAATCGGGAACCTGTTGGAAGTTCGCCGAAGAGACCGTCGGAGGTTTGCAGAGATCACCGAGAAGTCTCAGCTACTCATTAAAGTCATCACAAGTTCGGGAGGCGTGCTTGGACCCGTCGGAAGAAGTTCGTCGGAAAGCTCATGAAACAAGACTTGACGTTCATGGGTAATAAATTGCTTAGGATGTGTTTTGTTATGTAGTTCACTTGTAATTAGGATTAGGATTAAGAAGATAATCCTATATCCTGGTTAGGGCCAACTGGGGGCCAAAGTCATTTGGTTTGGGCTAAAAAAGTAAGCCAAACCAAGTGAACGGAGAGCTAAAGCGGTGGCACCGGTGCCACAGCTATCATCCAAACCCGAAGCTGGGCGGTGGCACCACTTGGCTGGGCGGTGGCACCCCAACATCGGGAACCCAAAGAGAATTTGAATTTTGGAGCCCAAATTTTGGAGCCCAAATTTGAATCCTCTTGAGGCCTATAAATACCCTCAAATCTCAGTTGAAAAAACAACTTTTTTGAGCAGCGTGAGAGTTTGAGAGAAAGGTCTTAGAAAAGTGTTAGCTTGTCTTCTTTTCAATTTGCTAGTGTTCACCTCATCTCTTCTCGAAAATATGTAAGAGAGTGAACCGCTTGTAAAGAGTTGTAATAGGTATTTACCCTTCCATTTCAAGAGACTTGCTAGTGGAAGGTGGGAGCCTCTCATCAAAGAGGGGCCTCATAAGTGGAGTAGGTCATTTGACCGAACCACTCTAAAATCGGCGTGATCCTTAGTTTGCATTTCATTATTGCTATTTACATTATTGCAAACCTTCTTATATGCTTTAGTTCCTTATTACTTTTGCTTTGCGTATTTAAGAATACGCTTTCAAGATTAAACTTGTCAAGTTCAAAGCTCTTATCATCTGAAAGATTTTTTTAAAAACCGAAGTTTTAATCCATGCACTAATTTACCCCCCCTTAGTGCTGCTCCGATCCTAACAATTGGTATTAGAGCCCGGTATTTCTCATTTCAGTTTTACACCCAAGAGAAATGGCTCTTCATGGCTTTCAAGAGGGCTTATCGGTTTTTAGATCCACCGTTGTTTAACAGTTGGACTACACTTATTGGAAAACTTCGAATGAGAGTTTTCTTGATTTCTATGAATTTGGATTTATGGAATATTGTTGAAAACGGTTTTCAACTTCCCTCTAAACCGATGAGCAGATGGTGGGATTTGGAGAAAAGTATTTTTCTTTAAACGCAAAGGCTATGAATGCCTTATTTTTTTGCTTTGGACAAAAATGAGTTCAATCGGTTTCTACGTGCAAAACGGCTTTCGATATTTGGCGAACACTTGAAATCACGCACGAGGGAACTAGTAGAGTCAAAGACTCGAAAGTTAACATTTTATTGCATGATTTTGAGCTTTTTCAAATGCAACCAAGCGAGACTATAGGTGACATGTACACCCGTTTCACGGATGTCGTCAATAATCTAAGAGTTCTTGGTAAATCTTTTTCAAATTTTGATCTCGTAAGCAAGATCTTAAGATCCCTTCCAAAAAGATGGGATTCTAAAATAACCGCAATACAAGAAACAAAAGATTTAAATATTTTTCCACTTGAAGAACTTATCGGCTCATTGATGACATATGAAATGGTGCACAATGCACATGATGGACACAATGAACACTTGAACCACCTTCCAAAGAATAGGAAGGATTTTGAACTCCGGACAAATGAATACCACTTGAGCGATGACTCAAGTGATGAGGACAATGATAAACTTGAACTTTGAACACTAACTCTTAATAAGTTCATTAAACAAAAATCTAAAATGAACAATGAACTTGAATGAAGGAAGAGGCCAAAGAAAAGGAAGGCACCCAAGGATGAATCAAGAACTTCCAAAGGTGAAACGACGAATTGGGCTTTGATGGGCTTCGACTACAAGGTAAGTAACTCAACTCTCTTGAATTATTTTGAAATTACATAATACTTTTCATGAGTTATTTTTAATTTAGTTTAGGATTAATTTTCTTAAAAATTACATGAAAATAAAAAATTAGAAATCATGCTTATCATTCTAGTAATTTTGAAAATAATCATGAAAATTGTATGTTTATGATAAACAAAATGATTTTGATTAAAAATACCTTATGAAATATGATGCCTAATAAATTTATTTTTTGAGGCTATGCATGATGATGATGAGTTTTGGATAATTTATAGTTTATTAATTATTGATGATTTCCATAATGATCTTTTACGATTTATAAATTATCGATTTATACCATGATGAAAGTTGCTTTCGAAAATGAGGCATGACTTTTGTATGCAAACTAAGCATAAAAAAATAGATTCACCTAAAAAGAAAATTGTATGACTATAACAAATAACAAATGATTTTGATTAAAAATACTGTATACTCAATGAAACCATCATTGATGAATATGCTTTATGTTTAATAGTTTCTTTGGCTTATATGCTCTATCATGATAAATATTTTAAAAATAAATGAAATCATGTTTGATTTGAAGTAATGCTTAATGATGATGCTTAATGATGTATTTTTTGATTTGACATAAAAGTGGCTTTAAAAAATGATGTATGTTTTGATTTGACATAAATGAAAGGGATGCCTTAGGAAAATTTGATGCAAAATCCGATGAAGGCATCTTTCTTGGTTACTCTTCCGTTTCGAAAGCCTTTCGGATTTTTAATAAAAGAACCTTAGTAATTGAAGAGTCTATTCATGTAGTTTTTAATGAAGTCTCAAATTTTAAGAAAAATGATTTTGATGATGATCTTGGTTTTGATAATTTGAATTTAAATGAACCCTCTCCTCAAAATAGCAACTTGGATGCACCTTCTTCTGAAATTTCCTTACCTAAGGAATGGAAGTATATAGATGCTCATCCAAAGGAGCTAATTATAGGGGATACATCTAAAGGGGTTCAAACTCGTTCCTCTTTCAAGAATTTTTATGCTAATGCTGCCTTCCTCTCTCAAATCGAACCTAAGTGCATTGACGAGGCCATAAAAGATGATTTTTGGATTATTGTAATGCAAGAGGAACTGAATCAATTTGAGAGAAACAAGGTGTGGGAGCTTGTTCCTAGACTTAGTGACCATTTAGTCATTGGTACTAAGTGGGTCTTTAGAAACAAGCAAGACGAAAATGGTATCGTGGTTAGAAACAAGGCTAGATTAGTGGCCAAAGGTTTCAACCAAGAAGAAGGTATCGATTACGAAGAAACCTTCGCTCCCATGGCTCGATTAGAAGCCATAAGGATGCTCCTTGCCTATGCTAGTAGTTATAATTTTAAACTATTTCAAATAGATGTCAAAAGTGCCTTCTTGAATGGTTTTATTTCCGAAGAAGTATATGTCGAACAACCTCCCGGATTTGAAAATTCTCTTCTTCCTCATCATGTATTCAAATTGACTAAGGCTCTCTATGGCTTGAAACAAGCTCCTAGAGCTTGGTATGAAAGGCTTAGTTCCTTTCTTATTTTAAATAATTTTACCAAAGGCAAGGTTGATACTATATTGTTTATTAAACATTTTGAAAATAATTTTCTTATTATGCAAATTTATGTTAACGATATTATTTTTGGCTCTTCGGATGAATCACTATGTGAATCATTTGCCAAATCTATGAGTCATGAATTTAAAACGAGTTTAATGGGGGAATTAACTTTCTTTTTAGGATTACAAATCAAACAACTTAAGGATGGTATATTTCTTAACCAATCTAAATATACATTAGAATTGTTAAAACGATTTAACATGGATAATTCAAAAGCAATAAACACCCCTATGAGTACTTCGACTAAGTTAGATATGGATGAAAATAGTGAAAATTTCGATCAAAAAAAAATATATAGGGAATGATAGGTAGTCTACTCTACCTTACCAGCTACTAGACCAGATATCATGTTTAGTGTAGGACTTTGTGCTAGGTTTCAATCAAATCCTAAACTATCTCATCTTAAAAGTGTTAAAAGAATATTTAGGTATCTTAAAGGAACTCCAAATTTAGGTTTATGGTATCCAAAATCTGAAAAATTTGATTTAATGGCTTCTGTGGATGATGCCGATTTTGGCGGATGTAGGATAGATAGAAAAAAAGTACATCCTCGAAACATGCCAATTTTTTTTGGACATGCACTTGTTTCTTGGACTTCCAAGAAACAAAATTCAATAACACTATCTACGGTGGGAAGCGAAATACATTCTTTCATGAAAGTGCATCTTTACACAAGTTGTTTGGATGAAAAATACATTGGAAGACTATGGAATTCACTTTAAAAATATTCCCATAAAATGTGATAATACTAGTGCCATATGTCTTACTAAAAATCCAATTCAACATTCTAGAACTAAGCACATCGACGTTAGACATCATTTCATACGCTGATCATGTCCTTAACAATAATGTTGTTCTAGAATTCATTGACACAAAAAGCATCAATTAGCAGATATATTCACAAAAGCCTTGAATGAAGACCAATTTGAATTCATTAGAAGGGAATTAGGTATGTTAAATTGTCCCTAAACAATAAACTTGTTTGATTGGATTTTCCGTAAAGTCTTTCATCTTCTTTCCATCTCTCGGTGAATCTAATCATTCTCCTTCAAATTCCATATGACATGTTGTGAAATCTCGAAATCGATTTTGATGACTTGATTATGAATTTCAAGTTACCGATTTGATTTAAATAAGTTTTATCTAAATCATAATCTTGATCTTGCAAAATTGGAATCACAAATAATATCTTTTGGCATTCATGAATTGATACTTACAAATATGAAAGTATTGGCATTCATGACTTGAAACATTGTATGCTTAAATTAATCATTCTCTTATGTTTCAAAATTCTTTAAATGCCTTATATGATGATTGAAAAGTAATGTTGAGATTTTAATGAATTTAACGATTTGAATGAGTTTGTATTCGAATTATGATCTTGACTTTGTGAAATAACTACTTGAATTTTTATCCCAATCTCTCTCTTGTACATCTACAATTTCTATTATTTATAGAAAGAAGAGATTAGATAATATGAATGCATGCTGAATTTTCCTCTAAAATGAACTCTTCGTAAATATTTTTGCATACTTAATTTTCAATGATAAAATCGTTGTATAACAAAATATGTGCTTCAAGTCTCATTTCCCTTTTTGTTGATGACAAAGGGGGAGAAAAGTGATGACTTATATCATTCTTAATAGCATGACAAAATATGAATTGCAAAATCTTTGAGAAAAGTGATTGATATGAATGACTTATATGCCTTGCAAAATCCTTGAAAATATCACAAGATTGATTGATCATATTGAAAGCATGCCTTACATCTATATCATTCTTAATAACATGACAAAATATGAATTGCAAAATCTTTGAGAAAAGTGATTGATATGAATGACTTATATGCCTTGCAAAATCCTTGAAAATATCACAAGATTGATTGATCATATTGAAAGCATGCCTTACATCTAAATCATAAAATTTATATTGAAAATCTTTATCTTCAGTCGTAGTAAAATTCGTCCCTTTTCATTTAACTTATGATTTTCATAGAAGTTTCGTACTCACTATTGTTTAATGAGGATCACGATAAGCTCTACGGTTAGAACTTCTCGGGTTATGAGATGAAATTCAAGTTTTTTTTTTATCTTCTTATAATATGGCATATAGATAGGGGGAGTTATGTTTAACTCCGTCATCAATTGATTGTCATCATAAAAAAGGGGGAGATTGTTGAATCTCTGATTTTGATGATAAAATCAATTGATGGGTTATTTGATCTAATCCATATTATTGAGTTAAGTGTGCAGGATTAACTACGATAAACAGAAAACACAAAGCAAGTATACTGAGTCAAGTTCGATGAACGTTTAAGAGTCCCAAGAATCGTTGAGATGCTTCTTTAGGAACCAATCGAGAAGAAATCGGGACCTTGTTGGAAGTTCATTTGAAGAGATCGTGGGAGGTTCGCAGAGATCACCGAGAAGTCTCAACTACTCATTAAAGTCATCACAAGTTCGGAGGCGTGCTTGGACCCCGTCGGAAGAAGTTCGTTTGGAAAAGCTTCACCGAACAAGACTTGACGTTCATGGGTTAATAAATTGCTTAGGATGTGTTTTGTTATGTAGTTCACTTGTAATTAGGATTAGGATTAAGAAGATAATCCTATATCCTGGTTAGGGGCCAATCAAATAAAGTCGATTTGGTTTGGGCTAAAAGTAAAACCAAACCAAGTGAATCTGAGAGCCAAAGGTGACACCTCTCGGTTTTGGCCTGCAAATTGCCCAAAGACACCCACCCAAGGCCATGGCACCGGCACAATTTGGGTGGCACCCTGGCCGCCATCGGGAACCCAAAGAGAATTTGAATTTTGGAGCCCAAATTTGAATCCTCTTGAGGCCTATAAATACCCCTCAAATCTCAACCTGAAAAAATAACTTTTTTTGAGCAAAGAAGAGTTTGAGAGAAAGGTCTTAGAAAAGTGTTAGCTTGTCTTCTTTTCAATTTGCTAGTGTTCACCTCATCTCTTCTCGAAAATCTGTAAGAGAGTGAACCGCTTGTAAAGAGTTGTAAGAGGGGTATTTACCCTTCCATTTCAAGAGACTTACTAGTGGAAGGTGGGAGCCTCATCAAAGAGGGGCCTCATGAAGTGGAGTAGGTCATTTGACCCAACCACTCTAAAATCCACGTGATCCTTGGTTTGCATTTCATTATTGCTATTTACATTATTGCAAACCTTCTTATATGCTTTAGTTCCTTATTACTTTTGCTGCGCATATTTAAGAATACGCTTTCAAGATTAAGCTTGTCAAGTTCCGCTCTTATCATACGAAAGATTTTTTAAAAAACGAAGTTTTAATCCGCTGCACTAATTCACCCCCCCCCCCTCTTAGTGCTGCTCCGATCCTAACAGTTTAAAGATTTACTACTAATATTAAATTTTTTTAATGTTTATTTTAGTAACAAAATTTTCTTTTTTTAATACTTCACATTGAGTTTAAAACATTAACATACAATTATCATGCTCATTTTTTAATTTTTCAAATTCACTAGTAGGAGAGACATGATCCTTTTTTAATAATTTATAATTTTTATCAACTAATTTAAATTCATCAAATAAATCATGGAAACTATTAAGCAATTCATTGTAAGGTAAAGGAGTTTCGGTTGAGTCATTTAACTCATCGTAGAGAGTCATCAAGGCATAGTTTGCCACTTCATCTTCATCGATTTGCTCTTCGTCTTCGGATATAGTTGATTCATCCTATGTCATCTTGAATATTTTTATTTTCTTTGGTAGCCACTTCCTTTTAAGTTCATTTTTGTTCTTAGTTTCTTGTTTTATGAATTTTTTAAATTTTCTTGTGAGGAGTTCAAAGTCATCATCACTTGAGCTTTTGCTCGAGTGGTTTTCTTTTGTTCTAAGTACCAAATCCTTCATGTTCTTTAGAAAGTTATTTTTAAGTTCATTATGTGCAATATATGTCATTTTGTAGGTTATCAAAGACCCAATAAGTTCTTTAAGCGAAAAATTATTCAAGTCTTTTGTTTCTTGTATTGCCGTTACTTTAAGATCCCAACTTTTTGGAAGGGATCTTAGTATTTTATTAACAAGTTCAAAGTTAAAAAAACTTTTACTAAGTGCTTTTAGACCATTGACAACATTCATAAAATGGGTATACATGCCTCCAATGTTCTCGCTTAGTTTTCATACGAAATAACTCATAGCTATGAACTAAAAGATTAATTTTTGACTCTTTAACCCTACTTGTGCCTTCGTGTGTGACTTCGAGTGTGTGCCAAATCTCATGTGCAGTTTTGTATATAGAAACCTGATTAAATTTATTTTTATCAAGAGCGTAAAATAAAGCGTTCATCGTTTTAACATTCAAAGAGAAGGTCTTCTTCTCCAAATCATTTCATTTATTCATTAGTTTGAAAAACTTTTCAAAACCTCTTTCAACAATATTTCATAAATCAAAATCTATAGAAAGTAAAAAAATTATCATTCTAGTTTTCTAATACGTGTAGTCTGTCCCATTGAACATATGAGATCAAGTGATAGAAAGACCTTCTTGATTGCCAGTAAAAGTCATTTCTCTTATGTGTTAAACTAAACGAGAAAAATCTTAGCTTTGATTATAGGAAAATCTAGGGGCGATATCATATGCGCAATAGAAGAACAAAAAATAAAAACCTAAAATTTCCAATATGTGTTCGTCGTCGTGCTAAGATTGGTGTGTGAAATCTGTAAAATTAAAAACTATATGTCAAAAAAATAGTTATGTTACCTAGGGAGATCATATATCCCTGAATCCCTATAGATATGCTGGAGAGAATGAAAGAGATCAAGCGTCCTCCTCTATAGTGATAATCCACATAGTATGGCTACGATAATGTTCCTCAAATCTCCATGCCTACTATCTTAGGAGAAGAATGGGAAAGGAGAATAGGAGGTGGTAACCAAGAAACCCCAGCCTATGAGCTTTTAGTTCCCTCCTATTTATAGAGGCTCATAGTTAACCCTAATGGATCTTGTTCTATTGGGTACTAGATCTCCATCAAATTACCTAAGCCTCTTTGATTAGTGGGTCTCTACCTAATAATATCTTATTAGCTCTTATTGGATCTTATCCATAGGATCGAATAATTCATGGGCTTATTAGATATCTAATAAGATAAGGACTGTAACGGATATCTCATATCCAAACCTTTATTCGTCACAACACCTATCATATGTGTGTGACCTTCTAGGCCCAATATTGAACTGGTTGTGAGTCATACTTATCAAAACTCCTTTTGGCTTAGTGAATTATTTTCTCCATAATAATTCACTCAACTCATCGACTACGAATGTACTAGGCCGTTACGCCGTAGTCCCTAGACGATACAGGGGAATCCAATTCTTTAGACCTATTTGTCCTTAGTTACCATGTACCTATAGTCTCTTATCCATCTAATATCCCAAAGACTATATACCGGGCATGGTGCTATTAGGCCCATATGGTTTCTCCTCGAGTCTCGCTCTGATCGGATTCTCCTAGAGAACTCTTTCTCTCTTAATCCAAATGTCCTTGGCTAAGGATTTATTTGAGCAAAAACACACAGTATATTCCTTTTATGATACTAAGACTTGATAATCCTCTATCGACACTTAATAGCCCTCGTAAGGTTAGTTGCCACTCCCAATAATCGGCTGTACTAGATTTGAAACTTCCAAACCTATAAGTTTAGTATCAAAGAGTAGAGTACTCATACAAGACATCCTTGGTGTCTCAAGTCTAAGGACCAGATACACTACTAGGACACAAAATCACTAGATGATAATAAGGCATCATCAACCATCCAGTATTCTATGAGCGGATCAATCAGTGAACTCATTCTCTAATGAGCACCTGCATTGTATCCTTAGTGTCCCCATATGAGCAGCTATAAGACCAGCTACCTCCATGGATAAGTATATAGCACATTAATATGTTTGGTTATCTCAATGTCCCTTTCGAGTAACCTATGACTATGATTATTTAGGGTTTGTGTTTAAAGGTGAATCTGTCTCATTATCATGATCTCATCACGATCCGATTCTTATTGCATAGATCCATGGACATCATAATATATATGCATATATACAACAAGCAATATAAAGTGATAAAATATCAAAATATAATAAGCAAAAAGAATGTGTATCATATCACACGTGCTATCACTCACGTGATTGGCTTGTAGGGCACCTATGACTAGTAATCTTCCACTCGACTTAAAGTTAATCACCTATGAGTCTGATCCTTATTAGACCCTTGTGATGCTCAAAGACAATCCGAGATAATGATTTTTTCAGTGGATCTGAGATGTTATATTTGGATGGAACTCTTTCTACTACTACATCTCCTTGGGCCACGATCTCTCTAATAAGCTAGAACCTCCTTAGAACACTTCTGATAAGACCCTAATTCCCTCATTTGAGTAACGACCCTGTAGATGTCGCAATATAAGGGAATCAACTCCTTATTATCTAGCACAACTCCCAAAATCTATGATGAACTTCTTCATTCAGACTCCCTCCTTTACTGTCTCTATTGTAGATATGTACTCTACCTCTATGGTTTAGTCAGCAGTAGTGTCTTGCTTGGAACTCTTCCAACATACTACTCCTCCATTTAGGGTAAATATATACCCTGAATTAGACTTGCTATCATCGACATTGGACTTGAAGCTCGAGTCTATGTAGCCCTCAATCATGAGGCTACTACCTTAATATACTAGTAAAAGATCCTTAGTCCTTCTCAAGTACTTAAGGATACATTTTACTGCTTTCTAATGCTCCAAGCCTAGATTCACTTAATACCTGTTTTTGACACTCAGAGCATGCGCTATATCAAACTTGGTACATAGAATAGCATATATGATAGACCCTATCGCTTAGGCATAGGGTATTATATCGATGTCTATTATTTCTTCAAGAGTCTTTTGGGACATACTCCTATAAAGTAATATCTCATGTCTCATCAGTATGAGACCTATCTTATAATTTTTCATACCAAACATTTTGATAATGATATCTATGTACCTAGACTATGACAAGCTAAGCATCCTCTTAAATCTATCTTTATAGATCTGAATCCCAAATATGTAGGATACTTCCCCTAAGTCCTTCATGAAGAAGTGTCTAGATAGCTAACCCTTTACTATGGAGAGCATTCCTACATCATTCTCAATGATCAGGAAGTCATCCATATATAACACAAAGAAGGTGATAGCACTCCCACTACCTTCTTGTACATACAAGGCTCATCTTTATTCTTAACAAAGTCATAAGATCATATCACCTCATCAAATCTTATGTTCCAACTTTGGGAAGCTTACTTTAGTCCATAGATGGACGTAAGCAACATGTACACTTTATCTGGACTATCCTTGGACACGAATCCCTCAGTTATATCATATACACCTCCTCCTCGAGGTTGCCATTGAGGAACACAGTTTTCACATCCATCTATTAGATCTCATAATCATAGTATGCTGCAATAGCTAATAGAATTCAGATGGATTTTAGTATGGCTACAGGTGAAAATGTTTCGTTATAGTCAACACCTTACCTTTGACGATACCCCTTAGCCACTAGCCTTGCTTTATATGTCTCTATCTTTCCATCTACTATGATCTTCTTCTTGAAGATCCACTTGTAACTAATGAGTACCATACCCTTGGGTGCATCAATTAGGTTTCAAACATTGTTGGAGTACATGAAATCTATCTCAGAATTCATGGCTTCTTACAACTTCCCGGAGTCTATACTCGTAATAGCCTCCTCATAGGCCTGAGAATCAATATCCTTAATATCTACTCCTCTGATATATCTCACATATCTCTTAGGAGGATGGGATACTCTACCGGACTTATATAAAGTCAAAACTTGTGTACTAGATACCAAAATAGACTCCGGTTGTGGAATGGTACTTAAGCTAAGTTCTCCAACCTCGCTCAACTCTACCACACTCCCATTGTCTCCACCAAGAATGTGTTCTTTCTCAAGGAACGCTGCTCTCTTAGCTACAAAGATTTTTTGGTCCACGTGGTGATAGAAATAAAACCCATTAGTTTTCTTTAGGTATCTCACGAATAGGCACCATTCCATCATTGATTCTAATTTATCGGGGTTATGTCTTTTGATGTGGGCAGGGTAGCCCCAAATCTTAACAACCTTAAGATTGAGTTTCTTCTCTTTCTATATCTCATATGGAGTAGACACTACCGAATTAGTTGGAATTCTATTCAAAAGGTAGGCTACGGTCTCTAGGGCATATTCTCAGAATGAGATGGAGAGGTCAGCGAAACTCATCATGGACCGCACCATGTCTAACAATGTGCAATTCCTCCTTTTAGATATACTATTTAGTTGGGGTGTATAAGGAGGTATCCATTGGGATAGAATCTCATGGTCTTTGAGGAACTGGCTGAACTCTGTACTTAAGTACTCACCTTCTCGATCTGATCGAAGAGTTTTGATACTTTTTCCAATCTGATTCTCAACTTCATTCTTATACTCCCTAAATTTCTAGAAGGCCTCGGACTTATACTTCATCAAGTACACATGTCTATTACTTGAGAAATCATTAGTAAAAGTAATGAAGTAGGAGGAACCACTTATGACATGAGTTGACATGGGACCACATACATCAATATGTATAAGTTCCAACAACTTAATGACTCTCTCTCCAGTTTCACTAAATGGAGAGTTAGTCATCTTTCCACAAAGGCAAGGCTCGCAAGTTGCATATGACTCATAGTCGAATGGATCTAAGTATCTATTATTTAGTAACTTTTGAATTCTTTTCTCATGGATATGACCTAGCCTACAATGCCACAAGTATTCACTGTTCACCTCATCTTGTTTTCTCTTAGTCTCACTTATATTCATGATATGTGGAGTAGTATAAATAAACCATTATATAATGTTCGTTATGCCAATCTCCTAGGCTTTGCTAGAATCTATAACAAATTACAGATATGATAAGCATTACCGGTATCTAATACCCATACACTATCATAAAAATCTAACAATTGGAGACTGATCATGAATGTACCTGAAGCTTCTCCAAGCTTCTGTTTCGCCTTCTCTATAAGATACTTTTTGCAGTTCTTCTTCTAGTGCACATCTTTGCCATAGTGGAAGCACTGACCTTTGTCCTTTGTTGGGTCTTTCTTAACAACTTTTGTTTTACCTGATCTACCCTTGCCCTTGCCCTTCTTAAGGAAATTTTCTGTCTTTCTTTTCTTTCTGGTCTCACCAGCATAGAGAACTGGCTTCTCTTTCTTGATGGTGCTCTCTACCTCCCTTAACATATTGAGGAGCTTAGGGAGAGTCACCTCAAGCTTGTTCATATTAAAATTCATTATGAACTGAGAAAAGGAATCTGGTAGGGACTAAAGTACAAGGTCTACACACAGGTCATCCTCTATGACCATTCTCATACCTATGAGTTTCTTTATCCACTCAATCATCTTTAGGACATGGTTCAGAACCAGTGTCCCCTCAGTTATCCTAGCACGGAAGAGACTCTTTGATATCTCATTTTGCTGAGTCCTTTCCTGTTACTCAAACAGTTTACGGAGATGTAGGAGAATGGATATGGTATCCATCTTTTCATGTTGTCTCTATAACTCAAGAGTCAAAGAGCCCAACATGGAACACTGATCAAGAGTGGAATCATCTTTGTACTTCACGTAGAAGCGATCTTATCCTTGCTTGCCCCTTCCTCGAGCGTAGGCATCACTGTATCAAGGATGTACGCGATTTTCTCTACTGTGAGAATGATTCTCAGGTTACAAAGTCAATCAGTGTAATTTGGACCAATGAGGTGGTTGGCATCAACTATGTCATGTAAGGGATTTGAATGTGACATATTTCAGAAAATAAAGATGTAGCATAATAAATAATATGCAGATTTTATAAAAAAATAAACAAATAAAGATAAGGACTTTTATCTTACTATTCTCCCACTATTTTCTCGTGAATCATACAACTCCATCCAGTATGTGAATCAGAGACCCCTGACAGATCTCTAGTGGGTATCAGGATCCAATCAGCATCTTAACGTAAACTCGAGTGACTCGACCAATTACGCTAAGCCTGTAAAGATAGGCAACCCTTGCCAATCACAACTCCTTGTGATTCTCGTCCTATTCGACCTCCGAACCACCATGGCCTCGAGTGACTCGACCAACCATAGTGTTCGATTAAGTCATCACCATCATTACAAGATGAGTCTAATTTGATAATATGCCCTCGAATGACTTGACCAAGCATACCATGTCCTCAGTGTTAGGAAAATCTTTGGGAGCGACATCACATACGTAGTGGAAGAACAAGAAAACAAAATCTCCGATTCCCAAAGAGATATTCGTCATCGTGCGAAGATTGGTGCGCAAAATCCGCGAAACTAGAAAAACTACGTATAGAATAGATTGTGTTACCTAGGGAGATCGTATATCCCTATTTCCTTGTAGATCCTTAGGAGAGGGTGAAGGAGGTCAAGTGTCCTCCTCTCTAGCGGTGATCCACACAATAGGGCTGCGACGACACTCCTCAAAATTTCAGGCCTGCTCTGAGGTGGAGAGGGGAAGGAGAATAGGAGAGGCAAGCAAAGGCTCTAGCCTATGAGGCTCTGAATCCTTCCTATTTATAGAGGTCCCCTATCAAACCCTAATGGATCATCGCCTAGTGGGTATTAGATCTACATCCAATAACCCAAGCCTTTTAGATTAGTGGATCTCTATCCAATAATCACTCATGGGCTTTTATTGGATCTCGTCCATGTGATCCAATAATTCAGGGGCTCATTGGATATCCAATAAGACAAGGGCTCCGTCGGATATCTCATATCTGAACCTCTACTCATCGTAATGCCTACTATATGTATGTGACCCTCTAGGCCCAATATCGAGCTAGCCGTGAGTTATACCTGTCAGAACTCCTTCTAACTCAGTGAATTATTATCTCTGTAATAATTCACTTGACTTATCGACTACGGATGTACTAGACCACTACGCCGCAGTCCCTAGATAATACAGGGGAATCCAATCCATTGAACATATCTATCCTTAATTACTGTGTACCTATAGTCCCTCATCCATTTAATATTCCAAAGACCATATATCGAGCATGGTGTTGTAAGACCCATACGGTTTCTACTCGAGTCTCGCTCTAATCGGATTCTCTTGGAGAACTCTTTCTCTCTCAACCCGAATAACCCTGGCTAAGGATTTGTTTGAGCAAGAACACATGGGATATTCCTCTCATGATACTGAGAGTGGATGATCCTCTATTGACACTCAATAGCCCTTGTAAGATCGACTACCACTTCCAATGACCAGTTGTACTAGATTTGGGACAACCAAACCTATAAGTCTTGTATCAAAGAGTGGAGTACTCATACAGGACATCCTTGGTGTCTCAAGTCTAAGGACCAGATATACCACTAAGACTATAGAATCGCTGTCTGATAATAAGGCACCATCAACGATCCAACATTCCATAAGTGGATCAATCAGTAAACTCATTCACCAATGAGCACCTGTATTGTATCCCTAGTGTCCCTACACGAGTAGCTATGAGACCAGCTGCATCCATCATATGGACGGGTATACAACATATTAGTCTGTCCGGTTATCACTGCTAGTCATAGGTGCCCAGCAAGCCAATCACGTGAGTGATGGCACGTGTGACTTGATACAGAATCTTTTTGCTTATTATATTTTGGCGTATATCACTTTATAACTATTGCATAAATGCATATATATATTGTGATGTCCTTGGATTTGTGCAATGGGAATCGGATCGTGATGAGATCACGATAATGAGATCGATTCACCTTTAAACACATATCCTAAATAATCCCGGTCATAGGTTACTTTCGAGAGGGACATCGTGATAACCGGATAGGCGGTGTCTTTGTATACCCGTCCATATGATGGATGCAGTGGTCTCATAGCTGCTCGTGTAGGGACACTAGGGATCTGATACAGGTGCTCATTGGAGAATGAGTTCATTTGATTGATCCGCTTACGGAATGTTGGATGGTTGATGATGCCTTATTGTCGGGCAATGATTCCGTAGTCCTAGTGGTGTATCTCGGTCCTTAGACATGAGACACCAAGGATGTCCTGTATGAGTGCTCCACTCTTTGATACCGGACTTATAGGTTTGGCTGTCCCAAAATCTAGTGCAAATTTGGTCATTGGGAGTGGTAGTCGACCTTCTGAGGGCTATTGAGTGTCGATAGAGGATCATCCACTCTCGGCGTCATGAGAGGAATATCCCATGTGTTCTTGCTCGGACAAATCCACGGCCAGGGTCATTCGGGTTGAGAGAGAAATAGTTCTCCCAGGAGAATCCGATTAGAGCGAGACTTCGAGTAGAAACCGTATGGGTATGACAACACCATGCTCTCGATATCTGGTCTCGGGATATTAGATGGATGAGGGACTATAGGTACATGGTAATCGAGGACGAGCGGTCCAATAGATTGGATTCCCCAGATCGTCGGGGACTACTGGCGTAGTGGCCCTAAATACGTCCGTAGTCGATGAGTCGAGTGAATTATTATTACGAGATAATAATTCACCGAGTTAGAAGGGAGTTCGGCGGTATGACTCACGGCCATTTCGATATTGGGCCTAGAGGGTCACACACATATGGTAGGCATTGTGATGAGTAGGGGTTCGGATATGTGATATCCGACGGAGCCCTTGTCTTATTGGATGCAAATCCAATATCCACTAGGGAAGGACCCATTAGGGTTTGACACGGGATCTCTATAAATAGGAGGGATTCACGACCCTCATAGGCTAGAGTCTTTGCTTGCCTTTCCTATTCTCCTCTCCCTCTCCACCTCGAGGCCCGGAGTTTTGAGGAGGGTCGCCGCAACCCCTCGCTGTGTGGATCACCGCTAGAGAGGAGGACACTTGACCTCCTTCACCCTCTCCTAAGGATCTGCAAGGAAACAGGGGATATCGATCTCTCTAGGTAACACAATCTCTATCACATTGGTTTGTGTTTTATTGATTTTTACGCACCAATCTTCGCACGACGATGAACATCTTTTTGGGAATCGGGGATTTTTGTTTTCTTGTTCTTCCGCTTTGCGATATGATATCACCCCCCCTTGATTTCCCAACGGTGGTATCGAGCCGGGTTGTTCGTCGCGAATCATTGGTTTTTTTGAAACTGCGTGTGTTGTGTTTAGGAAGAATATTGACGTCAAAATCGTTGGCCTTAAAAGCGAGGAAGGACAGCAACGATTTTGCCCTCGATCTGCATGCCCACGACCACCACTGCAGCGGCGGCCTTACCAGCACCACCACATGCACAATCGCATACAATAATCGGCGGCCCGAAGCCACGGCCGGTGCGCTACGCCGGACTTCGGCGGCGGATGGGGATGGCAACCACGGGTGGGCAAGGCGCCAGCGGCGGGCGCCTGCCGCGCCAAGAAGGCGGTTACTGCCCGCCATGAGTGCTGTACGCCTACCGCCCTCCTCATGTGGCGAAACCCCCATATGGGCGGCCTAAGCGGGACAAGACCGCCCATGGAGGGCGGACGGCGCCACCTTAACAACCTGCGAGGGCAACACCACTTCTGGGGCGTTGCCCGCCGGCAGAACTGCTGCCAGCGGAGGCGGCGGCCGGCGCTGCGCCCTGGCAGAATGTTCATGAAGGCGTCTTGCGCCCTCGGCCGCCCCCTAACGCCTGAACCGCCCGCTGCGGGGTGGCGGCGGCGGCGGCAGCAGCGAAAGGGCATTAGGGTTTTCTGGGAAAACGACAATTTTGCCCCTCGGAATTTGAGAAATTCCAATTTCTGTCTTTTGTCCAAATTACGAAAATACCCTTAGGAATTGAAAAATTCCCTACATGTCCCTGATTTCAGAAAAATATTAATTAATTAAAAGATTTAGTTGATTATTATTTTTATTATTATCTAGTAGTCCTACATGATGATGATTATTTATACATGTGATGTATGATGTGTGGACCGGATGATCATGGACCGTGTGATGATGTGTGTACTTGTGATTATTATTATTGAGGTCTGCGAACCTCCATTACATTTCTCGTTTATTATGGACCTCGTGCCTATGATTAAGTTGTTGTATCACATGAGGAGGCGGCCCGCGAGAGCATGGATCGATAAGCGGGACCACGAGATGGACGATCGTGATGCATGGAGATGCATCAAGATGTCGACAAAAACCGAATTTAGAGGATGAGATAAACGATCACGAGGCATGGAGATGCACCGTTGCACACATAGATCTTGATGTGAGTGATTAGGCCTCTTTGGCTCGGGCCTAATCATATTAGGTTAGGTTGTGGTCCATGATCGCCGATGTGATTGCTTATACACATACTACCAGATATGTATATATATTTGCATGTGATGTAGATATATATTAAATATGTATATGTGTGACATGTCATATTAGGAGACCAAATTATAGAAACATCTCTCGATGATATTAAATTCGGTAAACGTGAGGCAATTAGATTGACCCACGGGCCTTCCATCGTTATGGTAGGAACCCATTCCCGGTGTAGGTTGAGTTGGTCGAGTCTCTCGAGACTCACCTATATCGCGATTAAGCTATCTTGCTTACGACATAGAGATGTCACCGGTGACTTTGAGGACATGGTATGCTTGGTCGAGTCTCTCGGGGTATATCATCAAATCAGACTCATCTTGTAACGAAAGGTGTTGACTTAACCGAGCATCATGGTTGGTCGAGTCCCTCGAGGCCATAGTGATTCGGAGGCGAGAACAGGGGCGGGAATCACAAGGAGTTGTGATCGGCAAGAGTTGCCTACCTTTTAGGCTTAGTGTGATTGGTCGAGTCCCTCGAGGTTACACTAAGACGCTGATTGGATCCCCGATCCCCACTAGAAGTCTGGCGGGAGACTTCCATTTCACGTCTTTGAGGGTGTCGCGTGACTCGTTAGTAAAATAGTGGGAGCATATTAAGATAGAAGTCCATATCTTGATAATTTATTTCTTGCAAAATCTGCATGTTATTCATTTACGCTACATCTTTATTTTCAGAAAATGTCGCTTTCCAAATCCCTTACGTGGCATACTTGATGTCAACCGCCTTTTATTGGTCCAAATTATACGGGATTGGCTCCGTAACTTGAAATTGTTCTCACAGCGGAGAAAATCGTGGTACGTCCTTGATCTGATGATGCCTACCTCCCGAAGAAGGGGCAAAGCGAGGATGAGATCGCTTCGCTACGTGAAGTACATTGATGACTCCACTCTTGCTCGGTGTTATATGTTGGGCTCTATGACTCCAGGAGTTCTGAGACAACATGAAAAAAGATGGATGCCAGATCCATTCTCCTACATGTCCCAAAATTGTTTGAGGAACAGGGGAAGGACTCAACGATATGAGATATCCAAGAGCCTTTTCATGATAGGATGACTGAGGGGACACCGGTTCAGAACCATGTCCTAAAGATGATTGAGTGGATAGAGAAACTCACAGGTCTAGGAATGGTCCTAGAGGATAACTTGTGTGTAGACATTGTGCTTCAGTCCCTACCGTTTCTTTTCACAGTTCATAATGAATTTTAATATGAACAAGCTTGAGGTGACTCTCCCAGAGCTCCTCAATATGTTGAGGGAGGTAGAGAGTACTATTAAGAAAGAGAAACCAGTTCTCTACTACTGGTGAGACCGAAAGAAAAAAAAAGGAAAGCGAAAAGGTCCCTTAAGAAGGGAATGGGCAAGGGCAAACAAGGTAAAACAAAGGTTGCTAAGAAAGACCCAAAGCAAAGGACAAAGGCCGATTAACTTCCACTTTGTGGTAAAGATGGGCATTGGAAGAGAAACTGCAAAGAGTACCTTGCAGAAAGGGCGAAACAAAAGCTTGATGAAGCTTGGTACATTCATGATCGGTCTTCATTTGTGGACTCTTATGATAACACATAGGTATTGGATACGGTGGTGCTTATCATATATGCAATCGTTGCAGTTACGGCAAGGCCTAGGAGACTACTGAGAGGCGAGATGGACCTCAAGATGGGTAATGGAGCAAAAGTTGCTATATTAGGCTGTTGGCGAGGTAAACCCTACATCTGCCTAGTGGAGCTTTTATTGCATTAGATGCATGTTATTTTGTTCCTTCTATTATCAAAACATTATCTCAATTTCATGTTTTAACGTTAGTGGATATAAATTTGTTTTTGAGAACAATGATTGTTCGATATTATTAGATGATAAGATCATCACGAAAGGAACATTGCATAATGGTTTATTTATGTTAGACACCACTCCACATATCATGAATGTAAATATGTCAAAAAGGAAACGAGATGAGTTGAGCAAAGCATACCTGTGACATTGTAGGCTAGGTCACATCCATGAAAAAAAGGATTCAAAAGTTGCTAAATGATGGATATCTAGATCCATTCACTATGTGTCATATCGACTTGTGAGCCTTGCATTCGTGGAAAATCTGACCAAATCTCCATTTAGTAGAATGGAGAGAGAGCCAATGAGTTGTTGGAACTCATACATAGTGATGTATGTGGACCCATGTCAACTCATGTCATTGGAGGTTACTCCTACTTCATTACATTCTTGATGATTTCTCAAGGTATGGATATGTGTACTTAATGAAGTACAAGTCTCGAGGCCTTTGAGAAATTCAGAGAGTATAAGAATGAGGTGGAGAACCCGATCGGAAAGAGTATCAAAACTCTTTGATCGGATCGAGGAGGTGAATACTTGGTCTGAGAGTTTACTTAGTTCCTCAAGGACCATGGGATATTATCCCAATGGACACCTCCTTATACACCTCAGCTCAATGGTGTCTCTGAAAGGAGAAATCGTACATTATTAGATATGGTACGGTCCATGATGAGTTTCACGACCTACCCATCTCATTCTCGGGGATATGCCCAAGAAACCGCACTTTACCTTCTCCAACAGAGTTCCAAATAAGTCGGAAGTGTCTACACCATATGAGATATGGAAAGGGAAGAAGCCCCATCTTAAGGTTGTTAAGATCCGGGGCTGCCCCCATGTTAGAAGACACAACCCGATAAGTTAGAATCAAGGACGAGCGATGCAAATTTGTGGGATACAAGGAAACTTGTGGGTATTATTTCTATCATCTCGAGGACCAAAAGGTCTTTGTAGCAAAGAGAGCAGTGTTCCTTGAGAAGGAACACATTCTTGACGGAGACAGTGGGAGAATGATAGAATTGGCGGGTTGGAGAACCAAGCTCAAGCACCACTCTGACCCGAGTCTGTTCAGGTACCTAATACACAAGTATCAACTTTACGCAGGTCTGATAGAGTATCCCATCCTCCTGAGAGATATGTGGGACATATTAGAGCAGAGGATATAGAGGATATTGATCCTCAGACCTACGAGGAGGCTATTATGAGTATAGACTCCGGGAAGTGGAAAGAAGCCATGAATTCTGAGATGGATTCTATGTACTCCAATAAGGTTTGGAACCTAGTTAATGCGCCCAAAGGTATTGTACCCATCGATTGCAAGTGGATCTTTAAGAAAGAGATCGGATAGATGGAAAGATAGAGACCTATAAAGCAAGGCTAGTGGCTAACGGGTATCGTCAAAGGCAAGGTGTTGACTACGACAAAACTTTCTCACCCGTAGCAATGCTAAAATCCATCAGAATTCTATTGGCTATTGCAGCACACTATGATTATGAGATCTGGCAGATGGATGTGAAAACCGCATTCCTCAACGGGAACCTCGAGGAGGAGGTGTATATGATGCAACCTAAGGGATTCGTGTCCAAGAACTGCCCAGATAAGGTGTGTAGGTTTGCTTAGATCCATTTATGGACTAAAGCAAGCTTCCCGAAAGTTGGAACATAAGATTTGATGAGGCAATCGGATCTTATGACTTAAGTTAAGAACGAAGATGAGCCTTGTGTATCTGAAAAGGTAAGTGGGAGCGCTATCACCTTTTGGTGTTATATGTGGATGACATCCTCATCATTGGGAATGACATAGGAATGCTATCCACAGTAAAGGCTTGGTTATCTAGACACTTCTCCATGAAGGACTTAGGGGAAACATCTTATATCTTGGGGATTAGAATCTATAGAGATAGATCCAAGAGGATGCTTGGCTTGTCCCAGTCCAGGTACATAGAAACCATTGTCAAAATGTTTGGCATTGAAAATTCTAAGAAAGGGCGAACATGGATATGATACCTTATGCCTCAGCAATATGGTATATCATGTATGCCATGCTATGTACTAGGGCCCCGATATAGCATGCTCCTCGAAGTGTCACGGCAGGTGGTATCAGGCGGATCCAGGCTTGGAGACTGGAAAGCAGTAAAGTGTATCCTTAAGTACTTGAGAAGGACTAAGGATCTTTTACTAGTATATGGAGGTAATAGCCTTAAGGTTGAAGGCTCTGGCCGACTCAAGTTTTCAGTCGATGTCGATGATAGCAAGTCAATTCAGGGGTATGTGTACACCTTGAATGGAGGAGCAGTGTCTTTGGAAGAGTTCCAAGCAAGATACCAACTGCTGACTCGACCACGAGGCGGAGTACATTGCTGCATCGGATGCAGCAAAGGAGGGAGTCTGGGTGAAGAAGTTCATCACAGATTTGGGAGTCGATCTGAATAGCGATAAATTCGACTTCCTTATATTACGATAACTATGGGGTGATTACTCAAATAAAGGGAACCCGGGTCTCATCGGAAAGTGTTAGGGAGGTTCTAGCTTATAAGAGAGATCGTAACCCGAGGAGATGTAGCAATGGAAAAGAGTTCCATCCGAAGATAACATTGCAGATCCACCCACAAAGCCGTTGTCTCATTTTGTCTTTGGCGTCACAAGGGTCCGATGGGGATCGGACACATAGGTGATTGGCTTTAGGTCAAGTGGGAGATTGCTAGTCATAGGTGCCCGACAAAGCCAATCCGTGAGTGATGGCACGTGTGACTTGATCTGAGAATCTTTTTTTGCTTATTATATTTTGGCATATATCACTTTATAACTATTGCATAAAATGCATATATATATTGTGATGTCCTTGGATTTGTGCAATGGGAATCGGATCGTGATGAGATCAATATAATGAGATCGATTCACCTTTAAACACATATCCTAAATAATCCCGGTCATAGGTTACTTCGAGAGGGACATCGTGATAACCTGGATAGGCCGGTGTCTTTATACCCGTCCATATGATGGATGCAAATGGGTCTCATAGCTGCTCGTGTAGGGACACTAGGGATACGATGCAGTGCTCATTGGAGAATGAGTTCACTTGATTGATCCGCTTACGGAATGTTGGATGGTTGATGATGCCTTATTGTCGACACAATGATTCCGTAGTCCCCTAGTGGTGTATCTGGTCCTTAGACATGAGACACCAAGGATGTCCTGTATGAGTGCTCCACTCTTTGATACCGGACTTATAGGTTTGGTGTCCCAAGATCTAGTACACTGGTCATTGGGAGTGGTAGTCGACCTCACGAGGGCTATTGAGTGTCGATAGAGGATCATCCACTCTCTGGCGTCATGAGAGGAATATCCTATGTGTTCTTGCTCGGACAAATCCCCAGGCTAGGGTCATTCGGGTTGAGAGAGAATTAGTTCTCCCGGGAGAATCCGATTAGAAGCGAGACTTCGGTAGAAACCGTGCGGGTTCGACAACACCATGCTTTCGATATACTCACGGTCTGGGATATTAGATGGATGAGGGACTATAGGTACATGGTAACGAGGACATGACAGGTCCAATGGATTGGATTCCCCTCAGATCGTCAGGGGACTACTGGCGTAGTGGCCTAGTACGTCCGTGGTCGATGAGTCAGTGAATTATTACAGAGATAATAATTCACCGAGTTAGAAGGAGTTCGACATGTATGACTCACGGCCAGCTTCGATTGGGCCTAGAGGGTCACACACACATATGGTAGGCATTAGATGATGAGTAGAGGTTCGGATATGAGATATCCATCTTGGAGCCTTGTCTTATTGGATGCAAATCCAATACCCACTAGGGAAGGACCCATTAGGGTTTGACAGGATCTCTATAAATAGGAGGGATTCACAGCCTCATAGGCTAGAGTCTTTGCTTGCCTTTCTTATTCTCCTCTCCCTCTCCACCTCGGAGGCCCGGAGTTTTGAGGAGGGTCGTCATAACCCTCCTTGTGTGGATGGATCACTGCTAGAGAGGAGGACGCTTGACCTCCTTCACCCTCTCCTAAGGATCTGTAAGGAAACTGGGATATACGATCTCCCTAGGTAACACAATCTCTATATGCAGTTTTGTGTTTTGCGGATTTTTACGCACCAATCTTCGCACGACGACGAACATCTTTTTGGGAATCGGGGATTTTTGTTTTCTTGTTCTTCCGCTGCGCATATGATGTCGCCCCCTTGATTTCCCAACAATCACGATGTCCCTCTCGAGTAATCTATGACCTGGATTATTTAGGATATGTGTTTAAAGCTGAATTGATCTCATTTTCATGGTCTCATCACGATCCGATTCCCATTGTACAAATCCAAAGACATCACAATAGATATATACATATATGCAATAGTTATAAAGTGATATATGTCAAAATATAATAAGCAAAAAGATTCTGCATCAAGTCACACGTGCCATCACTCACGCGATTGGCTTGTTGGGCACATATGTGTCTGATCCCCAACTTGACTTAAAGTCAATAACCTATGTGTCTGATCCCCATCAGACCCTTGTGATGCTCAAAGACATTCTGAGATAATGGCTTTGTCAGTGGATCTACAATGTTATCTCCAGATGGAACTCTTTCCACTACTACTTCTCCTCGGGTTACGATCTCTCTGATAAGGTGGAACCTCCTCAGAACATGCTTATATTTCTAATGAGACATAGGTTCCTTCGCTTGAGCAATCGCCCCACTGTTGTCGCAATATAAGGAGATCGACTCCTCGCTACCCGACACAACTCTCAAATCTGTGATGAACTTCTTCACCCAAACTCCCTCCTTTGCTGCATCTAATGCAGCAATGTACTCCATCTTTGTGGTCGAGTCAGCAGTAGTATCTTGCTTGGAACTCTTCTAGCACACTGCTCCTCCAATCAAGGTATACACGTACCCCGAATTCGACTTGCTATCATCGATATCAGACTGAAAACTTGAGTCTATGTAGCCTTCAACCTTAAGGCTACTACCTCCATATATTAGTAAAAGATCCTTAGTCCTTCTTAAATACTTCAGGATACACTTTACTGCTTTCTAATGCTCCGAGCCTGGATCTGCTTGATACCTGCTCGTGACACTCAGAGCATGCGCTATATCAGGCCTAGTACATAGCATGGCATACATGAAAGACCCTATTGTTGAGGCATAAGATATCATATCCATGTTCGCCCTTTCTTCTAGAGTCTTTGGGGACATACTCGTAGAAAGCGATATCCCATGTCTCATTGGTATGAGACATTTTTGGAATTTTCCATACCAAACCTTTTGACAATGGTTTCTATGTACTTGGACTGGGACAAGCCAAGCATCCTCTTGGATCTATCTCTATAGATTCTAATCCCCAAGATATAGGATGCTTCCCCTAAGTCCTTCATAGAAAAGTGTCCAGATAACCAAGCCTTTACAGTGGATAGCATTCCTACATCATTCCCAATGATCAGGATGTCATCTACATATAACACCAAAAAGGTGATAGCGCTCCCACTTACATTTCTGTACACATAAGGCTCATCTTCGTTCTTAACGAAGTCATAAGATCTTATTGCCTCATCAAATCTTATGTTCCAACTTCGGAAAGCTTGCTTTAGTCCATAAATGGATCTAAGCAACCTACACACCTTATCTAGGTAGTTCTTGGACACGAATCCCTCAGGTTGCATCATATACACCTCCTCCTCGATGTTGCTATTAAGGAATGCAGTTTTCACATCCATCTGCCAGATCTCATAATTATAGTGTGCTGCAATAGCCAATAGAATTTTGATGGTATTTTAGCATTGCTACGGGTGAGAAGGTTTCGTCGTAGTCAACACCTTGCCTTTGACAATACCCCTTAGCCACTAGTCTTGCTTTATAGTTCTCTACCTTTCCATCTACTCCGATCTTTTTCTTAAAGATCCACTTGCAACCGATGGGTACAATACCTTTGGGCGCATCAACTAGGTTCCAAACCTTATTGGAGTACATAGAATCCATCTCAGAATTCATGGCTTTTTGCCACTTCCTGGAGCCTATACTCATAATAGCCTCCTCGTAGGTTTGAGTATCAATATTCTCAACATCCTCTCCTCTAATATGTCCCACATATCTCTCAGGAAGATGGGATACTCTATCAGACCTACGTAAAGTTAAAACTTGTGTATTAGGTATCTGAACAGACTCGGGCTGTAGAGTGGTGCTTGAGCTTGGTTCTCCAACCTCACTCAACTCTATCATTCTCCTACTATCTCCGCCAAGAATGTGTTCCTTCTCAAGGAACACTGCTCTTTTAACTACAAAGACCTTTTGGTCCTCAAGATGATAGAAATAATACCCATAAGTTTCCTTGGGGTATCCCACAAATTTGCATCGCTCTGTCCTTGATTCTAACTTATCGGGGTTGTGTCTTTTAACGTGGGCAGGGCAACCCCAAATCTTAACAACCTTAAGATCAGACTTCTTCCCTTTCCATATCTCATATGGTGTAGACACTACCGATTTAGTTGGAACTCTGTTTAGAATGTAAGCTGCGATTTCTAGGGCATATCCCCAGAATGAGATGGGTAGGTCAGCGAAACTCATCATGGAACGTACCATGTCTAATAGTGTATGATTTCTCCTTTTAGAGACACCATTGAGCTGAGGTGTATAAGGAGGTGTCCATTGGGATAGAATCCCGTGGTCTTTGAGAAACTGGCTGAACTCTGTACTTAAGTACTCACCTTCTCGATCTGATCGAAGAGTTTTGATACTCTTTCCAATCTGATTCTAAACTTTATTCTTATACTCCCTAAATTTCTGGAAGGCCTCGGACTTATACTTTATCAAGTACACATGTCCATTACTTAAGAAGTCATTAGTAAAAGTAATGTAGTAGGAGGAACCACTTGTGACATGAGTTGACATGGGAGGTCACATACATCAATATGTATGAGTTCCAATAACTTAATGACTCTCTCTCTAATTCCACTAAATGGAGAGATAGTCATCTTTTTGTTGGGAAATCCTTGGGGGCGACATTATATACGCAGCGGAAGAACAAGAAAAACAAAATCCCCGATTCCTAAAGAGATGTTCGTCGTCATGCGAAGATTGGTACGCAAAAATCTGTGAAACATGAAACTGCGTATAGAGTAGATTGTTGTTAGGATCGGAGCGGCACTAAGAGGGGGGAATTAGTGCAGCGGATTAAAACGTTGGTTTCAACAAATCTTTCGTATGATAAAAATCGGTATCGGAAGTGCTTAACTTGAAAGCGTATTCACAAAGTTGTGCAGCAAAGGTAATGATGAAATAAAGCAAGTAAGAAGGTTTGCAGTAATGTAAATTACAATAATGAAATGTAAACCAAAGATTACGCCGTTTTTGAAGTGGTTCGGTCAAGTGACCTACATCCACTTGCGAGGCCTCTCTTCGATGAGGCTCCCACCTTCCACTAGCAAATCTCTTGAAAGGAAAGGGTGAATACCCCTCTTACAACTCTTTTACAAGCGGTTCACTCTCTTACAGATTTTCAGCAAGAAAGAAGGAGGTGAACACTAGCAAATTGAAAACAAGACTAGCTAAGACTTTTCTAAGGCCTTTCTCTTAAACAATTGCTGCTCAAAAAGTTGTAATCTCAGCTGAGATTTGAGGGGTATTTATAGGCCTCAAGAGGATTCAAATTTGGGCTCCAAATTTGAATTCTCGTTCGGTTCCCGATGCTGGCGGTGCCACCGCCAAACCCTTCGGTTCACTTGTTTGGGCTTCAAATTTTGCCCAAACCAAGTCTAATTTTGGGCCCAGTTGGCCCATAACCAGGATATAGGATTATCTCTTAATCCTAATCCTAATTACAAGTGAACTACATAACAAAACACATCCTAAGCAATTTTTCAACCGCGAACGTAGAGTCTTGTTCTGGCGAGCTTTCCGACGAACTTCTTCTGACGGGCTCCCAGCAAGCTCCCGAACTTGTGATGACTTTAATGAGTAGCCGAGCCTTCTCGGTAATCTCCGTGAACCTCCGACGATCTCTTCGGCGAACTTCCGAAAATTTCGATAGGTTCCCGATTTCTTCTTGGTTGGTTCCGGCAGCATCTCCGACGATTCTTCGGACTATTAAACGTCCATCGAACTTGACTCCGGTATCCTTGCTTTGTGTTTTCTGGTTATCGTAGTTAATCCTGCACACTTAACTCAATAATATGGATTAGATCAATTTACCCATCAATTGATTTTATCATCAAAATCCGAGATTCAACAATCTCCCCCTTTTTGATGATGACAATCAATTGATGACGGAGTTAAACATAACTCCCCCTATCTATATGCCATATTATGAGAAGATAAAAACACTTGAATTCCATTCCATTGAATTCAAGCATAAACCGATAAGTTCTAACCGTAGAACTTATCGTTATTCTCATTAAGCATAATATAAATGCGAAACTTCGATGAAAATCCTTTTTAAGTCGAAAGATAAGAGACAAATTTTACTATGACAGGAGATAAAGATTTTCAACATGAATTTCATGATATATATATTAGACATGCTTTGAATATGATCAATCGATCTTACGATATTCTCAAAGATTTTGCAAGGCATATAAGACATTCATGGATCGATCACTTTTCTCAAAGATTTTGCAAGGCATATTCTCAAAGATTTTGAAAAGCTTTTGCAATTCATATAAGTCATGCTATCAAAATGATACAAGTCATCACTTTTCTCCCCCTTTGTCATCAACAAAAAGGGAATGAGACTTGAAGCATATAGTTTGTCATATAAAGATTTTATCATTCAAAATTAAGTATGCTAAAATATTTACGCAGAGTTCATCTTAAATGAAAATTCAGCATTCATCCATATTATCAAATCTCTTCGTTCTATAAGTAACAAAAATGTAGATGTACAAGGAAGAGATTGGGATAAGACAAAAAACGTTTCAAGTAGTAACTCCAATAAGTCAAGATCATAATTCGAATACAAATTCATTCAAATTCAATTCGTCAACTTGAAACTCATAATCAAGCCATCAAAATCAATTTCGAGATTCAAAATATCATAAAATCATTAATCTTGATCAGATGGGAGCGGTGTTTGACTCAAGATAGGATAAGAAAATTTAACATGTCATTAGAATCGAAAGAAAAGGATCAGTTCACCGAGGAACGGAGAGAGAATGAAAAATTCTATGGAAAATCCATTCAAACAAGTTTATTGTTTAGGGACAATTTAACATACCTAATTCCCTTCTAATGAATTCAAATTGGTCTTCATTCAAGGATTTTGTAAATATATCTGCTAATTGATGCTTTGTGTCAATGAATTTTAGAACAACATCATTGTTAAGGACATGATCACGTATGAAATGATGCCTAACATCGATGTGCTTAGTTCTAGAGTGCTGAATTGGATTTTTAGTAAGACATATGGCACTAGTATTATCACATTTTATGGGAATATTTTTAAAGTGAATTCCATAGTCTTCTAATGTATTTTTCATCCAAGCAACTTGTGGACAGCATGCACTTGCAGCAATGTATTCGGCTTATGCCGTAGATAGTGTAACTGAATTTTGTTTCTTGGAAGTCCAAGAAACAAGTGCATGTCCTAAAAATTGGCATGTTCCGAATGTACTTTTTCTATCTATCCTGCATCCGCCAAAATCGGCATCTGCATAAGCTATTAAATCGAATTTTTTAGATTTTGGATACCATAGTCCTAGATTTGGAGTTCCTTTAAGATACCTAAATATTCTTTTAACACTTTTAAGATGAGATAATTTAGGATTTGATTGAAACCTAGCGCAAAGTCCTACATTAAACATAATATCCGGTCTAATCGCGGTAAGGTAGAGTAGACTACCTATCATTCCCCTATATGTTTTTTAATAGAAAATTTCACGATTTTTATCCATATCTAACTTAGTCGCTGTACTCATAGGGGTGTTTATTGCTTTTGAATTATCCATGTTAAATCATTTTCACAATTCTAATTATATTTAGATTGGTTAAGAAATATACCATCCCTAAGTTGTTTGATTTGTAATCCTAAAAAGAAGGTTAATTCACCTATTAATCTCATTTCAAATTCATGACTCATACATTTGACAAATGATTCACATAGTGATTCATCCGAAGAGCCAAAAATAATATCGTCAACATAAATTTGCACAATAAGAAAATTATTTTCAAAATATTTAATAAACAATGTAGTATCAACCTTGCCTTTGGTAAAATTATTTAAAATAAGAAAGGAACTAAGCCTTTCATACCAAGCTCTAAGAGCTTATTTCAAGCCATAAAGAGCCTTAGTCAATTTGAATACATGATTAGGAAGAAGAGAATTTTCAAATCCGGGAGGTTGTTCGACATATACTTCTTCGGAAATAAAACCATTCAAGAAGGCACTTTTGACATCCATTTGAAATAGTTTAAAATTATTACTACTAGTATAGGCAAGGAGCATCCTTATGGCTTCTAATCGAGCCACGAGAGCGAAGGTTTCTTCGTAATCGATACCTTCTTCTTGGTTGAAACCTTTGGCCACTAATCTAGCCTTGTTTCTAACCACGATACCATTTTCATCTTGCTTGTTTCTAAAGACCCATTTAGTACCAATGACTAAATGGTCACTAGGTCTAGGAACAAGCTTCCATACCTTATTCCTCTCAAATTGATTCAATTCCTCTTGCATTGCGATAACCCAAAAATCATCTTTTATGGCCTCGTCAATGCATTTAGGTTCGATTTGAGAAAAGAAGGCGGCGTTGGCACAAAAATTCTTGAAAGAGGAACGAGTTTGAACCCCTTTTGATGTATCCCCTATAATTAGCTCCTTTGGATGAGCATCTATATACTTCCATTCCTTAGGTAAGGAAATTTCGGAAGAAGGTGCATCCAAGTTGCTATTTTGAGGAGGGGGTTCATTTAAATTCAAATTATCAAAACCAAGATCATCATCAAAATCATTTTTCTTTAAATTTGAAACTTCATTAAAAACTACATGAATAGACTCTTCTATTACTAAGGTTCTTTTTTTAAAAACCCGAAAAGCCTTAGAAACGGAAGAGTAACCAAGAAAGATGCCTTCATCGGATTTTGCATCAAATTTTCCTAAAGCATCCCTTTCATTTAAAATAAAGCATTTACAATCGAAAACTTTAAAATAGGAAATATTTGGTTTTTTGTTATTCCATAATTCATAAGGAGTTTTTGATAAGGATGGTCTTATTAGGACTCTATTCATGATGTAGCAAGCCGTATTTACGGCTTCGGCCCAAAAATACTTAGGTAAACTATGTTCATTTAACATAGTTCTTGCCATTTCTTGTAGGTTTCTATTTTTTTTTTCAATTACTCCATTTTGTTGGGGATTCCTCGGAGTGGAGAAGTTGTGATTGTATCCATTAACTTCACAAAAATTTTGAAAGTCACGGTTTTGAAATTCGCCACCGTGATCACTCCGAATTGATGAAATCATGAAACCTTTTTCGTTTTGAGTGAATTTATAAAATTTAGAGAAACACTTGAAACAATCACTTTTGTGAGCTAAGAAATAGGTCAAAGTGTATCTAGTATAGTCATCCACAATTACAAATGCATATTTGCTTCCTTCTAGACTTGTCGTATCAATTGGTCCAAATAAGTCCAAATGAATCAATTGTAATGGTCTAGTGGTGCTAATTTGAGTTTTTGATTTGAAACTAGTTTTTATTTGTTTACCTAGTTGACATGCATCGCATACTTTGTCCTTAATAAACTTTATATTTGGAATTCCTTGCACTAATTCTCTAGATGAGATCTTAGATATTAGTTTCATGCTTGCATGGCCTAGTCTCCTATGCCAAAGCCAAGCATCATCATTTAAAACAGAGAAGCACATTTCATTACTTAGTTCATCAAGGTTGATGGTGTAGACATTATTTTGTTTTAATGCAATCATAGTCATGTTATGGTTTGGTTTTTCAATAATACATACATTTGATTCAAATCTAACGATATAACCTTTATCGCATAATTGACTAACACTCAAGAGATTATGTTTCAATCTATCAATTAGTAAGACATCATCAATAGAAAAAATTAATTTGTTACCTATGGTTCCCTTGCCAATGATTTTCCCTTGGTTGTTGTCTCCGAAGGTGACGTACGCTTCTTCTTTGCTAGTGAGCATAGAGAAATGAAATGGATCTCTAGTCATATGTCTTAAGCATCCACTATCTAGATACCATCTCTTGCTCCTAGCTTGTGATGGTGTATGTTTCTACAAGAAGGGATTATTTTTAGGTACCCATTTTCTTTTGAGTGCCTTAAAAACTTGTTCATCATATTGCATAGAATTGATCATGGTTCCTTTAGGAACCCAAATTAGTTTGTTCGGACTAATTTTCTTGAATGGACATTTATAAGTTTTATGTCCATATTTGCAACAAAAGTTGCAATGGCTTTGGTGCCGAACATGTAAGACGGGGCCTTTAATGAAGGTGGTTGGATTTTGGTGAGAACTTCTCACAAATCCGATTCCACTTCTTTTAGGAACGTAACCCTTATTTGTAAGGATCATGTTCAAAGATTTGCTACCAACCTCGAATTTCTTCAAGGTGTCCTTAAGTAGCAAGTTCTCCTTTTGGAGAGATTCTAGATCATGGCATTTTATACATGGAGCTAAACTATCATGATATTCAGTTTTTAATTTATCGATATCACAAGTGAGACTGTCATGCTCCTTTTTTAGCAATTTATATTTTCTACTAATTGTCTTACATTCATCAAATAACTCATGGAAAGCATTTAATAATTCATGATAAGGTAAATCTGCATCAATTAAATCCGTTACCTCTTCTCCGCTGGCCATTAGGGCGTAATGAGCAACTTGCTCGGTGTTGGACTCCTCTTCTTCGGACGCGCTTGAATCATCCCACGTTGCTTTGAGCGCCTTCTTCTTCGATGTTCTCTTTTTGGCTTGAGGACAATCGTTCTTGTAGTGTCCTGGTTTTTTGCATTCATAGCAAATCACTTGGTCCTTCTTTTGTTCAAATTTATTTTTTGTATTATTTTTAAATTTGTTCTTCCTTAAATATTTTTTAAATTTTTAAGTCAAAAGTGCAATGTCATTGTCACTGTCCTCATCACTTGATGTTCCTTTCAAGTGGTCTTCTTGTGATTTGAGTGTCATATCATTCCTGTTCTTTGGAAGGGGGTTCTCGAGCTCGTCATGAGCTTGACATGTCATTTCGTAGGTCATTAGAGACCCAATGAGTTCTTTAAGAGGGAATGTTTTAAGGTCTTTGGCCTCTTGAATGGTCGTAACTTTTGGATCCCAACTTTTAGGGAGGGATCTTAAGATTTTAGTTACTAGTTCAAAGTTAGTAAAATCTTTACCAAGAGCTTCGAGTCCATTGATGACATCCGTAAACCGGGTGTACATGTCTCCGATGGACTCACTTGGTTTCATTCGAAAAAGTTCGTAAGAGTGCACAAGGATGTTTATTTTGGACTCTTTCACTCGGCTAGTGCCTTCATGAGTGACCTCAAGAGTTCTCCAAATATCAAAAGCCGAATCACAAATTGAAACATGATTAAATTCATTTTTATCTAGTGCACAAAACAAGACATTCATAGCCTTTGCATTTAAAGCAAAAACCTTCTTCTCCAATTCATTCCATTCGCTCATCGGAAGAGAAGATTTTTTAAATCCGTTTTCAACAATAGTCCAAAGCTCGAAATCCATAGAAATGAGGAAGATCCTCATCCGAGTCTTCCAATACGTGTAATCCGACCCTTTAAACATAGGTGGACGTGTGATAGAGTGTCCCTCATGCATGCCAGAGTAAGCCATCTCTCTTGGGTATTAAACCAAATATGAGAGTGAGTCTTGCTCTAATACCAATTGTTAGGATCGGAGCAGCATTAAGAAGGGGGGGTGAATTAGTGTAGCGGATTAAAACGTTGGTTTCAACAAATCTTTCGTACGATAAAAATCGGTATCGGAAGTGCTTAACTTGAAAGCGTATTCGCAAAGTTGTGCAGCAAAGGTAATGATGAAATAAAACAAGTAAGAAGGTTTGCAGTAATGTAAATAGCAGTAATGAAATGCAAACCAGAGATTACGTCGTTTTTGAAGTGGTTCGGTCAAGTGACCTACATCTACTTGCGAGGCCCCTCTTCGATGAGGCTCCCACCTTCTACTAGCAAATCTCTTGAAAGGGAAGGGTGAATACCCATCTTATAACTCTTTTACAAGCGGTTCACTCTCTTACATATTTTCAGCAAGAAAGAAGGAGGTGAACACTAGCAAATTGAAAACAAGACTAGCTAAGACTTTTCTAAGGCCTTTCTCTTAAACAATTGCTGCTCAAAAAGTTGTAATCTCAGCTGAGATTTGAGGGGTATTTATAGGCCTCAAGAGGATTCAAATTTAGGCTCCAAATTTGAATTCTCGTTGGGTTCCCGATGCTGGCGGTGCCACCGCCAGACCCTTCGGTTCACTTGTTTGGGCTTCAAATTTTGCCCAAACCAAGTCTAATTTTGGGCCCAGTTGGCCCCTAACTAGGATATAGGATTATCTCTTAATCCTAATCCTAATTACAAGTGAACTACATAATAAAACACATCCTAAGCAATTTTTCAACCGCGAACGTCGAGTCTTGTTCCGGCGAGCTTTCCGACGAACTTCTTCCGACGGGCTCCCAGTAAGCTCCCGAACTTGTGATGACTTTAATAAGTAGCTGAGCCTTCTCGGTGATCTCCATGAACCTCCGACGATCTCTTCGGCGAACTTCCGAAAATTCCGATAGGTTCCCGATTTTTTCTCGGTTGGTTCCGGCAGCATCTCCGATGATTCTTCGGACTCTTAAACGTCCATCGAACTTGACTCCGGTATCCTTGCTTTGTGTTTTCTGGTTATCATAGTTAATCATGCACACTTAACTCAATAATATGGATTAGATCAATTAACCCATCAATTGATTTTATCATCCAAATCCGAGATTCAACAATTGTGTTACCTAGGGAGATCGTAAATCCCTGTTTCATTGCTGATCCTTAGGAGAGGGTGGAGGAGGTCATGCGTCCTCCTCTCTAGCGGTGATCCACACAGTAGGGTTGCGACGACGCTCCTCAAAACTCCAGACCTACTGTGAGGTGGAGATCGAGAGGAAAATAGGAAAAGGCAAACAAAAGCTCTCTAGCCCATGGGGCTCTGAATCCCTCCTATTTATAGAGGTCCCCTATCAAACCCTAATGGGTATTGGATCTGCATCCAATAAGACAAGGGCTCTGTCGGATATCTCATACCCGAACCTCTATTCATCGCAATGCCTAGCATATGTGTGTGACCCTCTAGGCCCAATATCGAGCTGGCTGTGAGTCATACTTGTCAGAACTCCTTCTAACTCAGTGAATTATTATCTCTGTAATAATTCACTCGACTCATCGACTACGAACGTACTATGCCACTACGCCATAGTCCCCAGACGATACAGGGGAATCCAATCCATTGGACCTATCCATCCTCAATTACTGTGTACCTATAGTCCCTCATCCATCTAATATGCCAGAGACCGTATATCGAGCATGGTGTTGTCAGACCCACATGGTTTCTACTCAAGTCTCGCTCTAATCGGATTCTCCCGGAGAACTCTTTCTCTCTCAACCCGAATGACCCTAGCCAGGGATTTGTTTGAGCAAGAACACATGGGATATTTCTCTCATGACACCGAGAGTGGAAGATCCTCTATCGACACTCAATAGCCCTTGTAAGGTCGACTACCACTCCCAATGACCAACTGTACTAGATCTGGGACAGCCAAACCTATAAGTCTGGTATCAAAGAGTGGAGCACTCATATAGGACATCCTTGGTGTCTCAAGTCTAAGGACCAGATACACCACTAGGACTACGGAATCGCTGTATGACAATAAGGCATCATCAACCATCCAACATTTCGTAAGCGGATCAATCAGTGAACTCATTCTCTAATGAGCACCTGTACTGTATCCCTAGTGTCCCTACACAAGCAGCTATGAGACCAACTGCATCCATCATATGGACGGGTATACAACACACCAGTCTATCCGGTTATCACGATATCCCTCTCGAGTAACCTATGACCGGGATTATTTAGGATATGTGTCTAAAGGTGAATCGATCTCACTATCGTGATCTCATCACGATCCGATTCCCATTGCACAAATCCAAGGACATCACAATATATGTATGCATTTATGCAATACTTATAAAGTGATATATGCCAAAATATAATAAGCAAAAAGATTCTATATCAAGTCACACGTGCCAACACTCACGTGATTGGCTTGCTAGGCACCTATGATTAGCAATCTCCCACTTGACCTAAAGCCAATCACCTATGTGTCTGATTCCCATCAGACCCCTGTGACGCTCAAAACAAATCTGAGACAATGGCTTTGTTAGTGGATCTGCAATGTTATCTTCGGATGGAACTCTTTCCTCTACTACATCTCCTCGGGTCACGATCTCTCTAATAAGGTGGAACCTCCTCAGAACATGCTTAGATTTCTGATGAGACATAGGTTCCTTTGCTTGAGCAATCGCCCCGTTGTTGTCGTAATATAGGGATATCGGCTCTTCGCTACCTGGCACGACTCCCAAATCTATGATGAACTTCTTCACCCAAATTCCCTCCTTTGCTGCATCTGATGTAGCAATGTACTCCGCCTCTGTGGTCGAGTCAGCAATGGTATCTTGCTTGGAACTCTTTCAGCACACTGCTCCTTCATTCAAGGTGTACACATACCCTGAATTCAACTTGATATCATCGACATCAGACTGAAAACTTGAGTCAGTGTAGCCTTCAACCTTAAGGCTATTACCTCCATATACTAGTAAAAGATCCTTAGTCCTTCTTAAGTACTTAAGGATACACTTTACTGCTTTTCAGTGCTCCAAGCATGGATCCGTCTGATACCTGCTCGTGACACTCAGAGCATACGCCATATCAGGCCTAGTACATAGCATGGCATACATGATAGACCCTATTGCTGAGGTATAAGGTATCATATCCATGTTCGCCCTTTCTTCTGGAGTCTTTGGGGACATACTCGTAGAAAGCGATATCCCATGTCTCAACGGTATGAGACCTCTCTTGGAATTTTCCATGCCAAACCTTTTGACAATGGTTTCTATGTACCTGGACTGGGACAAGCCAAGCATCCTCTTGGATCTATCTCTATATATTCTAATCCCCAAAATATAGGATGCTTCCCCTAAGTCCTTCATGGAGAAGTGTCTAGATAACCAAGCCTTTACTATGGATAGCATTCCTATGTCATTCCCAATGATCAGGATGTCATCCACATATAACACCAAAAAGGTGATAGCGCTCCCACTTACCTTTCTGTATACAGAAGGCTCATCTTCGTTCTTAACGAAGTCATAAGATCTGATTGCCTCATCAAATCTTATGTTCCAACTTCGGGAAGCTTGCTTTAATCCATAAATGGATCTAAGCAACCTACATACCTTATCTAGATAGTTCTTGGACACGTATCCCTCAGGTTGCATCATATACACCTCCACCTCGTGGTTCCCATTGAGGAATGCGGTTTTCACATCCATCTGCCAGATCTCATAATCATAGTGTGCTGCAATAGCCAATAGAATTCTGATGGATTTTAGCATTGCTACGGGTGAGAAGGTTTCATCATAGTCAACACCTTGCCTTTGACGATACCTCTTAGCCACTAGTCTTGCTTTATAGATCTCTACCTTTCCATCTACTCCGATCTTTTTCTTAAAGATCCACTTGCAACCGATGGGTACAATACCTTCGGGCGCATCAACTAGGTTCCAAACCTTATTGGAGTACATAGAATCCATCTCAGAATTCATGGCTTCTTGCCACTTCCCGGAGTCTATACTCATAATAGCCTCCTCGTAGGTCTGAGGATCAATATCCTCTGCATCCTCTCCTCTAATATGTCCCACATATCTCTCAGGAGGATGGGATACTTTATCAGACCTGCGTAAAGTTGAAACTTGTGTATTAGGTACCTGAACAAACTCGGGCTGTAGAGTGGTGCTTGAGCTTGGTTCTCTAACCTCGCTCAATTCTATCATTCTCCCACTATCTCCGCCAAGAATGTGTTCATTCTCAAGGAATACTGCTCTCTTAGCTACAAAGACATTTTGGTCCTTGAGATGATCGAAATAATACCCACATGTTTCCTTGGGGTATCCCATAAATTTGCATCGCTCTGTCCTTGATTCTTACTTATCGGGGTTGTGTCTTTTAACATGTGCAGGGCAGCCCCAAATCCTAACAACCTTAAGATCAGGCTTCTTCTCTTTCCATATCTCATATGGTGTAGACATTACCGACTTAGTTGGAACACTGTTCAGAAGGTAAGCTGCGGTTTCTAGGGCATATCCCCAGAATGAGATGGGTAGATCAGCGAAACTCATCATGGACCGTACCATATCTAATAATGTACGATTTCTCCTTTCAGAGACACCATTGAGCTGAGGTGTATAAGGAGGTGTCAATTGGGATAATATCCCATGGTCCTTGAGGAACTGAGTGAACTCTGTACTTAAGTACTCACCTCCTCGATCTAATCGAAGAGTTTTGATACTCTTTCCAGTCTGGTTTTCCACCTCATTCTTATACTCTCTGAATTTCTCAAAGGCCTCGGACTTGTACTTCATTAAGTGCACATATCCATACCTTGAGAAATCATCAGTAAATGTAATGAAGTAGGAGTAACCTCCAATGGCATGAGTTGACATGGGTCCACATACATCACTATGTATGAGTTTCAACAACTCAGTGGTTCTCTCTCCTGTTCCACTAAATGGAGAGTTGGTCAGTTTTCCACGAATGCAAGGCTCACAAGTTGCATATGACACATAGTCGAATGGATCTAGATATCCATCATTTAGTAACTTTTGAATCCTTCTTTCATGGATGTGACCTAGCCTACAATGCCACAGGTATGCACTGTTCAACTCATCTCGTTTCCTTTTGGACACATTTACATTCATGATATGTGGAGTGGTGTCTAATATAAATAAACCATTATGCAATGTTCCTTTCATGATGATCTTATCATCTAATAATATCGAACAACCATTGTTCTCAAAAATAAATTTATATCCACTAACTATTAAACATGAAATGGAGATAATGTTTTTGATAATAGAAGGAACAAAATAACATGCATCTAATGTAATAAAAGCTTCACTAGGCAGATGTAGGGCGACGTCGCCAACACCTACTACAGTAACTTTTGCTCCATTACCCATCTTGAGGTCCATCTCGCCTCTCTGTAGTCTCCTAGGCTTTGCCAGAACCTACAACGAATTGCATATATGATAAGCACTATCGGTATCCAATACCCATATGTTATCATAAGAGTCTGACAAATGGAGACTGATCATGAATGTACCTGAAGCTTCATCAAGCTTTTGTTTCGCCCTTTCTGCAAAGTACTCTTTGCAGTTTCTCTTCCGGTGCCCATCTTTACCATAGTGGAAGCATTGGCCTTTGTCCTTTGTTGGGTCTTTCTTAGCAACCTTTGCTTTACCTGGTTTGACCTTGCCCTTTCCCTTCTTAAGGGACCTTTCTGCTCTCCTTTTCCTTTTAGTCTCACCAGTGTAGAGAACTAGCTTCTCTTTCTTGATAGTACTCTCTGCCTCCCTCAACATATTGAGAAGCTCTGGGAGAGTCACTTCAAGCTTGTTCATATTAAAATTCATTATGAACTGTGAAAAGGAATCTGGTAGGGACTGAAGCACAATGTCCACACACAAGTTATCCTCTAGGACCATTCCTAGACCCGTGAGTTTCTCTATCCACTCAATCATCTTTAGGACATGGTTTTGAACCCGGTGTCCCCCCTCGATAATCCTAGCGGAAGAGGCTCTTAGATATCTCATATCCTTTGAGTCCTTCCCTGTTCCTTAAACAATTCTGGACATATAGGAGAATGGATTTGGCATCCATCTTTTCATGTTGTCTCAGAAACTTCGAGAGTCATAGAGCCCAACATATAGCACTTGAGCAAGAGTGGAGTCATCAATGTACTTCACGTGGCGGCGATCTCATCCTCGTTTGCCCCTTCTTCAGGCAAGCATCATCAGTATCAGGGCGTGCACGATTTTCTCCATTTGTGAGAACAATTCTCTAGTTACTGAGCCCAATTCAGTATAATTTGGACCAGTGGAGGCGGTTGACATCAAGTATGCTACGTAAGGGATTTGGCGACATTTTCTGAAAATAAAGATGCAGCGTGAATGAATAACATGCAGATTTTGCAAGAAATAAACTATCAAGATATGGACTTCTATCTTAATATTCTCCCACTATTTTACTAACGAGTCATCGACACCCTCAAAGACGTGAAACGGAAGTCTCCCAGACTTCTAGTGGGGATCGAGGATCCAATCGACATCTTAGTGTAACCTCGAGGGACTCGACCAATCACACTAAGCCTAAAGGGTAGGCAACTCTTGTCGATCACAACTCCTTGTGATTCCCGTCCTGTTCGACCTCCGAATCACCATGGCCTCGAGGGACTCGACCAACCATGATGCTCGGTTAAGTCAACACCTTCGTTACAAGATGAGTCCGATTTGATGATATACCATCGAGGGACTCGACCAAGTATACCATGCCCTCAAGTCACCGCTGACATCTCTATGTCGTAAGCAAGATAGCGAATCGCGATATAGGTGAGTCTCGAGGGACTCGACAAACTCAACCTACACCGGGAATTGGTTCCTACGTATAACGATGGAAGGCCACGTGGGTCAATCTAATTGCCTCACGTTTACCGACTTAATATTATCGAGAGATGTTTCTATGATTTGGTCTCCTAATATGACATGTCACACATATACATATTTAATATATATCTACATCACATGCAAATATATATACATATCTAGTATGTGTATAAGTAATTACACCAGATGATCAAGGACCAAAACCTAATATGATTAGGCCCGAGCCAGTAGGCCTAATCACTCACATCAAGATCTATGTGTGCAACGGTGCATCTCCATGCCCTGTGATCGTCCATTTCGTCCTTATCGGTTCCGTCGACATCTTGATGCATCTTCATGCATCACACGGTCCATGATCATCCGTCCACACATCATACATCACATGTATAAATAATCATCATCATGTAGGACTACTAGATAATAATAAAAAATAATAATAATTAACTAAATCTTTTAATTAATTAATATTTTCTGAAATTATGGACATTATAGAGAATTTCTGAATTCATAGGGGTATTTTCATAATTTGGACAAAAGACAGAAACAGGAATTTCTCAAATTCCGAGGGGCAAAACTATCTTTTTTCCAAAAAACCCTAATGCCCTTTCCCCTTTTCGCTACTGCCGCCGCCGCCACCCTGCCAGCGGCGGCCTGTGCGGCGGGGCGAGGGCACTGCCCTCACCTGCAGGAGGCACGCCTGCTGCCGGCGCTGCCGTTGCGGATGGGCGCCCCCTTCGGGCGCCGTCGCCTCCGCAGGTGGTGTTGTCCCACCAGGCGACCGCCCGTGTGGGGGGTTTCGCCCGCGGGAGCAGCGGCAGGCGCCGCTGCCCTACGGCGCCTCTGCCCGTGGGCTGCCAGCCCCGCCGGCAACAAGCCTGCTACAAGTAGGCCCCCGGTCGACTGCAGTAGATGCAACCCCTGTACTGCCCGCCTTCGGTTGCACTGCACACACGCAGATCGAGGGCAGCAACTATTGCTGCCCTTCCTTGTTTTTGCGTCAATAATTTTGACGTCAAAATTCTTCCTAAACACAACACACGCAGTTCAAAACCAATCATTCGCATGAACAACCAGGCTCTGATACCACTGTTGGGAAATCCTTGGGGGCGACATCATATGCGCAGCGGAAGAACAAGAAAAACAAAATCCCCGATTCCCAAAGAGATGTTCGTCGTCGTGCGAAAATTGGTACGCAAAAATCCACGAAACATGAAACTGCATATAGAGTAGATTGTGTTTCCTAGGGAGATCGTATATCCCTGTTTCCTTGCAGATCCTTAGGAGAGGGTGAAGGAGGTCATGTGTCCTCCTCTCTAGCGGTGATCCACACAGCAGGGTTGCGACGACGCTCCTCACACAAAAGCTCTCTAGCCCAAACTGCGTATAGAGGTCATGCGTCCTACTCTGAGGTGGAGATCGAGAGGAGAATAGGAAAATGCAAACAAAAGCTCTCTAGCCCCAGGGGCTCTGAATCCCTCCTATTCATAGAGGTCTCATGTCAAACCCTAATGGGTATTGGATCTGCATCCAATAAGACAAGGGCTCTGTCAGATATCTCATATCTGAACCTCTATTCATCGCAATGCCTACCATATGTGTGTGACCCTTTAGGCCTAATATCGAGCTGGCCGTGAGTCATACCTGTCAGAACTCCTTCTAACTTAGTGAATTATAATCTCTGTAATAATTCACTCGACTCATCGACTGCGGACGTACTAGGTGCTAGTCATAGGTGCCCAGCAAGCCAATCACGTGAGTGATGGCACGTGTGACTTAATATAGAATCTTTTTGCTTATTATATTTTGGCATATATCACTTTATAACTATTGCATAAATGCATATATATATTGTGATGTCCTTGGATTTGTGCAATGGGAATCGGATCGTGATGAGATCACGATAGTGAGATCGATTTACCTTTAAACACATATCCTAAATAATCCCGGTCATAGGTTACTCGAGAGGGATATCGTGATAACCGGACAGACTGGTGTGCTGTATACCCGTCCATATGATGGATGCAGTTGGTCTCATAGCTGCTTGTATAGGGACACTAGGGATACAGTACAGGTGCTCATTGGAGAATGAGTTCACTGATTGATCCGCTTACGGAATGCTGGATGGTTGATGATGTCTTATTGTCAGACAGCGATTCCGTAGTCCTAGTGGTGTATCTGGTCCTTAGACTTGAGACACCAAGGATGTCCTGTATGAGTGCTCCACTCTTTGATACCAGACTTATAGGTTTGGCTGTCCCAGATCTAGTACAACTGGTCATTGGGAGTGGTAGTCGACCTTACGAGGGCTATTGAGTATCGATAGAGGATCATCCACTCTCGGCGTCATGAGAGGAATATCCCATGTGTTCTTGCTCAGACAAATCCCTGGCTAGGGTCATTCGAGTTGAGAGAGAAAGAGTTCTCCGGGGGAATCCGATTAGAGCAAGACTCGAGTAGAAACCGTGTGGGTCTGACAACACCATGCTCGATATACGATCTCTGGTATATTAGATGGATGAGGGACTATAGGTACACGGTAACTGAGGACAGACAGGTCCAATGGATTGGATTCCCTTATATCGTGTGGGGACTACTGTCACGGACTTAGCTGGTTTTGCCTAAGTCGTGCGGCACCCTTGCGTGTCCGTCCGCAAGGGTCAGCCTCCCCGAAGCCTCCCATGGTCCCTTAGGTCCCACAAAAGAGAGAACAGGACAAAGAAAAGGCCTCACTCGGGATCCACAAGCAAACATCTTCGAAAAACACTTTATAGACAATGCAAATTACAAACAGACTTTACAAGCTCTGAACAATTGCACAACAAAGGGTAAAATGGTCCATTACAGACCGAAAATCTCTCACACGTGTCCACATGACACAACCTTTATTTACAAGCCTAAAGCGCCACACCGACCCAACTAAGATGGGACTATCAAGCCTTCGACCGTCCCCTACATGCTTTGTACAATGCATGAACATACCAAAAGACACAGACATACATAAGCATTACATCAAACCCCCCCCTTTAGAAGTTTGTCCGTGACATTCTCCCCACTTATCCCTTCGACGCCCTCGTTGAAGCCTTTGTCGACACTGCAACTCCTCGCCTTTGTTGAGTCTTCAATCTTCTGCTCCACTACAATGTGCCTTTTTGACTCCCAGTATTCTCCATTTTGTTTTTTTGAGTAGTCGAATCTTTTGATCTCATCATGCTGCTTCAACTCACCAATGACTCGACTTTCCGGTGTGGGGTTGGCTGAGTTGTGTTGATCCTTGTTGATTCTCATGGATCCTTCAAATGAAGGAAAAGACCATCCTTTATCTTCGCGCCAGTCTCTCAAATGCCTCATGCTTTTGAACCGGGTGGATGCTTGTTGAAGCTTTTAACGAGCATCGCCTCGCAAACTTCAAGATTTGGGTTCTTCCTCCACAAAATTTGCTCATTGACTCTTCTTTCACTTAGTTGTCACATCCAAGTAGGTTCGCATCACTTCGCTTTTCGATTGGCATTTCATTGGGAAATGAAGCGGACAATCTACTCAAGAATACAATCGATCACCATTGGTGAGGATTTGACAACTATTGTCTTCCATTATCTTCGAAGGGTCTTTGAACTTTTGCAGAGCTCCTCTGCTGGATAGATAAGAGAATTGAGGTACTCGGTTTAAGCCCATTCTCTTAAGGGTTGAGAAGGCAAAGGTTCCTTGACTTCGCCTCCTCGAGTTGTACTCCCATGCATCGAGCTGGTTACTAGCCTTCACGCTCTTTGCTCACACCGGAAACTTTGAAGTGTTTGCACTCCTTATGCCGAAAGTTAGCTACTGCGATTCACCTTCTCAATGCCATTGAACTTCGGAATGTAGGAAGTTTTCACCCCAACTTGGAGTAATTCTCTAATAGATTTGGTCGCTTTGTGGGATTGTACCGTCTTCTCCATCAACCACAGCCGCCTACTCCCCAGTAGCGAAGGTACAAAGATAACGTCGACTACTTTCGTTCCTTAGTCGTGCACTCTTGCATGACCCAAGTCCTTCACTTTCGACTATCTTGATGAGAAACTCATTGACATCGGTCTTCACGAAGTTCCTTGGCCTCGCCCTTCAGCCTTGTCCGCGGTTGCTTGAGTTTGCCTTTGCATGCTCCACCTCCTCGCCCCTTTTACGACCAAGCGCTCTCCCTCCATGAGAGCAAGGGATCAATGGCTTTCACGGAAGTCCCGCCTCTCACGGTACCATGCTGCCATGCCCATGGCACTACTATCCGTAAAATCGATTCAGCATCCCTTTTCTTCACAATCAGTAGATATGCCTCGTGGTACTCCTCCAAGTCCACCTCTATTCTATCGATGCTTGATTTTTGGGTAGCTAAGTTCCTCTGGACTCGTCCGCTTCCTCGCCCCTTCGACCCCCCCCCTGCTTCAACACCTCTGTGTTCTCCAAGCAAGACCTTTTGGCCGATGGAAAGATAGACTGCAACTCCCATGCACGGCCTCCTCGCCATCACGTTGTAGGGTTTGCAATTTTCTTTCTCCTTAGCTTCCTTGGTAGCAACGTTAAACTACTCGACCTTGTCCTCGACTTGTCGGGCTCCCTTAAGCGAATATGAGCTCGGAGCAGTCCAACTCTCCATTTTGCCTTCGATCATACCCGTTGTATGATCAAGTCCCTCCTATGGGACTCACCGGTACTTGCATTCAACTTTTTCCTTGGTGGAACACAGCCCCCATATGCTGGATGACCAAGGCTTTCATCCGATGCAAAATTCGATGCACGCATACGGAAGACCCGCCTCTGCGGTACCATGGCTTTCACTCCTTGAATCCATAGCCCTTCTTGCCGTCGTGTTGTTCACCGAAGTGGAGCTTCCAGTAGCTCCCAATCATACCTCCGTATGATCTAGTCCCTCACGGGGCAAAGTCGTGTGTATTGCATTGCCACGAACTATTCCACCACGATCCGCTGCACCATGTCGCCTCCTGGTGACTTCTCCATTGCATTCTGATCCTTGTGAAAAAACTTGAATTGTGAACCCTCCATGTGTGGCCTCTGCCAATACATCGCAGGGTCTCCTCTACCTTCGATTTTGTTCGCTCCTCTGGCAATCGACCTTCATCCACCCACTCTTGGGTCACACCACGATGAAGCACCGCTCTAGGACAGTCCAGTAAGCCTAGTAGCTCCTAAAGTCCCCGACTTATTGCAATTAGTGCACCATTGTGCGGATCTTGGGTCTCTACCCTACCAAAGACAATCTTATTTCGCACCGCCTCCTTTATAGCAACTTGGATGACAACATCGTGGCATATTCTTCAAGAGTACCCGCCTCTGCGTCCTCTTGCCCCGCTAAAGGCCTTCGATCCTAACTTCGCCTCCAAAATTGAGTCGCCTTAGTTCCTCCATCAAATGCTCCTCCGAGATAAGATGCATGTGCCCTGAAGCTCCCTTCGTCTTTGGCACCATGCAAGATGAGTCCGCTCCGTTAGAATGAAGGACCCATGGAACAACATGATCTTACTCTTGCCTCTATAAGAGTTCATGTCCTTGACCTCTGTCTAAGGAAAGCACTGTGCCTCTGCTCCATGTTCCAACTTTTATGCTAGCTCCCTTCAAGCGGCTTGGGTACTTCACCAAGTTACACCCAAGTTGCTCCTCCTCGCTTTTGCATTGAGTTGATGGTGGCCCTCAGCCCCACCATTCCACGGGTCAGCCCTCCCTTGAGTCCCATCTCCTCAGTATCGACTCCAAGTGTGCCTTCATTTGTGTTGCCTTGGGTCACTCCCCACTTGATCTCACAATGCATCCACCAATGCATTCTCTCAAAGCGAGATCATCGCGGCGACTCCTGATAAACTTGCTCACCATTGAGCTTCGTGGAGTTGTTGTTTATTGAGGTACTCCTCCTCAACTTGTGAGGTCCGTCCCACATGATTATCCTCGAGAGCCGGGACTTATCCCTCCGGATAACTGTCCCATTGAGCAACATCTCTCTTCGTTTTTTGAGACCACCATCCCCTTGGACTACTCCGATCTGCTGAACAAACTGTGCATTGTTCTGCCTCCCCGAAACACACTTGCTAGATTGCGACTCCACGTCAATACAACCCCTTGCACCCCTCGGGGCCTAGCAACATGCTGAACTAGTTGCACCATTCAGCCTCCTACGGATGTATCCTTTGCATGCCAAGAGAAAGTTTTAATGCTCCATGGCGCCGAAGTTTTTAAGCCTTGGGATGGCCCTGAACATTCCGGTCGTCCGGCATACAAGCCCATGTATGAGTACCAAATTCTTCGAGCTAGCAATTCCCCTCACCTCTGTGAGCTTTTGCATAACTCTTTTGGTCGTTGAGCAACTCATTCCACCTTGGATGGTCTCATCCTTTACCAAGCACCTCGCTTGCCTTGAGCACCATCAAGTATAGTTGTCAACGTTGAGTCGTAGCTCAAACTCAACCATCCCAACCTTTGTGCGCTTCACATTCTTCCAAGCTTGTCTGTTCTCGTGGTGCCTCTTTATGCGAAGGGTTGGCAATTCCTCTCAATGCCAATCTCGGATGCCCGCCTCGGCGACTCCTCTTCCCAACATCTCCATGCCCGTTTTTTCCCCAAGCGGTCGGCGTGTCTTGACTGCCCCCCAACGCCCAGTCCCCCCTAGGTCCCCACATTTTCATGCTAAGTGTTTCTATGAGTGCTTGTCCCGCCTTCGATACCATCTCATCACGCGGACTTAGCTGGTTTTGCCTAAGTCGTCGCGGCACCCTTGCGTGTCCGTCGCAAAGGGTCACCTCCCCCCTAACCTCCCTGTGGTCCCTTTAGGTCCCACAAAAGAGAGAGAACAGGACAGAGAAAAGGCCTCACTCTGGGATCCACAAGCAAACATATCTGAAAAACACTTTATAGACAATGCAAATTACAAACAGACTTTACAAGCTCTGAACAATTGCACAACAAAGGGTAAAATGGTCCATTATAGACCGAAAATCTCTCACACGTGTCCACATGACACAACCTTTATTTATAAGCCTAAAGCGGCCACCGACCCAACTAAAATGGGACTATCAAGCCTTCGGCCGTCCCCCTACATGCTGTACAATGCATGAACATACCAAAAGACACGGACATACATAAGCATTACATCAAACCCCCTATTTAGAAGTTTGTCCGTGACACTACGGCGTAGTGGCCCAGTATGTCTGTAGTCGATGAGTCGAGTGAATTATTACAGAGATAATAATTCACTGAGTTAGAAGGAGTTCTGACAGGTATGACTCACGGCCAGCTCGATATTGGGCCTAGAGGGTCACACATATATGGTAGGCATTGCGATGAATAGAGGTTCGGATATGAGATATCCAACAGAGCCCTTGTCTTATTGGATGCAGATCCAATACCCACTAGGAGAGGACCCTTGCTGTACTAGGCCACTACACCGTAGTCCCCACACGATACAGGGGAATCCAATCCATTGGACCTGTCTGTCCTCAGTTACCGTGTATCTATAGTCCCTCATCCATTTAATATCCCAGAGACCGTATATCGAGCATGGTGTTGTCAGACCCATACGGTTTCTTCTCGAGTCTCGCTCTAATAGGATTCTCCCGGAGAACTCTTTCTCTCTCAACCCGAATGACCCTGGCCAGGGATTTGTCTGAGCAAGAACACATGGGATATTCCTCTCCTGACGCCGAGAGTGGATGATCCTCTATCGACAGTCAATAGCCCTCGTGAAGGTCGACTACCACTCCCAATGACCAAATGTGTACTAGATCTGGGACAATAAACCTATAAGTCTCGTATCAAAGAGTGGTGCACTCATATAGGACATCCTTGGTGTCTCAAGTCTAAGAACCGGATACACCACTAGGACTACGGAATCATTTGTCGACAATAAGGTATTATCAACCATCCAAAGATTCCGTAAAAGCGGATCAATCGATGAACTTATTCTCCAATGAGCACCTGTCTCAGTATCCCTAGTGTCCCTACACAAGCAGGTATGAGACCAGCTGCATCCATCATATGGACGGTATACAAAGACACCGGTCATTCCGGTTATTACGATATCCCTCTCGAGTAACCTATGACCGAGATTATTTAGGATATGTGTTTAAAGGTGAATCGATCTCACTATCGTGATCTCATCACGATCCGATTCCCATTGCACAAATCCAAGGACATCACAATATATGTATGCATTTATGCAATAGTTATAAAGTGATATATGCCAAAATATAATAAGCAAAAAGATTCTAAATTAAGTCACACGTGCCATCACTCACGTGATTGGCTTGCTGGGCACCTATGACTAGCACTTTTCACGAAGGCAAGGCTCGCAAGTTGCATATGACACATAGTCGAATGGATCTAGATATCAATCATTTAGCAACTTTTGAATCCTTCTTTCATGGATGTGGCCTAGCCTACAATGCCACAGGTATGCATTGTTCATCTCATCTCGTTTCCTCTTGGACACATTTATATTCATGATATATACCTGAAGCTTCATCAAGCTTTTGTTTCGCTCTTTCTGCAAGGTACTCTTTGCAGTTCCTCTTCCAGTGCCCATCTTTACCTAAGTGGAAGCATTGGCCTTTGTCCTTTGCTGGGTCTTTCTTAGCAACCTTTGCTTTACCTAGTCTGCACTTGTCCTTTCCCTTCTTAAGGGACTTTTTTGCTTTCCTTTTTTTTCTGGTCTCTCCAGTGTAGAGAACTGGCTTCTCTTTCTTAATAGTACTATTTACCTCCCTCAACATATTGAGGAGCTCTGGGAGAGTCACCTCAAGCTTGTTCGTATTAAAATTCATTATGAACTATGAAAAGGAATCTGGTAGGGACTGAAGCACAATGTCCACACACAAGTTATCCTCTAGGACCATTCCTATGAGTTTCTCTATCCACTCAATTATCTTTAGGATATGGTTCTGAACCGGTGTCCCCTCAGTCATCCTAGTGTGGAAGAGGCTCTTGGATATCTTATATCGCTGAGTTCTTCCCTGTTCCTCAAACAATTTACGGACATGTAGGAGAATGGATCTGGCATTTATCTTTTCATGTTGTCTTTGTAACTCAGAAGTCACAGAGCCCAACATATAGCACTGAGCAAGAGTGAAGTCATCAATGTACTTCACGTAGCGAGCGATCTCATCCTTGCTAGCCCCTTCTTCGGGCGCAGGCATCACTGTATCAAGGACGTACACGATTTTCTCCGCTATGAGAACAATTCTCAAGTTACAGAGCCAATCCATATAATTTGGACCAATGAGGCGGTTGACATTAAGTATGCAACGTAAGGGATTTGAAAAATGACATTTTGAAAATAAAGATACAAAAATAAATAACATGCAGATTTTGCAAGAAATAAACTATCAAGATATAGACTTCTATCTTAATATGCTCCCACTATTTTACTAATGAGTCACGTGACACCCTCAGTACGTGAAACGAAAGTCTCTGGCAAACTTCTAGTGGGGATCAGGATCCAATCAGCGTCTTAGTGTAATCTCGAGGGACTCGACTAATCACGCTAAGCCTACAAGGTAGGCAACTCTTGCCGATCGCAACTCCTTGTGATTCCCGTCCTGTTCTGCCTTTTAATCACCATGGTCTCGAGGGACTCGACCAAACATGATGCTCGGTTAAGTCAACACCTTCATTACAAGATGAGTCTGATTTGATGATATACCCTCGAGGGACTCGACCAAGCATACCATGTCCTCAGGTCACCGGTTACATCTCTATGTCGTAAGCAAGATAGCGAATCGCGATATAGGTGAGTCTCGAGGGACTCGACCAACTCAACCTACACCGGGAATCGGTTCCTACTCATAACGATGGAAGGCCACGTGGGTCAATCTAATTGCCTCACGTTTACCGACTTAATATTATCGAGAGATGTTTCTATAATTTGGTCTCCTAATATGACATATCACACATATACATATTTAATATATCTACATCGCATGCAAATATATATACATATCTAGTATGTGTATAAGCAATCACATAAGATGATCATGGACCACAACCTAATATGATTAGGCCCGAGCCAGTAGGCCTAATCACTCACATCAAGATCTATGTGTGCAACGGTGCATCTCCATGCCCTGTGATCGTCCATCTCGTCCTCGTCGGTTCCGTCGACATCTTGATGCATCTCCATGCATCACGATCGTCCGTCTCGTGGGTCCCGCTATCGCATCCACGCTCCCGCTGCGTCTCTTCATGTGATTACAACTTAATCATAGGCATGCAGGCCCGACAATAAACGAGAAATATAATGGAGGTTCGCAGACCTCAATAATAATAATCACAAGTACACCCATCACACGGTCCATGATTATCCGTCCACACATCATACATCACATGTATAAATAATCATCATCATGTAAGACTACTAGATAATAATAAAAATAATAATCAACTAAACTTTTTAATTAATTAGTATTTTATGAAATCAGGGACATATAGGAAATTTCTTAATTCCTAGGGGTATTTTCATAATTTAGACAAAAGACAGAAACTAGAATTTCTCAAATTTCGAGGGGCAAAAATATCTTTTGCTCAGAAAACCCTAATGCCCTCATCCTCCCCTGCTGTTGTTGTTGTCGTCGCCGCCTCCGCCGCCCTACCAGCGACGATCTGTGTGGCGGAGGGCGGGGTCGCTGCACTCGCCTACGGGCGGCACGCCCGCTGGCGGCGCTGCCCCTACAGTTGGGCACCCCCGCGGGCGGGTGCCCTTGTGGGCGTCGTCCCCTCCGCGGGCGGTTCTGCCCGTGGGGCGATCGCTCCTACTGGGTTTTTGCCCGCGGGAGCAGCGGCCACACTTGTGGCTGCCCTGCGGCGCGTCACCACGCGAGAGCAGCGGCCGTAGGCGCCGCTGCCCTTGTGGCTGCTGCTGAAGGCTGCCTGCCTGCACACAGATGGCAGTGCTACCATCTGCGACGGCAGCGAGGGCAGCAACAGTTGCTGCCCTTTTCTCTTTTGCGTCAACGATTTTGACATCAAAAGCTTCTCCAAAACACAACACATGCAATTTAAAACCAATCTATCGCACGAACAACCTAGCTCTGATACCATTGTTGGGAAAATCTTTGGGGGCGACATCACATGCACAGTAGAAGAACAAGAAAACAAAATCCCCGATTCCTAAAGAGATGTTCGTCGTCGTGCGAAGATTGGTGCGCAAAATTCGTGAAACTGAAAAAACTACATATAGAATAGATTGTGTTACCTAGGGAGATCGTATATCCTTGTTTCCTTATAGATCCTTAGGAAAGGGTGAAGGAGGTCAAGCGTCCTCCTTTCTAGCGGTGATCCACATAGTAGGGCTGCGACGATGCTCCTCAAAACTCCAAGCCTGCTCTGAGGTGGAGAGGGGAAGGAGAATAGGAGAGGCAAGTAAAGGCTCTAGTCTATGAGGCTCTGAATCCCTCCTATTTATAGAGGTCCCCTGTCAAACCCTAATGGATCCTCACCTAGTGGGTACTGGATCTGCATCCAATAACTCAAGCCTTTTAGATTAGTGGATCTCTCTCCAATAATCTCTTATGGGCTCTTATTGGATCTCATCCATGGGATCCAATAATTCAAGAGCTTATTGGATATCTAATAAGACAAGGGCTCTGTCGGATATCTCATATCCGAACCTCTACTCATTGCAATGCCTACCATATGTATATGACCCTCTAGGCCCAATATCGAGCTGGCCATGAGTTATACCTGTCAGAACTCCTTCTAACTCAGTGAATTATTATCTCTGTAATAATTCATTTGACTCATCGACTACGGACGTACTAGGCCACTACGTCGTAGTCCCTAGACGATACAGAGGAATCCAATCAATTGGACCTATCTATCCTCAGTTACCATGTACCTATAGTCCCTCATCCATCTAATATCCCAGAGACCATATATCGAGCATGGTGTTGTCAGACCCATATAGTTTCTACTCGAGTCTCGCTCTAATCAGATTCTCCCGGAGAACTCTTTCTCTCTCAACCCAAATGACCCTGGCCAAGGATTTGTCTGAGCAAGAACACATGGGATATTCCTCTCATGACGTCGAGAGTGGATGATCCTCTATTGACACTCAATAGCCCTTGTAAGGTCGACTACCACTCCCAATGACCAGCTGTACTAGATCTGGGACAGCCAAACTTATAAGTCTGGTATTAAAGAGTGGAGCACTCATATAGGACATCCTTGGTGTCTCAAGTCTAAGGACCAGATATACCACTAGGACTACGGAATCGTTGTCTGACAATAAGGCATCATCAACCATCCAGCATTCCGTAAGCGAATCAATCAGTGAACTCATTCTCCAATGAGCACCTGTACTGTATCCCTAGTATCCCTACACGAGCAGCTATGAGACCAACTGCATCTATCATATGGATGGGTATACAGCACACCAGTATGTTCGGTTATCATGATGTCCCTCTCGAGTAACCTATGACCAGAATTATTTAGGATATGTGTTTAAAGGTGAGTCGATCTCATTTTCGTGATCTCATCACGATCCGATTCTCATTGCACAAATCCAAGGACATCATAATATATATATACATATATGCAATAGTTACAAAGTGATATATGCTAAAATATAATAAGCAAAAAGATTATGTATCAAGTCACACGTGCCATCACTCATGTGATTGGCTTGTTTGGCATATATGACTAGCACTCAGGTCACCGGTAACATCACTATGTCATCAGCAAGATAGCGAATCATGAAATATGTGAGCCTCGAGTGACTTAACCAACTCAACCTATGTCGGGAATCGGTCTCTACCTATAACGATGGAAGGCCATGTGGGTCAATATAATTGTCTCACGTTTATCGACTTAATATTATAGAGAGGATTTTTGATTTGGTCTCCTAATATGACATGTCACACACATACATATTTAATATATAGGGAGATTATGTTACCTAAGGAGATCAAATATCCTGAAATTCCTATAGATATATAGAAGAGGATGAATGAGGTCACCTGTCCTCCTCTCTAGTGATGATCCACACAGCATAGGCTGTAAAGATGCTCCTCAAATCTTTATATAATCCTCCTCATTGTATGCACCACACAATTAAGAAGGGGCTACCCATTCTTGTTGTCCATATGCCTCAAATATGGGCTATAGGTTGAGGAGAAGAGGGAGAGAAAAGAATAGGAGGTGACAACCAAAAGAACCTAGCCCATGGCCCTTTGGTTTCATCTTATTTATAGAGGTCCCCCGTCAACTTAACCATAATGGATCCTTCCATAATGAGTATTAGATCTCCATCCAACTATCTAAGTCTCTTAAATTAGTGGGTCTCTACCCAACAATCCCTTATTGATTCTTATTGGATCTCATCCATAGAATCAATAATTTAGAGGCTTATTGGATATTCAATAAGATAAAGGCTCCAACAAATATCTCATATCCGAACCTCTACTCGTCGCTGCTAGTCATAGGTGCCCAGTAAGCCAATCACGTGAGTGATGGCACGTGTGACTTGATACAGAATCTTTTTGCTTATTATATTTTGGCGTATATCACTTTATAACTATTGCATAAATGCATATATATATATATATATTGTGATGTCCTTGGATTTGTGCAATGGGAATCGGATCGTGATGAGATCACGATAATGAGATAGATTCACCTTTAAACACATATCCTAAATAATCCCAGTCATAGGTTACTCGAGAGGGACATCGTGATAACCGGATAGACTGGTGTGCTATATACCCGTCCATATGATGGATGCAGCTGGTCTCATAGCTACTCATGTAGGGACACTAGGGATACAGTATAGGTGCTCATTGGAGAATGAGTTCACTGATTGATCCGCTTACGGAATGCTGGATGGTTGATGATACCTTATTGTCAGACAGCGATTCCGTAGTCCTAGTGGTGTATTTGGTCCTTAGACATGAGACACCAAGGATGTCCTGTATGAGTGCTCCACTCTTTGATAGCAGACTTATAGGTTTGGCTGTCCCAGATCTAGTACAGTTGGTCATTGGGAGTGGTAGTCGACCTTACGAGGGCTATTGAGTGTCGACAGAGGATCATCCACTCTCGGCGTCATGAGAGGAATATCCTATGTGTTCTTGCTCAGACAAATCCCTGGCCAGGGTCATTCGGGTTGAGAGAGAAAGAGTTCTCCGGGAGAATCCGATTAGAGTGAGACTCGAGTAGAAACCGTATGGGTCTGACAACACCATGCTCGATATCTGGCCTCAGGATATTAGATGGATGAGGGACTATAGGTACATGGTAATCGAGGACGCACAGGTCCAATGGATTGGATTCCCCTCATATCGTCAGGGGACTACTGGCGTAGTGGCCTAAATACGTCCGTAGTCGATGATGAGTCGAAAGTGAATTATTACAGAGATAATAATTCATTGAGTTAGAAGGAGTTATGACAGGTATGACTCACGGCCAGCTCGATATTGGGCCTAGAGGGTCACACACATATGGTAGGCATTGCGATGAGTAGAGGTTCGGATATGAGATATCCGACGGAGCCCTGTCTTTTTTGGATGCGATCCAATACCCACTAGGGAAGGACCCATTAGGGTTTGACACGGATCTCTATAAATAGGAGGGATTCACAGCCTCATAGGCTAGAGTCTTTGCTTGCCTTTCCACTCCTCCTCCCCTCTCCACCTCGAGAGGCCTGGAGTTTTGAGGAGGGTCGTCGCAACCCTGCTTTGTGTAGATCACCGCTAGAGAGGAGGACGCTTGACCTCCTTCACCCTCTCCTAAGGATCTGCAAGGGAAACAGGGGATATCTGATCTCCCTAGGTAACACAATCTCTATACGCAGTTTTGTGTTTTATGATTATTGCGCACCAATCTTCGCATGACGACGACGAACATCTTTTTTTTGGAATCGGGGATTTTTGTTTTCTTGTTCTTCCATTGCAAGATATGATGTCGCCCCCATGATTTCCCAACAATGGTATCATAGCCGGGTTGTTATTCGTGGCAAATGATTGGTTTTGAACTATGTGTGTTGTGTTTAGGAAGAATATTGACGTCAAAATCATTGACTAAAAAGCGAGGAAGGGCAGCAACGATTTGCTGCCCTCGATCTGCATGCATGCACCCACTGCGGCATCGATCGGCCGAGCGAACACCACCAGCACGGCAGATCAATGCATGACGTACTGCAGCAATGTACGGCCGGTTTTGCTTGCAGCAGGTTTATGGTCAGGCTGGCAGCCCGCTGGTAGAAAGCGCCGCTGGCCTTCTTGACGGGGAGAGGCCATGGCCGGGCTGGGGTGAGGGCCGCATGGGGCGGCGCTCACGCTCCCACTAGCAAAAAAACGCAGGGCGGCCGCCAACGAGGCAGCACCGCCTGGAGGCGCTACCTCACGGGCAGAACCGCCCGTGGATGGCGGGCGCGCCCCGGGGCCCACCCAACGGCAACGGCTCGAAATGCTGCAGCAAGCAGAAGCGGTTGCGCCCTAAACCCTCGCCTGATAGCCGCCGCCAAATAGGTGGGGCGGCGGCAGCAGCAGCAGAGGGAATTAGGGTTTTGGGCAAAAGGACAGTTTTGCCCCCGTGAATTTGAGAAATTCCGGTTCGGCTTTTGTCCAAATTACGAAAATACCCTTAGGAATTGAGAAATTCTCTACATGTCCCTGATTTCAAAAAATATTAATTAAAAAGGTTTAGTTGATTATTATTTTTTTTATTATTATCTAGTAGTCCTACATGATGATGATTATTTATACATGTGATGTATGATGTGTGGGCCGGATGATCATGGACCGTGTGATGTGTGTACTTGTGATTATTATTATTGAGGTCTCGAACCTCCATTATATTTCTCGTTTATTGTCGGGCTGCGTGCCTATGATTAAGTTGTAATCACATGAGGAGAGCCTTGGCCGGGAGCGTGGATCGATAGCGGGACCCACGAGACGGACGATCGTGATGCATGGAGATGCATCAAGATGTCGGCGAACCGACGAGGACGAGATGGACGATCACGGGGCATGGAGATGCACCGCTTGCACACATAGATCTTGATGTGAGTGATTAGGCCTATTGGCTCGGGCCTAATCATATTAGGTTGTGGTCCATGATCATCTTATGTGATTGCTTATACACATACTAGATATGTATATATATTTGCATGCGATGTAGATATATATTAAATATGTATATGTGTGACATGTCATATTAGGAGACCAAATTATAGAAACATCTCTCGATAATATTAAAGGCGGTAAACGTGAGGGCAATTAGATTGACCCACGTGGCCTTCCATCGTTATGAGTAGGAACCCATTCCGGTGTAGGTTGAGTTGGTCGAGTCCCTCGAGACTCACCTATATATCGTGATTCGCTATCTTGCTTACGACTTAGAGATGTCACCGTGACCGAGGACATGGTATGCTTGGTCGAGTCCCTCGAGGGTATATCATCAAATTAGACTCATCTTGTAACGAAGGTGTTGACTTAACCGAGCATCATGGTTGGTTGAGTCCCTCGAGGCCATGGTGATTCGGAGGCCAACAGGGCAGGGAATCACAAGGAGTTGTGATCGGCAAGAGTTGCCTACCTTTTTTTTTAGGCTTAGTGTGATTGGTCGAGTCCCTCGAGGTTACACTAAGACGCCGATTGAATCCCCGATCCCCACTAGAAGTCTGCTGGAGACTTCCGTTTCACGTCTTTGAGGGTGTCGCGTGACTCGTTAGTAAAATAGTGGGGAGCATATTAAGATAGAAGTCCATATCTTGATAGTTTATTTCTTGCAAAATCTGCATGTTATTAATTTCTGCTACATCTTTATTTTCAAAAATGTCGCTTTCAAATACCTTTACGTGGCATACTTGATGTCAACCGCCTTCTTGGTCCAAATTATACGGATTGGTTCCATAACTTGAGAATTGTTCTCACAAGGGAGAAAATCGTACGCCCTTGATCTGATGATGCCTACGCCTGAAGAAGAAGGGCAAGCGAGGATGAGATCGCTTCCACGTGAAGTACATTGATGACTCCACTCTTGCTTAGTGCTATATGTTGGGCTCTATGACTCCAGAGTTACGAGACAACATGAAAAGATGGATGCCGATCCATTCTCCTACATGTCCGAAAATTGTTTGAGGAATAGGGAAGGACTCAACGATATGAGATATCCAAGAGCCTTTTCCGCCGCTAGGATAACCGAGGGGACACCGTTCCGTAACCATGTCCCAAAGATGATTGAGTGGATAGAGAAACTCACAGGTCTAGGAATGGTCCTAGAGGATAACTTGTGTGTGGACATTGTGCTTCAGTCCCTACCGATTCCTTTTCACAGGTTTATAATGAATTTTAATATGAACAAGCTTGAGGTGACTCTCCCAGAGCTCCTCAATATGTTGAGGGAGGCGAGAGTACTATTAAGAAAGAGAAGCCAGTTCTCTACACTAGTGAGACCGAAAGAAAAAGGAAAGCGAAAAGGTCCCTTAAGAATGGAAAGGGCAAGGGCAAACAAGGTAAAGCAAAGGTTGCTAAGAAAGAAGACCCAAAGAAAGGACAAAGGCCAATGCTTCCACCGTGGTAAAGATGGGTATTGGAAGAGAAACTGCAAAGAGTACCTTGTAGAAAGGGCTGAAACAAAAGCTTGATGAAGCTTCGGTACATTCATGATGATCGGTCTCCATTTGTTTTACTCTTATGATAACACATGGGTATTGGATACCGGTAGTGCTTATCATATATGCAATTGTTGCGGGTTACGCAAAAGCCTAGGGAGACTACAGAGAGGCGAGATGGACCTCAAGATGGGTAATGGAGCAAAAGTTGTTGTATTAGCTGTTGGCGAGGTTGCCCTACATCCGCCTAGTGGAGCTTTTATTGCATTAGATGCATGTTATTTTGTTCCTTCTATTATCAAAAAACATTATCTCCATTTCATGTTTAACAGTTAGTGGATATAAATTTATTTTTTGAGAACAATGATTGTTCGATATTATTAGATGATAAGATCATCACGAAAAGGAACATTGCATAATGGTTTATTTATGTTAGACACCACTCCACATATCATGAATGTAAATATGTCCAAAAGGAAACGAGATGAGTTGAACGCAAGGTATACATTGGCATTGTAGGCTAGGTCACATCTATGAAAGAAGGATTCAAAAGTTGCTAAATGATGGATATCTAGATCCATTCGACTATGTGTCATATACAACTTGTGAGCCTTGCATTAGTGGAAAACTCCACCAAATCTCCATTTAGTAGAACTGAGAGAGAGCCAATGAGTTGTTGGAACTCATACATAGTGATGTATGTGGACCCATGTCAACTCATGCTATTGGAGGTTACTCCTACTTCATTACATTTACCGATGATTTCTCAAGGTATGGATATGTGTACTTAATGAAGTACAAGTCCGAGGCCTTTGAGAAATTCCAGAGTATAAGAATGAGATGGAGAACCGGACCGGAAAGAGTATCAAAACTCTTCGATCGGATCGAGGAGGTGAATACTTAAGTCTGATTTACTCGGTTCCTCAAGGACCATGGGATATTATCCCAATGGACACCTCCTTATACACCTCACTCAATGGTGTCTCGAAAGGAGAAATCATACATTATTAGATATGGTATGGTCCATGATGAGTTTCACTGACCTACCCATCTCATTCGGGGGATATGCCCTAGAAACCGTAGCTTACCTTCTGAACAGAGTTCCAACTAAGTTCAGTAGTGTCTACACCATATGAGATATGGAAAGGGAAGAAGCCCGATCTTAAGGTTGTTAAGATCTGGGGGCTGCCCTGCCCATGTTAGAAGACACAACCCCATAAGTTAGAATTAAGGACGAAAGATGAAAATTTATGGGATACCCCAAGGAAACTTGTGGGTATTATTTCTATCATCTCGAGGACCAAAAGGTCTTTGTAGCTAAGAGAGGAGTGTTCCTTTAGAAGGAACACATTCTTGACGGAGACAGTGGGAGAATGATAGAATTGGCAGGTTGGAGAACCAAGCTCAAGCACCACTCTGACCCGAGTCTGTTTAGGTACCTAATACACAAGTATCAACTTTACGCAGTCCGATAGAGTATCCCATCCTCCGAGAGATATGTGGGACATATTAGAGCAGAGGGATGTAAAGGATATTGATCCTCCGACCTACGAGGAGGCTATTATGAGTATAGACTCGGGAAGTGGAAAAAAGTCATGAATTACGAGATGGATTCTATGTACTCCAATAAGGTTTGGAACCTAGTTGATGCTTTGAAGGTATTGTACCAATCGGTTGCAAGTGGATCTTTAAGAAAAAATCGGAGTAGATGGAAAGGTAGAGACCTATAAAGCAAGGCTAGTGGCTAAGGGGTATCGTCAAAGGCAAGGTGTTGACTATGATGAAACTTTCTCACCCAATAGCAATGCTAAAATCCATCGAATTCTATTGGCTATTGCAGCACACTATGATTATGAGATCCGCGATGGATGTGAAAACCGCATTCCTCAACGGGAACCTCGAGGAGGAGGTGTATATGATGCAACCTAAAGGGATTCGTGTCCAAGAACTGCCCGAGATAAGGTGTGTAGGTTGCTTAGATCCATTTATGGACTAAAGCAAGCTTCCTCAAGTTGGAACATAAGATTTGATGAGGCAATCGATCTTATGACTTAGATTAGAACGAAGATGAGCCTTGTGCATCTGAGAAAAGGTAAGTGGGAGCTATCACCTTTTTTGGTGTTATATGTGGATGACATCCTCATCATTGGGAATGACATAGGAATGCTATCCACATAAAGGCTTGGTTATCTAGACACTTCTCCATAAAGGACTTAGGGGAAGCATCTTATATCTTGGGGATTAGAATCTATAGAGATAGATCCAAGAGGATGCTTGGCTTGTCCCAGTCCAGTACATAGAAACTATTGTCAAAAGGTTTGGCATGGAAAATTCCAAGAGAGGTCTCATACCGATGAGACATGGGATATCGCTTTCTACCTAATATGTCCCCAAAGACTCCAGAAGAAAGGGCTTAACATGGATATGATACATTATGCCTCAAAGAATAGGGTCTATCATGTATGCCATACTATGTACTAGGCCTGATATAGCATGCTCGAGTGTCACGAAAGGTGTATCAGCGGATCCGTGCTTGGAGCACTGAAAGCAAGAAAGTGTATCCTTAAGTACTTGAGAAGGACTAAGGATCTTTTACTAGTATATGGAGGTAATAGCCTTAAGGTTGAAGGCTACATCGACTCAAGTTTTCAAGTCGATGTCGATGATAGCAAGTCAATTCGGGGTATGTGTACACCTTGAATGGAGGAGCAGCAGTCTTTGAAAGAGTTCCAAGCAAGATACCATTCTTGACTTCGACCACAAAGGCATGGAGTACATTGCTGCATCGGATCATGCAGCAAAAAGAGGGAGTCCAGGTGAAGAAGTTCATCATAGATTTGGGAGTCGATACTGAATATAGCAACAAGTCGACTTCCTTATATTGCGACAACTATGGGGTGATTACTCAAATAAGGGAACCCGGTCTCATCGAAGTGTTCTAAGGAGGTTCCACTTATATAAGAGATAATAACCCGAGGAGATGTAGCAAAGGGAAAGAGTTCCATCCGAAGATAACATTGCGTAGATCCACCGACGTTGTCTCATTTTGTCTTTGAAGCGTCCGGGTCCTGATGGGAATCGGACACATAGGTGATTGGCTTTAGGTCAAGTGGGAGATTGCTAGTCATAGGTGCCCAAAGAAGCCAATCACGTGAGTGATGGCACGTGTGACTTGATACTGAGAATCTTTTTTTTATTATATTTTGGCGATATCACTTTATAACTATTGCATAAATGCATATATATATATTGTGATGTCCTTGGATTTGTGCAATGGGAATCGGATCGTGATGAGATCACGATAATGAGATCGATTCACCTTTAAACACATATCCTAAATAATCCCGTCATAGGTTACTCGAGAGGGACATCGTGATAACTTGATAGACGGGTGTCTTTGTATACCCGTCCATATGATGGATGCAAATGGTCTCATAGCTGCTTTCGTGTAGGGACACTAGGGATACAATACAGGTGCTCATGGAGAATGAGTTCACTAATTGATCCGCTTCACGGAATCTTTGGATGGTTGATGATGCCTTATTGTCGACACAATGATTCCAGAGTCCCTAGTGGTGTATATCTGGTCCTTAGACTTGAGACACCAAGGATGTCCCTGATGAGTGCTCCACTCTTTGATACCGAACTTATAGGTTTGGGCTGTCCCGGATCTAGTACAATGGTCATTGGGAGTGGTAGTTGACCTTCACGAGGGCTATTGAGTGTCGATAGAGGATCATCCACTCTCGGCGTCATGAGAGGAATATCCCATGTGTTCTTGCTTAGACAAATCCCCGGCGGGGTCATTCGGGTTGAGAGAGAAAGAGTTCTCCGGGAGAATCCGATTAGAGCGAGACTCGAGTAGAAACCGTATGGGTCTGACAACACCATGCTTGATATACGGTCTCTGGGATATTAGATAGATAAGGGACTATAGGTACATGGTAACTGAGGACAGATAGGTCCAATGGATTGGATTCCCCTGTATCGTCTGCGGACTACGGCGTAGTGGCCTAGTACATCCATAGTCGATCAGTCGAGTGAATTATTACAGAGATAATAATTCACTGAGTTAGAAGGAGTTCTGGCAGGTATGACTCACGGCCAGCTCGATATTGGGCCTAGAGGGTCACACACATATGGTAGGCATTGCGATGAGTAGAGGTTCGGATATGAGATATCCCACGGAGCCCCTTGTCTTATTGGATGCAGATCCAATACCCACTAGGGAAGGACCCATTAGGGTTTGACACGATCTCTATAAATAGGAAGGATTCATGCCTCATAGGCTAGAGTCTTTTGCTTGCCTTTCCTATTCTCCTCTCCCTCTCCACCTCGGAGGCCTGGAGTTTTAAGGAGGGTCGTCCGCAACCCCTCTTTGTGTGGATCACCGCTAGAGAGGAGGGCGCTTGACCTCCTTCACCCTCTCCTAAGGATCTGCAAGGAAACAGGGGATATACGATCTCCCTAGGTAACACAATCTCTATACGCAGTTTTATGTTTTGCGGATTTTTGCGCACCAATCTTCGCACGACGACGAACATCTTTTTGGGAATCGGGGATTTTTGTTTTCTTGTTCTTCCGCTGCGCATATGATGTCGCCCCCTTGATTTCCCAATAACTCCGGCATGCAAGAGGGCCATTCTATTGCACGACCACCTTTGTTTAATGGGTCGGATTACACATATTGGAAGACTCGCATGAGGATCTTCCTCATTTCTATGGACTTTGAGCTTTGGTCTATTGTCGAGAATGGATTTCAAAAATCTTCTCTTCCGATGAGCGAATGGAATGAATCGAAAAAAAAGGATTTTACTTTAAATGCAAAGGCTATGAATGCCTTGTTTTGTGCACTAGATAAAAATGAATTTAATTGCGTTTCAATTTGTGATTCAGCTTTTGATATTTGGAGAACTCTTGAAGTCACTCATGAAGGCACTAGCCGAGTGAAAGAGTCCAAAATCAACATCCTTGTGCACTCTTACGAGCTTTTTCGAATGAAACCAAGTGAGTCTATCGGAGACATGTACACCCGGTTCACGGATGTCATCAATGGACTCAAAGCTCTTGGTAAAGGTTTTACTAACTTTGAACTAGTAACTAAAATCTTAAGATCTCTCTCAAAAAGTTGGGATCCAAAAGTTACGGCCATTCAAGAGGCCAAAGACCTTAAAACATTCCCTCTTGAAGAACTCATTGGGTCTTTAATGACCTACGAAATGACATGTCAAGCTCATGACGAGCTCGAGAACCCCCTTCCAAAGAACAGGAAGGATATGACACTCACATCACAAGAAGACCACTTGAAAGAAACATCAAGTGATGAGGATAGTGACAATGACATTTCACTTTTGACTCAAAAATTTAAAAAATATTTAAGAAAGAAAATTTTAAAAATAATACAAAAAATAAATTTGAACACAAGAAGGACCAAGTAATTTGCTATGAGTGCAAGAAACCGGGACACTACAAGAACGATTGTCCACAAGCCAAAAAGAAAGCATCAAAGAAGAAGGCGCTCAAGGCAACATGGGATGATTCAAGCACGTCCGAAGAAGAGGACTCCAACACCGAGCAAGTTGCTCATTACGCCCTAATGGCCTTCGAAGAAGAGGTAACATATTTAATTAATGCAGATTTACCTTATTATGAGTTATTAAATGTCTTCCATGAGTTATTTGATGAATGTAAGACAATTAGTAGAAAATACAAATTGTTAAAAAAGGAGCATGATAGTCTTACTTGTGATTTTGATAAATTAAAAACTGAATATCATGATACTCTAGCTCCATGTGCTAAATGCCATGATCTAGAAACTCCCTGAAATGAGAACTTGGTACTTAAGGACACCTTGAAGAAATTCGAGGTCGGTAGCAAGTCCTTAAACATGATCCTTACAAATAAGGGTCACGTTCCTAAAAGGAGTGGAATCGGATTTGTGAGAAGTACTCACCAAAATCCAACCACCTTCATTAAAGGTCCTATCTTACATGTTCAACACCAAAGCAATTGCAACTTTTGTTGCAAATATGGACATATAACTTACCAATGTCCATTCAAGAAAATTAGTCCGAACAAATTGATTTGGGTTTCTAAAGGAACCATGATCAAGTCTATGCAACATGATAAACAAGTTAGATTAGTTCTTGAGGCACCCAAAAGTAAATGGGTACCTAAACATAATTTCTTCTTGTAGAAACATACACCATCACATGCTAGGAGCAAGAGATGGTATCTTGATAGTGGATGCTCAAGGCATATGACCGGAGATCCATCCCAATTCTCCAAGCTCACTAGCATGGACGAAGGCTATGTCACCTTCGGAGACAATAACAAAGGCAAAATCATTGGCAAAGGAACCATAGGTAACAAATCAAGTTTTTCTATTGATGATGTGTTACTAGTTGATGGATTGGAACATAATCTGTTGAGCATTAGTCAATTATGCGATAAAGGTTATATCGTTAGATTTGAATCAAATATGTGCATTATTGAAAAACCAAATCATAACATGACTATGATTGCTTTAAAACAAAATAATGTCTATACCATCAATTTTGATGAACTAAGTAATGAAATGCGTTTCTCCGCCATAAATGATGATGCTTGGCTTTGGCATAGGAGATTAGGCCATGCAAGCATGAAAATAATATCTAAAATCTCATCTCAAGAATTAGTACGAGGGATTCCGAATATAAAGTTTATTAAGGATAAGGTATGCGATGCATGTCAACTAGGGAAATAAATAAAAACAAGCTTTAAACCAAAAAATCAAATTAGCACCACTAGACCATTACAATTGATCCATTTGGACTTATTTGGACCAATTGATACAACAAGTCTAGGTGGAAGCAAATATGCTTTTGTGATTGTGGATGACTACTCTAGATACACTTGGACCTATTTCTTAGCTCACAAAAGTGATTGTTTCAAGTGTTTCTCTAAATTTTGTAAACTCACTCAAAACGAAAAAGGTTTTATGATTTCATTAATTCAGAGTGATCATGGTGGCGAATTTCAAAACCGTGACTTTCAAAATTTTTGTGAAGTTAATGGATACAATCACAACTTCTCCACTCCGAGAAATCCCCAACAAAATGGAGTAGTTGAAAGAAAAAATAGAAACCTATAAGAAATGGCAAGAACTATGTTAAATGAACATAGTTTACCTAAGTATTTTTGGGCCGAAGCCGTAAATACGGCTTGCTACATCATGAATAGAGTCCTAATAAGACCATCCTATTTTAAAGTTTTCGGTTGTAAATGCTTTATTTTAAATGAAAGTGATACCTTAGGAAAATTTGATGCTAAATCCGATGAAGGCATCTTTCTTTGTTACTCTTCCGTTTCTAAAGCTTTTCGGGTTTTTAATAAAAGAACCTTAGTAATAGAAGAGTCTATTCATGTAGTTTTTAATGAAGTTTCAAATTTAAAGAAAAATGATTTTGATGATGATCTTGGTTTTGATAATTTGAATTTAAATGAACCCCCTCCTCAAAATAGCAACTTGGATGCACCTTCTTCCGAAATTTCCTTACATAAGGAATGGAAGTATATAGATGCTCATCCAAAGGAGCTAATTATAGGGGATACATCTAAAGGGGTTCAAACTCGTTCCTCTTTCAAGAATTTTTGTGCTAATGCCGCCTTCCTTTCTCAAATCGAACCTAAGTGCATTGACGAGGCCATAAAAGATGATTTTTGGGTTATTGCAATGCAAGAGGAATTGAATCAATTTGAGAGGAATAAGGTGTGGGAGCTTGTTCCTAGACCTAGTGACCATTTAGTCATTGGTACTAAATGGGTCTTTAGAAACAAGCAAGACGAAAATGGTATCGTGGTTAGAAACAAAGCTAGATTAGTGGCCAAAGGTTTCAACCAAGAAGAAGGTATCGATTACGAAGAAACCTTCGCTCTCGTGGCTCGATTAGAAGCCATAAGGATGCTCATTGCCTATGCTAGTAGTTATAATTTTAAACTATTTCAAATGGATGTCAAAAGTGCCTTCTTGAATGGTTTTATTTCCGAAGAAGTATATGTCGAACAACCTCCCAGATTTGAAAATTCTCTTCTTCCTAATCATGTATTCAAATTGACTAAGGCTCTCTATGGCTTGAAATAAGCTCCTAGAGCTTGGCATGAAAGGCTTAGTTCCTTTCTTATTTTAAATAATTTTACCAAAGGCAAGGTTGATACTACATTGTTTATTAAACATTTTAAAAATAATTTTCTTATTGTGTAAATTTATGTTGACGATATTATTTTTGGCTCTTCAGATGAATCACTATGTGAATCATTTGCCAAATCTATGAGTCATAAATTTGAAATGAGTTTAATGGGTGAATTAACTTTCTTTTTAGGATTACAAATCAAACAACTTAAGGATGGTATATTTCTTAACCAATCTAAATATACATTAGAATTGTTAAAACGATTTAACATGGATAATTCAAAAGCAATAAACACCCCTATGAGTACTGCGACTAAGTTAGATATGGATGAAAATAATGAAAATTTCGATCAAAAAATATATAGGGGAATGATAGGTAGTCTACTCTACCTTACCGCGACTAGACCAGATATTATGTTTAGTGTAGGACTTTACGCTAGGTTTCAATCAAATCCTAAATTATCTCATCTTAAAAGTGTTAAAAAAATATTTAGGTATCTTAAAGGAACTCCAAATTTAGGATTGTGGTATCCAAAATCTGAAAATTTTGATTTAATAGCTTATGCGGATGCCGATTTTGGCGGATGCAGGATAGATAGAAAAAGTACATTCGGAACATGCCAATTTTTAGGACATGCACTTGTTTCTTGGACTTCCAAGAAACAAAATTCAGTTGCACTATCTACGGCGGAAGCCGAATACATTGCTGCAAGTGCATGCTGTGCACAAGTTGTTTGGATGAAAAATACATTAGAAGACTATGGAATTCACTTTAAAAATATTCCCATAAAATGTGATAATACTAGTGTCATATGTCTTACTAAAAATCCAATTCAGCACTCTAGAACTAAGCACATCGACGTTAGGCATCATTTCATACACAACCATGTCCTTAACAATGATGTTGTTCTAGAATTCATTGACACAAAGCATCAATTAGCAGATATATTTACAAAAGCCCTAAATGAAGACCAATTTGAATTTATTAGAAGGGAACTAGGCATGTTAAACTGTCCTTGAAAATAAGCTTGTTTGAATATATTTTTCGAAAAATATCTTTTTAAAATTCTGGATATATGCTTCTGGATGAATGCTGATTTTTCCTTTTAAGCTGAATTCTGGATAAGTATTTTTGGCAAATTTGAATGATTAATCTTAATGCTGTATTCTTTCTCTAATGATTTTATGATATTTTGTGAATCTCGAAATTAATGGCTTGATTATGAGTTTCAAGTTGACGAATTGAATTTGAATGGGTTTGTATTCGAATTATGATCTTAACTTATTGAAGTTACTACTTGAAATTTTTTTATATCCCAATCTCTTCCTTGTACATCTACAATTTTTTATAGAAAGAAGAGATTTGATAAAATGAATGAATGCTGAATTTTCCTTTAAGATGAATTTAGCATACTTAACTTTGAATGGTAAAATTTTTCTGATCAATGTTGAATTCCTGATGTTATAATCACAAATTATGTGCTTCAAGTCTCATTCCCTTTTTGTTGATGACAAAGGGAGAGAAAAGTGATGACTTGTATCATTTCAATAGCATGACTTATATGAATTACAAAAGCTAGTGTAATATGAATATCTTATATGCCTTGCAAAATCTTTGAGAATATCGCAAGATCGATTGATCATATTGAAAGCATGTCAAACATGTATATCATGAAATTCATGTTGAAAATATTTATCTCCTGTCGTAGTAAAATTTGTCTCTTATCTTTCGACTTGAAAAGGATTTTCATCGAAGTTTCGCATTTACATTATGCTTAATGAAAATAACGATAAGTTCTATGGTTAGAACTTATCGGTTTATGCTTGAATTCAATGGGATATAATTCAAGTGTTTTTATCTTCTCATAATATGGCATATAGATAGGGGGAGTTATGTTTAACTCCGTCATCAATTGATTGTCATCATAAAAAAGGGAGAGATTGTTGAATCTCGGATTTTGATGATACAATCAATTGATGGGTTAATTGATCTAATCCATATTATTGAGTTAAGTGTGCAGGATTAACTACGATAACCAGAGAACACAAAGCAAGGATACCAGAGTCAAGTTCGATGGACATTTAAGAGTCTGAAGAATCGTCAGAGATGCTGCCGGAACCAACCGAGAAGAAATCGGGAACTTGTCGGAATTTTTGGAAGTTCACTGAAGAGATCGTTGGAGGTTCACGGAGATCACCGAGAAGGCTCGGCTACTCATCAAAGTCATCATAAGTTCGGGAGCTTGCTGGGAGTCCGTCGGGAGAAGTTAAATTTAAAGCTTCACGGAACAAGACTCGACGTTCACGGTTGAAAAATTGCTTAGGATGTGTTTTTTGTTATGTAGTTAACGTGTAATTAGGATTAGGATTAAGAGATAATCCTATATCACTGGTTAAGAAGGGCAATTGGGCCCAAAAATTAGACTTGGTTTGGGCTAAGTTTGAAGCCCAACCAATCAACAGAAAGAGTTCAGGCGGTGGCACCAAGATCAATCAATGTCGACAATGCCGGGCGGTGGCACCGCTAGCACTTTGTCGGCCTTGACACTTGACAAAGTGGCACCGCCACTAACAAAGCAAATGGGCACCACCAAAGATCGAGAACTCCACGATAATTCAAATTTGTAGCCCAAATTTGAATCCTCTTGAACCTATAAATACCCCTCAAATCTCAGTTGAGATTACAACTTTTTTGAGCAACAATTGATTGAGAGAAAGGTCTTAGAAAAGTCTTAGAAAGTCTTGTTTTCAATTTGCTAGTGTTCACCTCATTCCTTCTCGAAAATCTGTAAGAGAGTGAACTGCTTGTAAAGAGTTGTAAGAGGGGTATTTACCCTTCCCTTTCAAGAGATTTGCTAGTGGAAGGTGGGAGCCTCATCGAAGAGGGGCCTCGCAAGTGGATGTAGGTCATTTGACCGAACCACTCTAAAATTGGAGTAATCTCTGGTTTGCGTTTACTTATCGCAATTTATCTTACTACAAACTTTATTACGTACTTTATAATCTTGTTGCACTTCTCTACGAACACGCGTCTAAGTCAAACTTTTCAAGTTCAGTTTTTTATCGTGCCAACGATTTCAAAAACCAACGATTTAATCCGCTGCACTAATTCACCCCCCTCCCCCCCCCCTCTTAGTGCTCTTGATCCTAACACCTCCATCATATGGATGAGTATATAACATACTATTATGTCCGGTTATCTCGATATCTTTCTCGAGTAACCTATGACCGAGATTATTTAGGGTTTATGTTTAAAGGTGAATCGGTCTCATTATCGTAATTTCATCATGATCTGATTCTCATTCCATATATCTATGGACATTACAATATATATATGCAATAATAAATATAAAATAATATAATATCAAATAATATAATGAGTAAAAGGAGTACATATCATGTCATACGTGTTATCACTCATGTAATTGGCTTTCGGCTTGTATGACACCTATGATTAACATATATTATTATCGAGTTATGCCTTTTGATTCGAAGAATGTTGGTGCTCCTTGTTAGAGAATAGTGAATCGGATGTTTAAGTCTTAAATTACATCAATAATATGATTGATGGGCATCCGGCTAACTTAACTAAAACCTTTGAAATGCTAAAGAGGTTTAAGATGTAACTCAACCTAGCCAAATGTACTTTTATAGTTAACTCAAGAAAGTGAGGTTTAGCAATTGGTAGGTCATTTTACAACGTTAAATCACTTCCTTTCTCAATCGGGAGACTAGTATATTTTTTTCTTAAATACTCAAGAGTCTCAAGAATAGATCGAGGAATACTAAATGACTTTCAACAATTTGAAGGAGTACTTTGGCAAACTATTATATGTCACCTCCCTCGACCCAAATGATAGCTTTTACTTATACCTAGCTACTACTACCTCTACTATCATCTCAGTCTTTGTATATGAGGATGGGGGCAACCATAAGCCTATTTACTATATTAGTTATATTCTACATGATTTAGCCCATTTACTATATCAAAAATAGGCCTATGTAATGGTGTTGACAATAAGGATATTTCGACCTTAATTATTGTGATAAGTCCTTTCCTAGCTCAACATCTCATCTCATGTAGATCATCAAGATGATTGATCGAGTTAGGGGAGTTGGACATTTGATATACTCTGAGCAATAGTCAAATCTCAAGCATTAAAAAACTTTGGCCTAGAGCTAAACCATGCCTCCCATCCATGAATCTTATGCACCTTGGGGTTGGGCTCCTTATCAATAGATCAATCTTATCCACTATGAGAATATCCTAGTTCAAGATCTCTACCTCACAAAGAGCAACCTTGTGGAGGAGTTGGTAATCTTCGATGACTTCCAACTTGTTGTCAATCTAACTCAAAGGGATTTTTGAGATCCATGATAAGAAATCTAGTAGAGGTGCATAAACTAATCACTTGCTTCACCAGAATATTATAGATGCCTCGGGAAGAGAATGTACATACTAAAATGCTCACAAGGATAGCATCAGGCCATGCTGCCACTACTGGTAGGGAGGGGTCAATTGCCCATGCCTCACTCTCAAGTCGAGGATGAATCCTATTGGATAAATAAATAAATTAAAGTACAAAAAGGATGGAACAATGCTCACCGACCCAGCCTCAACTCATCGAGTGTGATATGACAAATCTTAATATTGCATTACCAATGATTATCTATGTCGTATGTCATTTAGCTAGCCCTTACTCAGATGCTCATCCCCTCTTAAAGCTCAAAGGGCGTAGGCTGAGATACAGGATGAGATATGTCAAGAACAAATCAACGAATGAATCTTGGTGTACTACTAGCCAACCCTAATGATCTATGCACAAAAGTGTGGTTGACGTCAAAGGTTTGTTTCCCTATTGCATCAACTAATGACCTTGTGCTAATAAAATATGGTTGAACACTCTCTCAATTTCTCTCCTACTCATCTTGGAAATACTAACTTGCACATCAAGAATCCATCACTATAAATTAAACACCTTATTAGCTACGAGATTTGTGCTTTATAAATTTAGACTTGTCACTAAAAAATAATTTATTGACCGAATCATAATTAAATAGATTTTTAGTGATGAAACATAATCTGACATTAAAACGTTAATTTTTTGTATTTATAAATTACTGATGAATTGTAACTAGTGTTATCAGTAAAATTTTCTATTCCAAGAGGAGGATTTTATGTTTGTGACAAATTATACTTTAGTCGATGAATACTAAAATTAGTGATAGTATATTATCGATCAAAGTTTGACTTGCAGTTCTTAGTTTCTTTTATTTTTATCTCATTTTATTTTTTTATTATCAATCTAACTATTTATCTTTATGCAATTATGTAATTGTGGCTTCATGCAGAATGCACAAGAGAGTGCAAAAGAATGAAGATATCTTTTTTTATCTTTTATGCATAATGTTGATATATATATATATATATATATATATATATATATATATATATATATATATATATATATATATATATATATATATATATATATATATATATATATATATATATATATATATATATATATATATATATATATATATATATATATAAAGATAACATGGATCTTGAGATTATATCAATTCTAATATTATTATTTTTGGACAAAATGAACATTGTAATGTGAAGTTTCAAATATCATATTTTTAATCTTGAAATTATTGAAAACTCTGATATGATTTTAAAATTATTAAAAATTGATGGGTTGTCATAAAATTATTTTTACTAGATAGTTTGTCACTAATGTTCTTTTCATTTAAATAAGTAGGATGTTACTATTTGTAATCCTCATTTTACTATTCACAATATTAATTTTAAATTTTTTTAATATTTTAAAACTATCCCTTTATAAATATGCATAAATATCCTCCTATTATTTTTCTTCTCCTCCTCATCTTGTTCTTTTCTCCTTCTTCTTTTTCTTTTTCCTTTTTACAAGACGACATCAAGAGACGACGAGCGAGATCGTACGACATCGAGTGGCGTCAACGAGGGTTGATGATGACTAACTAATAAACGATTATCAAATAAAAAAAAAGAATAAGATTGGTAATATTGGGTCCGTAAATTAAAATAATATTTTTATGTTTTAAAGGATTGTTAATAATTATAGGATATCAAAAGTAAAAAGAGACTATGAATAGTAATCTTCAATAAGTAGTAGTGATAGACTAATTTGTCAAAAAAAAAATTTATTCAAATTTTTAGTGATAGATAAGTCTGCCACTAAATCAAGCATAAGTGACAAACTTAATTATGTTGTCACTAGAAGTTTTTATCAATACATTTATCAATTTATATATTTTTATTGGGTGTTATACTAAATCAAGCAGAAATCAGAAGACTGAAGATGGCTGTAGAATCTGAACAACAGAAGGCAAAGGAATTAGAAAAAATACAAATACAAGCCATAGCAACTGCCCAAAAAAATCTCCAGTTACAGCATGAGATATGCGAATGGAAGAAGAGGTATGATCAGCTGGAAGGAGAGGCAATGGAAATTGATCGACTAAGGATAGAAAAAGCTGATTTACTAAAAGAAATGCAAGAGCTTAGGACAAAGAAAGTGGAGAAAAATGAAAAAATATTAGCCCTGAGAAGAAACATATAGAAGGCTTTATCTATAGAAACAAAGGAAACAGGAGGATCCGGAAAAAGCCAAAAACATGCTCTTCAACCTAGAGGTGCAAATTGAAATCCCAAGTATCCCCTCCTTTAAGATAAATGTCATATTAGACCACAGGGGCCACGACTGTGCATAGATGAAAAATTCCATACCAAAAGCAAAGAATGGAGGAAAATCCCTACATTGTACATTTCAAATGGGATAACATCCAAGACAACGGCCAACAAAAAAAAACTAAAAGGTGGCAAGATGACTATAGGGGATAACACATTCAGGATCCCCTATACATATGCTTTCACAATGAAGGCGGGAGACGATATCCAAATGATAATAGGGTGCAACTTCATACAGGGCCATGCAAGGAGGAGTAAGGATAGAAGGTAACACCGTTACTTTCTACAAAAAAATCTTACTACAGTCAACACGCTACCCTATGTCCCAATGTCGCCAGAATAGAAGAACTGGATCTTGAAGAGGATGAGTATATCCGGATCCGTGAATCAATCCTCTTCTCCGCAGACTCAACAAGGCAAGAACTTTGATCAAAGAAAGGTTCGGAGGCCTCTTCAATCGGTGAAGGCCCAGGGGATACATAGGGGAAGACCCCTAAAACACTGGGAAAAGAACAAAATTATATGCAAACTAGAGATTAAAAACCCGGACTTCGTAGTAGAAGACAAGCCCCTTAAGCATCTTACACCACGAGCAAAGGAGGCTTTCTCTAAACACATAGACGCCCTTCTAAAGATTGGAGTAATAAGGCCAAGCAAGAGCGGACATCGCTTAACTGCCATAATAGTCAACTCCTAACAACAACAGAGACCCGAAAACCGGAGGGAGAAAAAGGGCAAGGAAAGGATGGTATTCAATTACAAAAAAGGCTGAATGACATCATGGAAAAGGACCAATTATAGCCTACCAGGGATAAACACCATCCTCTGAAAGGTCGATAATAGCAAAATTTACTCAAAAATTTGACCTCAAATCGAGGATTTCACCGGGTAGCCATGCATCCCGACTCAATTGAGTGGATCGCCTTTTGGGTTCCCGACGGACTATATGAATGGCTAGCAATGCCATTCGGATTAAAAAATGCACCCAGTGATTTTGAGAAAAAATGGACGAATATTTTAAAGGTGCGGAGAATTTATTGCAACATTGACGATATTCTAGTATTCTCGAAAAAAGCGAAAAGACCACGCCAACACCTAACCCAAATGTTGGAAATCTGTCGAAACATGGTGCGGTACTAAGCCCATCAAAGATGAAGGTGGCGGTCAAAGAGATAGAATTCCTTGGGGCAATCTTGGGAAACTCAAAAATTAAAGCTCTGACCCCACATCATCAAAAGAATCACAGAGTACCAAGAGGAAAATCTCACCACAAAGAAAGGTCTAAGATCATGGCTAGGCATACTAAATTACGCCCGTAATTATATCCCTAATCTGGGAAAACTCCTGGGACCACTCTATGCCAAAACAAGCCCGACTGGTGAAAAGAGGTTTAACGAGCAAGACTGGGAGCTTATCCGAAAGATCAAAAGTTTGGTTAAAAATCTTCCAGACCTGGAAGTACCACCAGAGGAATGTTTTATCATTCTAGAAACAAATGGCTGCATGGAAGGATGGGGGGGGATCTGCAAGTGGAAAAAATTGAAGAACGACCCCTAATCTTTGAAAATCTGCGCCTCACGTAAGTGGAAAATTCAACCCCATCAAGTCCACTATTGATGCAGAAAATGCATCTGCGATAATGAAGACTTTGGAAAGCTTTGAAGATCTACTTTCTGGATAAGGAGGAAGTCATAATCGGGACAGATCGTCAAGCCATCATAAGCTTCTTCAACAAGTCTGCCCTAAACAAACCGCCTAGGGTCCGGTGGATGGCCTTCGTCGACTATATAACCGGATCTGGCGTTGAAGTGAAATTGAGCACATCGAAGGAACCAAGAACATTCTCGCCGATTCCCTATCTAGACTAATAAATATTCTAGTCGTAGGGATGGCGGGACGAGCAAGCAATCTTAATCTTTGGAGGCTACCAAGGAGGTCCAAGCGAGACCAAGCCCAAGAGTCTGCAGACCTACCTCAACCAATTCCGACGACGACGGCGAACACAATACCTCTGGGGGATCGCCAAGCTTTCGGGAAGGGATCCCAACAGAATCCCCTTCGAGATCTCAAACAGTTGAAAAGGAGCTCAAAATTATTCAAAGAGAGGCCACCCAACAAGCTGCGTCACACTACGATGCCTCCTCGGATCCACTTTCGGCAAAAGACGGAAGAATACCAAAGGAGGAGTGGAGGAAAAGACAAGCTGGTACAAAGATCGGCTACCACCGTCCTTCAAGAAGAAGCAAGAACTAGAGAGGGCCCTCACACTAACACAAGATGCTGCCCACAGGCTGGAAAGCTTCAACTTTTAATAGTTATGGCATTTTTAGGTCACTAGCTTTCGCACTGAGCCCCGGGGAGCCGTGCAAAGTTTGGAGTCTAGCGTTGGCGTTCTTTGCCTTTTTAAAAATCTGGAGTCTAGCGTCGACGCCCACAGAAGGGCGCCCTTAGTTTTCAAAGGGAACGGCTGGATAAAGGGTGTCAATGGGGACCTGAGATCCCCCGACCCTATGCCTTCAGTTCTCTATATAAACAACTGCATCTCTCATTGCAGAACAGGCAGAAAAGATCTGAAGTTCTACTTTGAGAAGTCATTCCAGTCCTTCCAAGGTTTTAATCCAGAGTCTGTAAGTTTTTTACTAGTTCTTAATACCTATCTCTGCTTTTAAATCTTGAAGCACGCTTGCTACGTCATGCATGTATACCACAATGAAGTTCAAAAGCATGTATACCACCCACCTCGGCTCCCACGTCATGCTACGTTTAGTGCATTACAAATTAAGAGGCCTTTGGATCAAACAAATATCTTATTGAGTCGGCACATGGCGTACAATTGATTACAGTTATAATCCAATGTAGTCACAAGACAGCAAATTTGCAATGAAAACAGAGATATGAACACATGCCAGCTTACATACATGATGCCACAAAAGAACATCTCCCGAGTAGTAGAACCAAATAAGCAACCTGCATAGGAGTTCTTGAAATCAGACAATTTTATATTACTAGGTTCAGTTTGGGAAAAGAGTAGATCAACTGACATCATGATGACATACCAAACTTTGTGAATATATTTATCACTGCATCATTAAGAAACTAGAGATGGGGCATCTGAAGCTGTAAGGGGAGCGACTTGTTTACTTAGAAGAAGTGGAGACAATGCCTTGAACACAATGCTCATATTAGGCCTAAACTCAGCTTCGTATTGCACGCAGAGAGCAGCCACAGCAGCAAACTGCACAAATAACACAAAATCTTCACTAGCATCTCACAAAAATGATCTGGACTATAAGAAATGAACAACATTTAATTTACTAAATGGTTTGCAGAAGCTAAGTACATAAATGCATGTGTGCAAATGCTCGTGCACACTCATCCAACATGAGAGAATCAAGCATGCATAAATGAAAATAAAAAGGGTGCAGGATACCTTTGCAACTGCCTTTGGTGGATAATCTCCATTCATTCTTGGATCTATACATTGTTTGACCTTATCCTCACTCAATCTAGGAGTTGCCTGCATAGAGGTGAGAAGAGATAGACATTACAAGACTGGTTATGTCATCAGATATACCCCATATGTAATGCTGGCATTAGACTGAAGCTGATGCTAAAATTGGCATATTACAGAAAACTACCATAATATGGTGTCACTGCATCAATTCAATATTCAAAGAGTAAAAGCTAGAGTGATATGAGATAACAAGGTGTCAGTTACATTCTGTCGACAGACTAAAACATTGAAAATATCAGTGGCCAATTACTTGTGAAAAAGATACTGATTAACATTCTTTCAAGTGCCCTACCAACCATGTTACCTATTTATTTAACCGGCTTAACTGTGAAGGCCAATGTGCTATGTGCATCATGCTAATCCAGAGGCCAACATATGAATGGCTTCAGTTAGCCAATTAGTAGGCTAGAGTGACAAGGTTAACTGACCCAGTATGTATAAGTGTTTCCATAAACTGTTAAAGAAAGATCATATACAGAATCACTAACTACATAATGCAGAAATTATTTTAAAGATGGACATCTGAAGGAACACAGATACCCTGAAACAAGAGTCAACTGCCATGTACTGGATATTTCACAAAAAGAACACAATAATTTCAAGTAATTTTATGACTTTTAACTATGCTTATTTATTCAAAAAATGTTAACCTACTAATGTTGGAACAAAATAGACAATTAGCTTAAAACTTGCTGCTCAATTCCATATAATGGAGCATTAAAGAGCCAAAAAACAGGGATGTTATACTGTTGTTTTGTGACTTTAAATGACATTATTTTCTTTTCTGTATGTAGTAGGACTTTGTTCTGAAAATGATTTTCTTCTTGCTAGATAAAAGGTTTCTTTTAATGTTTTATAACCAGTCACAGGTTTCAAAGTAATGAATTGACCAAACCTGAAGAGGTTGGCAAAGGGTTCCTATACTGAAGTTTTTTTACCAGTGCAATTCCTAGGAGAGGTTAATAATATACAAATGTGGCTCCACATTTGTCCTCTTTAAGGAATAGGCATTTTAGCTTCTAGGATCTTTGTAGAATCCAATCACAATCACAACATCACCAGTCATAATAACATCCTATGTGATTGAACTTGGATATTAATCTCAAATAGATAATGGATCTTAGAGTTTGACACATACTCTTCTAATCAAGGATACCAAAAAAAGCACCAATACAAAACATAGGCAAAGATATAAGGACAAATTTAAAATATTTAAAGTGAATTTATAATATCAGTTTATATGCTTAAGAAACACTGTTACAGCCAGCTATTCTATTTGATATCTAAAAATAACTTGTTTTGTTAAGTATTAAAATATCCATTTCTTTCCTCTTCACTTCTATCTTCTTTTCCTCTTCTTATCGCTTCTCATTTAATTTTTTTTATCTTTATATCTCTATCCCCCCGATTGCATCTCTGGATTGTAAAAGCCATTTGGCACAGAATCAATTCTTCCTTGGAGACCCAAGTACTATCTTGTGCACATGCAGGAGAATCGACTAGTGCGATGGCAGCTGAATTCCTTCCCTCTCAAACACTGCATCCCTACCCCACCCCTCTCTTGTTATCTCTGCCTGTAGCACGACAACATTAGTTCAAGGCTTCAAGCGGCAGAAGCTCTTCTGAGATTATGGTGGCATAGAGGTACTACTCCACACCACTTCCTCTCTCTCCATCTTCTTTGCTTCTTCTTTTCATCACTGCCAAAGAATCGACAGGAATCACCCAGGTAGTAAATTCCTGCTCAGATTGGTGAGTTTGATCAAGCTCAACTGAAAATTCACCAATTCTAGTTGCCTGGTCATTTCCAGATGAATTTAATACAGATCCAATATCCTCACTCTTACTCCGTCATGTAGTCACAATTTTTGTGGCGGAACACCAAATCTAAGCATTGAAGTCAACACTATGATTCATCCTCTATATACACACAAGTGCACATACACACATATATAAATGTATATATACCTACACATATATAAGTATATATGCATTTAAGTTTCTAATTCTCGGTCAGGAACCGATACAGGTCCTTGGGCATATCAGTTCGGCAACAATGTGGTGGAGAAAAGGAGGAAATGGCAACAACTCAGGAGTGAGGAGGAGGCAGTAGTGGCCACTAACGGACAGGAGGAGTTGGCAGAAAAGAGAAGTGTGAGAGAGAGAACATGCGAGAATAAATGGGGAAAGAAAGAAACAAAATAAAAAGGTGACAGCTGTCTCATAGAAACATCTAGGGTGGTAGGTTAACCACCCAGTGCACATATATATACCAGCTAGATTTTCAAATTTTCACAGGATTGCACAGTATGGTAACCACCCAGTGCACATATGTATCAGATGGTATGCCTGTTCTATGTATCATTCATAAGTTGTGCTAGTAAAAGTTGATCTGCACTTAAAATACTGTAAGCTTTTTGAACATTTCATACATGTATAAGAATATGTATGTGTATATTCTCATCAGAGACTTCATACTTTAGATTGCATGAACAAGTGATGAGATAAAATTTGCAGCCAATAGTTAAGTAACAAATTCTTACCCAAGTAACCAGACTTTGCTGCCCTCTGGGCATTGTGTGGTCAACTGGTTTCCTGCCAGTCAGCAGCTCCAGAAGAACAACACCAAAACTATATACATCACTTTTCTGTGTAAGCTGGCCTGTCATAGCATACCTGCATAAGTTTTGATGTTATTCACTAAAAGAAGTAATATGAATGACATTTAAGCATACATAGTATTTCTGCCCAAATTAGATTAACATCTCTTTAAGTTCCATGATAAGATTTATCTAGTTGCTACAAGAGAAACAGATTCAACTAGTAAAACAAAATTATCTAAGTCTAACAGAAAAAATAGATGTTGTTGATGAAGACAGAAATTTACAATTGTTATCACAGCATATGATCAAATTTATAAATGATGCTAGACCATTTGATTCCAGTGAGCTGGTTCAACATTTCAACATTCTTTCACTACTAGCTACAACCTCTATAATGACTAAAGCCAGCCAATTATTCTCTATGAATTATTCAACTATATACCGTACTAGATTAACAAGGCTTATGGAGCAGAATATTTTCTTAAGTTTGGACAAAAAACTCTCTCCAACAAATAATTCCACCATTCAAAACACAAGTGCCACAGAAGTAACATTTTATATGTTCTGAGGACATAGAACCAATCCTCAATTAGAGATCCCTTGTTCATAATTATCTGAGATTTGATTCCCAAGGGAGAAGCAAAACAAGCAGTAAAATACAAGGAATTAGGAGATTAACCTATCCAATTAGACATCTGAATCAGTTGGAACCCACTGATAAACCAATGTGGTCCAAGAAGTTGCAAATGCAGATTGTTTGTGTTATAAAATTATACAAGTATTCTACATATTAATTACTTTAAATTTATTTGCTTATCATATGGGACACTACTTGTCTTCTGTTACTGCCTAAGTTCTATCAAATCCTTTTCTACAAACATGGAAGAAGCCAATAAATGAGCACATAATTGTAATGTAACAAGTGTTTTTTTTTAACTAACACATTTAATCTGGTTACAAGAGTGTACATGCAATTTACTTACAATAAAAGTGTTGCCAGGATGAGCATGGTTTATCTCTAAAAGAAATCATCTGAAAACAAGTTTCAACATGGTGGAAACAATCAAAGCCCTCAAATTAACAAAAAAATGGATTTCTTAGGTAGGTACCACATCCAAAACCACCTTGAAATTCAAAAACATCTAACTGAATGCCATCCAGGGGATAAAGGACTCAAAAAAATTGTAATCAGAAAGTTTACTCCATATGTAATTGGAAAAGCTGCTGATCTTCACAAACAAATAATGTTTTCTTCACATGATTGCTAAAAGTTCACTGAATTAGAACTTATTGCCGGCTTTGCCTATCGCTCCCTTTTCTATCCTATAGGTACTGGCTGCACTAAGGTTTTTGTTTCAACCAAGTATCATCCCAATCCAAATCCTACAATAGTATCACATAAGTCTTGATACACATAATGACTGAATACAACCAGTACATGGTCACATCACTCCATATACTCATCAACATGCAATGGAGTAAACAAACAGCTTGAAGCCTTCTTTCAAATCCTTTATGATTAATACATCTAAAGCATGAATAGTTATTTTTGACCTTCTTAACCCACATCATAACTTCTCATGTTCCATCTTTCTACCTTTTCCTTGTTAAAATCTCTCTCTCTCTCTCTCTCTCTCTCTATATATATATATATATTTATATATATATCACCTACTTTATGCTATAAGACCTAGTTCACCTTACTAACATAAATACAAAGATATTACCTGTTACAAGAGCAATTACCTAGCACAACAAGCAACATAGTTGAATAGAAACCATATCACAAGTGCATAACTTTGAATAAGTAAAAAACCAAGCCAGCCAAAGGACACAAAAGGATCATGAAACATATGAGCATTATAATGTTGAGGGAACTTAGGGTCTCCAAGTTGTGTAATTACTCTGGTGCATGATAACCAAAAGTTCCAAGGACACGAGTTGAATGGAGACGAGCAGCCATATCAGGTGCCTGATTTAGGAGATTAAAATCTGCAATTTTTGCTTTAAAGTCCTCGAACAAAAGGACATTGCTCGATCTGATGTCACGATGTATTATAGAAGGCTGAACCTTCTCATGAAGATAATCGAGCCCCTTTGCAGCATCAACAGCAATTCTGACACGCTGCATCCAGTCAAGTGGGGGACCAGGTTGTGCGCCTTGAACTCCTTTTCTACCTATAGTTCTACTAAGAGTCAGAATCCTCATTTCTTGAACAATAAAAACAGTCCAAATGATATAAAATGGCTGTCAGAAGAATCTGAAATATATGGCAACAGCACATGCCATACCATGAAGGATGCCAAGAGCTGTCAAAATAATGAGAAATGTGATATATATAGCAATAAAACATATCATACCATGAAGGATGTCATGTAAAGAACCCATTGTAGCAAATTCATAGGCCAACAATCGCAGATTTCCTTCAACACAATACCCCAACATTTCCACAACATTTTCATGCTTCAACCTCGACACCACTGAAACCTAATGTTCAAAGCAGTGGGAAGTCAACTTTTCAAGGTCACACAACCAAATGACAGTAAACAGAATTGAGACTTATTTATTGCCCTGCAAAGTCTGTTAGTTAAGATGAAAGAGGCAGAGAAATTCTTGCAATAATACTCTACTAGAAGACATACCTGAGCCAAAAATTCAGTATTGGTCTCGGACTCTGATGAAGAATCAAGTTTTTTCAAGGCCACCTGCTTCTCATCGTTCAAAACTGCAAGATACACTCTTCCATATGATCCCTCACCTACCAAAGCCTTTGATCCAAAATTATCAGTCTTATCTTTTAATTCATCTAATGAGAGTGCTGGCACTTCTATCGGAGGTGGTGCCTTGGGGGGTTCATTTTTGGGACCAGCAGAGTACTTTGGCATGCCTGGACAAAAGAAAAGAAAATAACAGCTAATGCAACAATGGGAACATAGGAAACAGCACAATCAAAAAAGTTGCACACAAGAGCAAGATATTGCAAAAACACTAAAGAAGAAAGAGTAAACAATCTAGATGTTTAATATATGTCTGAAAAACAATATATAGAACATTTTGTAACTACATCTAAATCATACATGTGATATTCTGATTTATTGAGTGAATATGTAATAATGTAATTGAGAGTTTCTCAAGGAATATATAAACAATCATGTCATATTTTATGACAACATCTGAGCAAGATTGTCATAAACAGAAAAAAAAAAAAATTACATTCTTATTATTGAATATACAACGCATTTATCAGAAAGTAAAAAAATTGTATGATGAAGAACCATCTAAGTTTATAAAAGATTGTAGAAGAGTTTATTCTAGGCAAAGAAATCAGCAGAAAGGATTATAGAAGAATTTATTCTAGGCAAAGAAATCAGCAAAAAAAAATTAGCCCAGAAACTCATAAGAGTTGTGTGGGAAAGTAAAGAGTCTTTTGATCTTTCTAGATGCTAATCTTGGGACTCTAATTTTGTATTGAGTCATTGAGTGTACTCCTTTTAAAGCAGTGACAAGTATTTAAAGCTGTTTAGGTCTCCTAGAAGTTCTCTAAATGTCAAAGGAGGAAAGTCTAGGAGGTTACTCTTGGGAATCATTACCTTAACAATGGATGAAACAGTTCAGATTTGAACAAAAAAACTTCCTTCTTCTCTCTTCCAGTCTCTTACTCTACTCTCTAATCTCACTCCACTCTTGCTCTCTCGGTCTCTCTCTACTTCTCTTACTGCTCTACATCATTGCATCTTTACTGTCCCATAAGTATATAGTTCTACAAGGTCAAGATTTCATGACTTAGTGAAGCCACAGGCAGATTCATAATGTAGTCATCTCATCCCCAAAGATAAATTGTTTGAACTTCAGCTAAGGTTCTTCTACAAGTCTCACTGTTCCAAATCAAAGGCTGAAGAATATTAAGGATTCAGATGCTTATCCTTTAATACCCCCATGCTCCTCTCTCTCCACCTTTCTCTTTCCTCTCTCCCTCTGTCTCTTCCTTCCCGCAACCTTGCTGTTGTCACTCAGATGCTGAAAAATATTAAGGATACAGATGCTTATCCTTTAATACTTTTATGGCTTTACCATATATATTTTTTATTTTTCTTTTAGCTTTCACCCATGCTCCTCTCTCTCCACCTTTCTCGTTCCTCTCTCCCTCTTTCTCTTCCTTCCCAGAACCTTGTTGTTGTCACTCACTGCATTGCTGGGTCACCACTCCTTCCACCTCTGGTATGCGTCCTTGCCGGCCTCCTCCTCCTCTTATCCTCTTTCGCCTTTACCTCACACTCTGCCAGTCAACTTGTCTCCTTCCTCCTCACTCAGAAGGCTGAAAAATATTAAGGATTCAGATGCTTATCCTTTAATACTTTTATGGCTTTACCATATATATCTTTTTATTTTTCTTTTAGCTTTCCCCCGTGCTCCTCTCTCTCCACCTTTCTCTTTCCTCTCTCCCTCTGTCTCTTCCTTCCCGCAACCTCGCTGTTGTCACTCACTGCATTGCTGGGTCACCACTTCTTCCACCTCTGGTATGCGTTCTTGCTGGCCTCCTCCTCCTCCTCTTATCCTCTTTCGCCTTTTCCTCACACTCTGCCAGTCCACTTTTCTCCTTCCTCCCTATTCTCTCCCCCATGTCTTGGTCCAAACAATACCAACCCATACCAAGTCTCAGTACATCAGTCCACACTTGAACTGTACTGGTCTAGCTATCAGCTGGTGTCAACATCAAACTAGAATTGTAAACCTTAGATTGTAATCAAATCCTCCAATTTAAGTATAACTATTTCATTTCCTTTCTTGCTAATAAAATTTAGGAAATAAATATTGAACATTCCAAGTTGGGTGATATTATTTTTGTCAATAAATTAAATAAAATAAATATTAATAATACAAAAAAAAAATTCTTATGTGAAGTGCTCACCTCCTCTTATTTAAGAAGAGGGATTCCTTTTATTCGTTCCTCATCATGCTAAGCTTAGTAGTGAGAGGAACGAAGAGTTACATCATACTAAGGAGAGATAGGTTCCTTGGCCTTTCCTGAAAAATAAAAATTTTCTTCTATTCCTTTAAGTGTTTAAAATTTTATTAAAATATGTTGTAATTATTTATACTATATGTAGTTTCTAAAATTTCCTTTTATTCCTTTATGTATTTAAAATTTTATTTTTGGATTAAAACATGTTGTAATTATTCATGCTATATGCAGTTTCTAAAATTTTCTTTTATTCCTTCAAGTGTTTAAAATTTTATTTTTGGATTAATACATGTGATAATTATTCATGTTATATGCAGTTTCTAAATTTTTTATCTTGCATGCAGAATACTAGATGATTAAAAATGTTATTTTCTCCCTTATACAATTTTATTTTTAATCTACTACTATTTATTATGTTGTAATGACTCAATGTTAATCGTTAAATAGTTTGATTATAATTCTATGATGCTATATTTAAGAACTGAGGGAATTGGTTAGTATTTGGGCTAAAATCAATTCGAAGACCAAGCCACGACTCAGACTAAACCCAGCCAACAGGCCAAGCCTAGTAAGTAGGCTAGGTCCCAGCCTATAGGCTAGCTCGACCTAGCCCAACATGCGCAGTCAAGTACAGTGCACATGACCAATCCATGGGCTCTAGGCTGGCTCAACTTGGTATAGTGCATGCACAATCATGTGCAGTGCACATGACCAATACATGGATTGGCCCAACCTAGCCTAATGCCATGCAATATAGCCCATTGTCCTTGCTTTGTTTAATTTAGGCCTAAACATTAATTGAACCAAATCATATTTGATCAGTTTAAATCGATTCAAGATGATTATGAATCGGTTTGACTTATTCAAATATGTTTAACCTAAATTGAACCCAACCTAATCTAAATTATGCCAGCCTAAGGTGATTCCAGATCGATTAAACAAAAATTAAAGACCAATTCAATTAGGTTCTTGTTAAATCGAGTTTAATTAGATCGACTGAGTTATGATTCAAGCCAATTGAAAGCTAATTGATATTATTTGACATTAATGATGTTTGAAAGATAAAATAAAATGTTTCAATATATTATTTCATCTTGATATGGACATGACTAGTACGAGATGATTTTATTTCCCTGTTGAGGGTAGGTAAAATGATTCCCTTCGGAGATTGGTGGGCTATCATACGTGACGACTGGATGGTTCCTACATCCACTGTTGGGAGGAACGTGTCCTCACTTTGGCAGGTGAGGGACACCACTCCATCTGCTATTGGGGGTGTGATATGAGTTTGTCTCCATTTGCTGTTAGGAACATAAACTCATCCCGTAGGATAAAGCCTCTTTATCCGTAGGATGACTGACCTTTAGACATGTATTTGTTTTATAGTTAACTTATAGGGGTTCTTACTTAGTGTTGTCGAAATTTCTTCGTTTTGTTTTTTTATTTTCAAAGCAACCTCCCAATAGCATTAAACTGAATTCCAGTGAAAAACATACCCTCCATTATCACTAGGTAGAGCCAATTGGATTTTATTTTTGGATTGACATCACTATGTTTCTTAATAAGGCTTATGGCTATTTTTTATTTATATTTTGATGAATAAATAAATTATAATAATATTTATAATTTATACATATTAATAAAATGATGTTTATTTATTTGACTCTTGATGTACTTATGAAAAGATGTTATAATTATATAAAAAACAAAATTCTAGGATGTGACATAGATTATACCATAAAAAATGTAATAAATAAGTACAATGCACAATAGTTTCAGGCTCGAAGGAATATTACTTACACCATAAGACAAATAATATAAAGGTATTAGACCAAGATATTAGGTTGTGAAGGGACCAAAATCGTGGTTTATGTTAGTGAAGTACAAGCTAAAAAATTCAAGTAGTGAAATAACATAATAGGAGAATAAAAAGCAAAAGAATAAAAAAGAAGCAATGCATAGTGCCACGAACGGTCGTCGCACACCCGCAACATCTTCGCTCAATGAACTATTTGTCGCTTTTGCATGCTTGTACAGATGCTTGGTAGCATGTTTTGCTTTGGTTTTGTGTGTTTTTGTTCGAAAAATGTAAGCAAGAACAGTTCGTAACACTACAGTGCAACCGCTCATCATGCTAGGCAAAACTACCCCAAAATGGTTCCGTTTTTGTGTGCCACGGCAAAATGTTAGCCATCTCAGACCCCTAGAACCCCCCGGGTGGCGCAGGGGTGGATAGGGCTTCGAGGTAGTGTTAGGTGTTGATCGGCATACACAAGTTCACACGTTAACTTGACAGAAACTTGCCATTGCACCCAACACCCGGTGAGCAATCGTTTGTGGACTTGCGATTGTTTGTTTTGCCTTCTAAAGTCCTTATTTTCTCATTCCTCTCTTTTCTCTCTTGCACTCAAAGTGATTATTGAATTGCTTGTAAAGCTTCTCTCTTCGCGAGACATCAGCACTTATCCGCCGCTAACTTTCGAACTAATCAACTTGCTCTTTTTATAGGTCCTACGGGACTTGAGCGAGGTTGCAAATTGGCTGACCCTTTGCAGATGCATATCGCGACATTGCATCATGACTTAGGCAATCCCAGCTAAGTCCAAGACGTTAGCGCAAGGGTGCTTCATGACCTAGGCAACTCTAACTAAGTCTGTAACTTTGTCGCAAGGGTGCCTCATGACTTAGGCAATTTCAGCTAAATCCATAACATTAGGGTATAATGGGTGTGTAAAAGGAAGTTAGAATGCAAAAAATGAAAAAGAAAACCTACTAGTGTAATGATCCAAGTAGAGGATCTCTAGAAGTCACCATAACAAAGACTATATATTTCTGCTTTAGCTCTTCTAGAATATCAATGCAGTAGGCACAGATTTCAGAATGTAAGCAAATCAAAGGACATAATGAGTATGTGAAAGTGAAGTTAAAAATCAAAATTGAAAAAGAAAACCTACTAGTGTAATGATCCAAGTAGATGATTTCAAGAAGCCAAGACATGCAACAAGCGCTGAGGATAGGACTAAAACCTAGAGAAATACACTTTAAATGTCTCTCCTTTAACAATGACTTCATAGACCTTCATGGATATCTGCTTTGGCTCTTCTAGAATCTCAATCCAAGTAGATGATTTCAAGAAGACAAGTTATGCAACAAGGACTGAGGATAGGTTTAAAACCTAGAGAAATACACTTTAAATGTCTCACCTTTAACAATGACAACAGAGCCCTTCATAGATATTTGCCTTGGCTCTTCTAGAATCTCAATCCAAAAGGGGCAGATTTCAGAGCACAAGCAAATCATATGACATAATGAGGAAGAAAAAAGGAAGTTAGAAAGAAAAAACTGAACAAGAGACCTACTAATATAATGATCAAAGTAGATGATTTAGAGAAGCCATGGCATGTGACAAGGACTAGATAAATACACTTTAAATGTCTCTCCACTAAACCCTAGATTCAATGACGATAGAGACCTTCATAAGGTATCTATTTTAGCCCATCTAGAATCTCAGTGCACAGGGTGAAGATTCAAGAACATAGATATTTTAGAAAAACATCAGGATACTTCACAGAAAGTAATTCTTGTATGTTTATTTAACACGTCAAACCATATACCATATGCATCATCTGTTGGGCTTGTCAGGTATTCATTTTCATGAGCATGGTAAGAACCGCCCAAATGACGAGCACAGCAAAGCCAGCGCCGCATCTTACTCTTCTTTGTCTTCTTTATGTGTTGTATATATCTTCTAGGAGTGGCATAAAAATTGTGTTAGAACATGATAGAAATTCAAATTCCAAATATCTTTAATTTTATAATGTGAGAATGCAAACAAGTATGTGGTACTTGATATTCTCTAATAAAATAAGTATCGAGAACAAGGTCTATCGTATCATACCGTACCGATGTTTTGACTCGGGCTCGGTACCGGTATGATACGGTATACCTAAGTGCACCGAGCACTATAGCACTGCTACAATACTAGCAGTGCTACAGTGCTACAGCTACAGTGCGAGTGGTACATGGCGGTCCACGTACCGCTACAGGCGGTGTAGCGGTACGACAGACCTTGATCGAGAATGGAATGCAAAACAGATTCCCAAATTCTGAGAAACTTAAACGGTTAATACACAGACTACAGACCAATATCTCGGAACAATTTTGTCCAAATCATGATTCATAAAGGACAACATTCTTATCCCAATGATGATCCATTCAATAAAATCTTCTGTTTGACTCATGATCCATTCAATAAAATCTGCTGTTTGACAAACACATTGTAGTAAATGCACAAGATCGTGGCCAGTGACGGTATAACAGAAAATTAAATAAAGATTAGACAAAAAGAGCACAAGAAAAGCAAGATGACAAAATTGCCCGAATTGCAATACCGGCAATTCAGAGACTTTGACAACCATAGGGTGCAGAAAATGGACACCGCTATGCTGCTGACGAATTCAGCCCTTCACTGGGACCAAGAGACAGGTAGTTTCTTAATCTTTATAATATTTGAGTCATCGCATTTCATCCTCAAATAAGATAAGGTTAGAGGACATAAGCCGTTACCCAAAAAGAAACATACGAACAAATTTCAATCGGTAAAATATACGAAAAAAGATGCATATGGAACCATAAACTCCCCCATGTTTTGCTAATTCAGAATCATAATGGATGTAGATCGCCATCTAACAACAGAAACATGCAGATACAAAAGTTGATGACAAGAACAGGTAAACGTGTAGCCAATCGCTTTCAGGAATCTTTTCGCTCAATCACACCAGCGTCGGATTTCAACCAAAGAACCCCAGTAGAAAGCCTCCAAGAAAAAGACCCTAACAGAACAAAAAGAGACAAAGGGCATACGCCAACAAATACCAGGTCACGTCAAATCAAACCAAATAACAAGATCGGCAAAACCAATGCTTAAAAAGAGAAATCCAAACAAATGCAGTCAAATGAACAACTAAGAATCGCCCGATTCCGGCAAATACTCTCCATGTAACTCGTTCAAAACCCAATAAAGGATCCAAGAATACGAATTATGGGACCCTTCTTTGATGGGAAATATCACCTGATTGAAATAAGAGAAGGGAACCCTCCTCGGCTCCAGCCAGCCAGCCACCCACCCCCAAGGTTGGGGATAGGGTTAGGGTTAGGATTCGAATGGAAGCGAGGAAGAGAGAGAGACGAGAATGGCGAGGAAGAGGGTGATGAGAGGAAAAGGAGGAAGAAGAGAGTCACCGCCTGCTAGCCGCTTGCCACGCCAGCGGAGCTCCTCCACTTCGCATGCAGAGCCTTTTGCCGTGCGCCACTCCTTTTCCCTTGTTCCGTTTCTTTCCAGGTTGGCAACTGTTAGTTTTAAAAGACTTCGACACAAGTTACCCATGCGCTTAACTTTCTCGTTATTGGACACTGATGAAACTAAGTGCGGGTCCCACTTGCACTCGGTCGCAACGTACCTTCGGTAATGGAGAAACAACATTCCAAAGATAAGTTGGGTACGTAAACTTGAGTAAAAAGTATTAGTCTAAATGTCTGTACACGACGTGGCATAAGGCAGCTGGCCCACCAGAAACCTGGGGACTCGTGGCATCCGGCTCCCGACAGCTCTCTTTTAATTTAAAAGAATTCAACTGTACCCGATCACTGCATACACCGCTATAATGATTGTAACGGATTATGATGACTCTTATTTATTACACCGGTCAGGTTTCACGATTATAAAAAACAATTTATCAAATGACAGCATCATTATTATTTTTTTATCATGTGATGCACCACTATTCATTTTTATTGAATGATATTTTTTATAAATATTAATTTTATTCTTATTTATAAAATTTTTAAAATCGATTTCGATTGATGAATTGGTTTAGGGTAATAAATTAGTTTGGGTTAACTTTATTGAATTTCAGATTTTGATAAAGAAATCAATTGATAAAGTTATGAACTAATATGCGTTTAAGATAAGTGACGTCGGAAAAATTTTAATCGTAGACTTGAATCATGGAAGTAGAATATAACATTGGGCCGGAGAGTACCGTGTTAGATGATTGGTCGATGTGTTGGAGGATAGACTTCGTGTCATGAATTCAAGTATTGGGCCAGAAGAATTGGACATTGTGCTAAGATAATCGAATGTTATGAGAAGTCAATATACCAATTGTGCAATACGTTGAATGAGAGGATAATGTGTTGAAGGATCGAACGAAGTGTCGGAGATACCAATGACGTGCCGGACAACATAAGCTTCATGATTATGATTAAGTTTGGTTGAAGTTTAGAGTCCAATTGAGTCAATTTTGGGGTGTAACTATGCCAACTCAATTAAGAGTCCATTGGCCATGAGTTGGGAGTTGTTTTGGGCCAAGTGGATGGCCCATTCGGTCACCTATAAAAGGGCCAAGCAATGGGACCTCCCAAACATAACCTCTTATACTATGTCAAGCGGTGGTATTGCTAGACTAGGTGATGGTACCGTCAAACTGGATGGTGGTACCACCCAATGTCTGTTGGGAAATCTTGGGGTGACATCATATATGCAGCGGAAGAACAAAAAACAAAATCCCCTATTCCCAAAGAGATGTTCGTCGTCGTGCGAAGATTGGTGCACAAAAATCCGTGAAACTTAAAACTGCATATAGAGTAGATTGTGTTACCTAGGGAGATCGTATATCCCTGAATCCTTACAGATCTCTAGGAGAGGGTGAAGGAGGTCAAGCGTCCTCCTCTCTAGCGGTGATCCACATAGTAGGGCTACGACGACGCTCCTCAAAACTCTAGACTAGCTTTGAGGTGGAGAGAAAGAGGAGAATAGGAAAGACAACCAAAAGCTCTAGCCTATGAACCACTGAATCACTTCTATTTATAGAGGTCCCCTGTCAAACCCTAATGGATTCTCCGCTATTGGGTATTGGATCTGTATACAATTACCCAAGCCTCTTATATTAGTATATCTCTATCCATTAATCTCTCATGGGCTTTTATTGGATATCGTCCATGGGATCCAATAACTCAAGGGCTTATTGGATATCTAATAAGATAGGGGCTCCAGCGGATATCTCATATATAAACCTCTACTCATCGTAACGTATACTATATATGTATGACCCTCTAGGCCTAATATCGAGTGGGCTGTTAGTTATATCTTTCAGAACTCCTTCTAGCTCAGTGAATTATTATCTCCATAATAAGTCATTCAACTCATCGATTACGGATGTACTAGGCCACTACGCCGTAGTTCTCAGATGATACAAGGGAATCCAATTCATTGGACCTATCTATCCTCAATTACTGTGTACCTATAGTCCCTCATCCATCTAATATCCCAGAAACTATATACCGAGCATGGTGCTATCAGACTCATACGATTTTTACTCGAGTCTCGCTCTAATCGGATTCTCCCGGAGAACTCTTTCTCTCTCAATCCGAATGATCCTAGCCAGGGATTTGTCTAAGCAAGAACATATGGAATATTCCTCTCATGACGCCGAGAGTGGATGATCCTCTATCGACACTCAATAGCCCTCATAAGGTCGACTACCACTGTGTGTGTGTATCGACACTCAATAGCTCTCATAAGGTCGACTACCACTGTGTGTGTGTGTGTGTAACAAGTAATATAAAGTGATAAATGTCAAAATATAATAAGCAAAAAGACTGTATGTCAAGTCACACGTGTCATTACTCACGTGATTGGCTTGCTGGACACATATGACTAGTAGAAATCAAGGACGGAGCGGTGCAAGTTTGTGTGATACCAAAGGAAACTTGTGGGTATTATTTCTATAATTTCGAGGACCAAAAGATCTTTGTAGTTAAGAGAGCGATGTTCCTTGAGAAGAAACACATTCTTGGCAGAGACAGTGGGAGCATGATAGAGTTTAGCGAGGTTGGAGAACCTAGCTCAATCACGACTCTATAGCCCGAGTCTATTCAAGTACCTAATACATAAGTTCCAACTTTACGTATGTCCGGTAGAGTATCACATCCTCCTAAGAGATTTGTGGGATATATTAGAGGAGAGAATATTGAGGATATTGATCCTCAGACCTATTAGGAGGCTATTATGAGTATAGACTTTGGGAATGGGCAAGAAGCTATGAATTTTGAGATAGATTCCATGTACTCCAACAAGGTTTCGAACCTAGTTGCTACGCTCGAGGGTATTACACCCATCGATTGTAAGTAGATCTTTAAGAAAAAAATCAGAGTAGATGGAAAGGTAGAGACCTATAAAGCAAGGCTAGTGGCTAAGGGGTATCATCAAAGGTAAGGTGTTGACTATGATGAAACTTTCTCACCCATAGCAATGCTAAAATCAATCGGAATTCTATTGGCTATTACAATACACTATGATTATAAGATCTGATGGATAGATGTGAAAATCGTATTCCTTAATAGGAACCTCGAGGAGAAGGTTTATATGATATAACCCGAGGGATTCCTATCCAAGGACTACCCAGATAAGGTGTGTAAGTTGCTTAGATCCATTTATGGACTAATGCAAGCTTCCCAAAGTTGGAACATAAGATTTGATGAGGCAATCAGATCTTATGACTTCGTTAAGAATGAAGATGAGCCTTGTGTGTATAGGAAGATAAGTGAGAGCGCTATCACCTTTTTGGTGTTATATGTAGATGACATCATGATAATTGGGAATGATGTAGGAATGCTATCCATAGTAAAAACTTGTTATATGTGGATGACATCATGATAATTGGGAATGATGTAGGAATGACTTAGTTATCTAGACACTTTTCGATGAAGGACTTAGGGGAAGCAACATATATCTTGGGGATTTAGATCTATAGAGATAGATCCAAGAGGATGTTTGGCTTATCTTGTTAAGATCAGAGTAGCACTAAGAGGGGGGGGCGGGGTGAATTAGTGTAGCAGATTAAAACTTGTAAGTTTAATAACGAATTCATAAATATGAGGAGATTTCGTTTCGATAGTAACTTGAGTAGATGAAAACCGAAAGCTAGCAATAGTGTAAATAACAATTTCAAGAAAATAAGAACTTACATATTCAAGGAACACACCAATTTAAAGTGGTTCGGTCAAAATGACCTATATCCACTTGCGAAGCCTTCTTCGAAGAGGCTCCCAACTTCCACTAGCAAATCTCTTTGAAGGGGAAGGACACATACCCCTCTTACAACCTTTTATAGTGGTTCACACTTTTATAAATTTTTAATGAAAAAGAAGGAGATGAACACTCAAGCAATTGAAAACAAGACTTGCTAAAGACTTTGCTAAGGTTTTTTTTTTCTCAATCTATTGCTTCTCAAAAGTTGTATTCTCTGCTAAGAATTGATGGGTATTTATAGGCCCCAAGAGGATTCAAATTTGGGCTCCAAATTTTGAATTCTCTTGGGTTCCCGATGTTGGCAGTGCCACCGCCTATCAGTGTCTGACTCTAACAGTGTATTGGCGGTGCCACCGTCGGACCTCTCGGGTGTTGGGCGGTGCCATCATCCAGTCCGGTGGTACCATCGCCTGACCTTTACCGATCATTGGTTGGGCTTCAAATCTGGCCCAAACTAAGTCATATTTGGGCCCAGTTGGCCCATAACCAAGATATAGGATTATCCCTTAATCCTAACCCTAATTATATGTAAACTACACAACTGAAAACATAGTCTTAAGCAAGCTTTCAATCGACAAATGTCGAGTCTCCTTCCGGTGAGCTTTTCGGCGATCTTCCGGCGGACTTCCGATACACCTTCGGATTTCTTCCGGCAGACTCCCAATAGGCTCCTGATCTTGTGGCGAGTTCTGCGAGTAGCCGAGCCTTCTTGGTGAACTCCGCGAACCTTCGACGATCTCTTTGGCAGACTTCCGAAAACTCCGACAAGTCATCGATTTCTTCTCGGTTGGTTCCGGCAGCATCTCCGACGAATCTTCGAACTCTCAAACACCCATCGAACTTGACTATGGTATCCTTGCTTTATGTTTTCAGGCTATTGTAGTTAATCTTACATACTTAACTCAATAATATGGATTAGATCAATTAATCTATCAATTGATTTTATCATCAAAATCCAAGATTCAATAATCTCCTATTTTTTTATGATGACAATCAATTGATGACAGAGTTAAACATAACTCCCCCTATTTTTATGCCATCTTATGAGAAGATAAAAATACTTAAATTCAATCTCTTTGAATTGAAGCCTAAACCGATAAGTTCTATCCGTTGAACTTATCGTTATTCTCTATAAGCGTGAGCAAATACGAAACTTCGTATTTCTCATAATTTCTAACTATGAAAATCATTTTCAAGTCGAATGAAGACAAATATCATTTCAACAAGAGATGTGAACTTTCAGCATGAATCTCATAAATGTAAGGCATGATCAAGCAATCTAAAAACTTGCAATAATCTCAAGAAGTTTTGTGATTTATCATTTACACAGGCTCTTACTATTCAGATTGGTATAAAATTCATCAATCTTTTACTCATTCTTCTCGCATTAATACATGCTCTTGCAATTGATATAAGTCATGCTTTCGATGCATACAAGACATTTGCATTAACACAAGCTTCAATTGATATAAGTCATACTATCACATTGGCATATAATTCATCAATTTTTTTGCTCATTCTTCTCTCCCTTTGTCATCAACAAAAAGGAGATGAGACTTTTAAGCATACAATTTGTGATTGAAAATTCACCATGAAGATTGATCATTTGGCATTCATAAGATTATACAAAATTCAACATTCATCCAAAATTCATCTAAAAAAAATCACCATTTAACCAGAATTCATCTAAAAAAAAAAAAATCCAGCATTCATCTAGAGTTCATTCAACATTCATCTAGAATTCATTTAAAAAAAAAACAACTTTAATCCAGAATTCATTTCATAAAAAAAATCAGCATTCATCTAGAATGCATTTCAAAAATTCAGCTTTCATTCAAAATTAAAAAAGCATGGCTTTCATACAAAAGAAAGAAGATGACAAAACTTTAACTTGGCATTAAGAGTAATCATACAAGGATTGCATGTCAAGGTAACAGAATAAGAAGTCATATCGATTAACCCGTAGGAGGAAATCTATAGTTCTTATACATGACATCTATTTTTTGATTCATTTGCTGCAGTTCCTTTAAAATTTGAATTTGCTCTTGCTGTGATTTGAGTTGGTCTTGTTTTGATTTGATCTGATGTAATTCTGTCATAATGAGTTATTCAGAAGATGAATCAAGAGCTGAAGGTGCTGCACCAAAGGGACTAGGAGGAGGAGATTCATTTCCCCTACAAATTGGTGTTTCAGAGTGTTCTACTAGTGGGGGAATTGGATCAGTCCTTCTAGGTTGCCTAACCCATATACCATTGCTAAATGTGCACCTAAGTCTTTTTAGTAGATTTCTATTGATGGTGTTAAATCGATTAACTTGAATTGTTTCTTCATCAAGCGAGACACAAATATCATGGGCAAGTATTAATCGAGTAATTAACCCCTCATATGGTAACATAGTATCTTTAGCTATTAAAGTATCCAAAGCAATTATATTGTCCGGTTATAATCAAGTACATAGTGCTTAGCTCTATTTGACTCATTTCATCAAGATGAAATTGCTTGGGAAGTAGTATGCTAGTTATGATGTGACGAAGAATTTTAGAGTTAGTTATTCAGTTAAACCAATGATTCGTTATTGGAGCAGATAGCAACAAGCATTTCATCGGACATGCGTATTTTTTATTTTCCGATGGATTTACAAAGGGTAGTAAGTGCTCACAACTTTTGGGTATCATACTTGGGTTTGGATTTTTAAAGATAGTTTCTAAGGCTTCGGAGTAGATGCTCCGATTATATTTACATCCCATTTATTTCTAAAGTAATAGCCCCTATCCTTTTCAGAAATTCCAATTAGTTCACAAATAGTACTATCAAATATTCTAATTTGTGTTCCTAAAAGATAAGTACCTATGCTTTCGTTGTCCATAAATAAGTTTACATAAAATAGCCTAACTAACCTAGGATAAATTGGTTCATTGATTTGTAGGAGAGGTAAGGCATATAGATGTGCAAACCACCTAATGGGTTCTAGGTTTCCTAGTTCATCTAGATCAACATGTTTACCCTTATGTATAGTTCTTGTTTCAAAATTTGGAAATCTAAGAGCTACTTCTTTGGATCTAAAAAGATTTTGGTCATATGAATCTCCTTCAACCCTTTTACCTTTTGATCTTGTTGATCCCTTAGAAGCTATTATCTAGACAAGATGATGGATCAAGAATATGAAATTGTGAAGAGTAGGCAAAATAATGATAAGAGGAAGGACAAATTTTAGATTTTACCTTATGGAAAAATCCTTGAAGGATGGAGAGCTTGAACCAACAAGAATCCCTCTCCTAGGCTTCTAAAGGTTGGAATGAGGGTTAGAGAAGTTTTGAAGGAGTTGTGGGAGAGCTTGAACCAATTTCTCATGGGTTGGGGGCGGTTCCACCGTCGGCCCTAACCCCTCTTCTTATAAAGGGGATCTCGGGCAGTGCCACCGCCAATCCGAGCGGTGCCATCGCCTGGCGACCGAGCGCTCAGGCGGTGCTACCGTCGGTTCTGGCAGTGCCACCGCTGGCATGCCAAGGAAGAGAAAAAAATTTCTTTCCTCCCCCTTCTTGTTTTTCAGAGGTGTTTGATTCAAGATAGAATAGGATCTTGGGTTGCACTTTAATATGTCATTTGGAATCGAAAGAGAAGGAAGAAATCAAATCCACAAAAGAACGGAAAGAGGATGAAAAACTTTTCGGAAAATACATTCAAACAAGCTTATTCTCATAGACAATTTAACATACCTAGTTCCCTTCTAATAAAGTTAAATTGGTCTTCATTTAAAGCTTTTGTAAAGATGTCTACTAATTGATGCTTTGTATCAATAAACTCTAGAACGACATTATTGTTAAGGACATGATCGCATATAAAATGATGCCTAATGTTGATATGCTTAGTTCTAGAGTGTTGAATTAGATTTTTGGTAAGACATATGACACTTGTATTATGACATTTTATGGGAATATTTTTCAAGTAAATTCCATAGTCTTCTAATGTATTCTTCATTCAAACCACTTGTGCACAGCATGCACTTGCAGCAATATATTCAACTTCCGCCGTAGATAGTGCAATTGAGTTTTGTATCTTGGAAGTCAAAGAAACAAATGCATGTCCTAAAAATTGGCATATTCCGGATGTACTTTTTTTATCTATCCTGCATTCGCCAAAATCGGCATCTGCATTAAGCTATTAAATCAAATTTATCAGATTTCGGATACCACAATCCTAAATTGGGAGTTCCTTTAAGATATCTAAATATTCTTTTAACACTCTTAAGATGAGATAATTTATGATTAGATTGAAACCTAGTACAAAGTCCTACACTAAACATGATATCCGGTCTAGTCGCGGTGAGATAAAATAGACTACCTATCATTCCCCTATACGTTTTTTGATCGAAATTCTCACCATTTTCATCCATATCTAACTTAGTGGAAGTACTCATAGGAGTGTTTATCGCTTTTGAACCATCCATGTTAAATTGTTTTAACAAGTCTAATGTATATTTAGATTGATTAAGAAATATACCATCACTAAGTTGTTTAATTTGCAATCCTAAAAAGAAGGTTAACTCACCCATTAGGCTAATTTCAAATTCATGACTCATACACTTGGCAAATGATTCACATAGTGATTCATCCGAAGAACAAAAAATAATATCGTCAACATAAATTTTCACAATAAGAAAATTATTTTCAAGGTGTTTGATAAATAATGTAGTATCAACCTTGCCTTTGGTAAAATTATTTAAAATAAGAAAAGAACTAAACCTTTCATACCAAGCTCTAAGAGCTTGTTTCAAGCCATAGAGAGCCTTAGTCAATTTGAATACATGATTAGGAAGAAGATAATTTTCAAATCCGAGAGGTTATTCGACATATACTTCTTCGAAAATAAAACCATTCAAGAAGGCACTTTTGACATCCATTTGAAATAATTTAAAATTATTACTACTAGCATAGGCAAGGAGCATTCTAATGGCTTCTAATCTTGCCACAGGAGCGAAGGTTTCTTCGTAGTCGATACCTTCTTCTTGGTTGAAACCTTTGGCCACTAATCTAGCCTTGTTTCTAACCATGATACCGCATTCGTCTTGCTTGTTTCTAAAGACTCATTTAGTACCAATGACTAAATGATCACTAGGTCTAGGAACAAGCTTCCATACCTCATTCCTCTCAAATTGGTTCAATTCCTCTTGCATTGCAATGACCCAAGAATCATCTTTCAAGGCCTCGTCAATGCATTTAGGTTCGATTTGAGAAAGGAAGGCGGCGTTAGTACAAAAATTCTTAAAGAAAGAACGAGTTTGAACCCCTTTTGATGTATCTCTAAGAATTAGCTCTTTTGGATGAGCATCCACATACTTCCATTTCTTAGGTAAGGAAGAAGATGCATCTAAATTGCTATTTTGAGGAGGGGGTTCATTTAAATTTAAATTTTCAAAACCAATATCATCATCAAAATTATTTTTATTTAACTCAGAAATTTCATTAAAAACTATATGAATAGACTCTTCTATAACTAGGGTTCTTTTGTTAAAAACACGAAAAACCTTAGAAACAGAAGAGTAACCAAGGAAGATGCCTTCATCGAATTTGGCATCAAATTTTTCTAAAGCATCCTTTTCATTCAAAATAAAGCATTTGCAATCGAAAACTTTAAAATAAGAAATATTTGGTTTTTTGTTATTCCATAATTCATAGAGAGTTTTTGATAGAGACGGTCTTATTAGAACCCTATTCATGATGTAGCAAGCTGTATTCACGGCTTCGGCTCAAAAATACTTGGGTAGACTATGTTCATTCAACATAGTTCTTGCCATTTCTTGTAGGTTTCTATTTTTTATTTTAACTACTCCATTTTGTTGCAGATTTCTTGGAGTGGAGAAGTTGTGGTTATATCCATTAACTTTATAAAAACTTTGGAAGTCATGGTTTTGAAATTTGCCACCGTGATCACTCTGAATTGATGAAATCATGAAGCCTTTTTCGTTTTGAGTGAGTTTACAAAATTTAGAGAAACATTTGAAACAATCACTTTTGTGAGCCAAGAAATAGGTCCAAGTGTATCTAGTATAGTCATCTACAATTACAAAAGCATATTTGCTTCCTCCTAGACTTGTCATGTCAATTAGTCCAAATGGATTAATTGTAATGGTCTAGTGGTGCTAATTTGATTTTTTGGTTTGAAACTAGTTTTTATTTGTTTACCTAGTTGACACGCATCACATACTTTGTCCTTAACAAACTTCATATTGGGAATCCCTCGTACTAATTCTCTAGATGAGATCTTAGATATTAGTTTCATACTTGTATGGCCTAATCTCCTATGCTAAAGCCAAGCATCATCATTTAAAGCGGAGCACATTTCATTATTTAGTTCATCAAGGTTGATGATGTAGACATTATTTTGTTTTAAAACAATCATTGACAAGTTATTGTTTGGTTTTTCAATAATGCATGCATTAGATTCAAATCTAACGATGTAACCTTTATCACATAATTGACAAATACTTAAGAGATTATGTTTTAATCCATCAACTAGTAATACATCATCAATTGAAAAACATGATTTGTTACCTATGGTTCCCTTGCCAATGATTTTGCATTTGTTGTTATCTCCGAAGGTGACGTACCCTTCTTCTTTGCTAGTGAGAATAGAGAAATAAGATGGATCTCCAGTCATGTATCTTGAGCATCCACTATCAATATACCATATCTTGCTCCTAGCTTATGGGTTTGTCTACAAAAGAGGATGGTTTTTAGGTACTCATTTGATTTTGGGTACCTCAAAAATTGATCTACCAATTTTGTTATTCATCATTGAAGTATTTATAGTTCCTTTAGGAACCCATATCAACTTATATGGACTAATTTTCCTAAATGGACATTTGTAAGCAACATGTTCGGATTTACAACAAAAGTTACATTTCAAACAAGGTGAAACGTGTAATGTGGGTCCTTTAATGAAAGTGGTAGGATTTTGGTAAGATCCTCTCATAAAATCAATTCCACTTCTATTTGCAATATGACCCTTGTTTGTAAGGATCGTGTCCAATCCCTTGCTATGGACCTTAAACTTGTTTAAGGTCTTTTTAAGTAGCAAATTTTTATTTTTTATTGCTTCTAAGTGTTCACACTTAGAGCATGGAGGAGTTTGAAGACTATCAAGCTTATTTTGTAGTAAGACATGCTCTTTCTTTAAAAAATTAAACTTTTTACTAATAGTTCTACACTCATCAAATAATTCATGAAAAGCGATAGAAAGTTCATCGAAAGATAAATCTTCATTAATTAAATCACATACCTCTTCTCCTAAAGCCATTAGCGCAAAGTTTGCCTCATCTTTGTTGCTAGCTTCTTCACTTTCTGAATCACTTGAATCGTCCTAAGTCGCTTTTAAAGCTTTCTTCTTTTTCGGTTGCTTCTTCTTGGCTTGGGGGCATTCATTTTTGAAGTGCCCCGGCTTCTTACATTCGTAGCATATTACTTGGTCATTTTTATGTTTAAGTTTATTTTTGATGTTATTTTTAAATTTGTTCTTTCTTATAAATTTTTAAAATTTTTGAGTTAAAAGTGCAATGTCATCATCACTATCATCATCACTTGATGTTCCTTTCAGGCGCTCTTCTTGTGATGTAAGCGCCATATCCTTCCTGTTCTTTGGAAGAGGGTTTTCGAGCTCTTCATGAGTATGACATGTCATTTCGTAGGTCATTAGAGACCCAATAAGTTCTTCAAGAGGAAATGTTTTAAGGTCCTTGGCTTCTTGAATGACCGTAACTTTTGGATCTCAACTTTTTAGAAGGGATCTTAAGATTTTAGTTACTAGTTCAAAGTTAAAAAAATCTTTACTAAGAGCTTTGAGTCCATTGATGACATCCGTGAAATGAATGTACATGTCTCCGATGGACTCACTTGGTTTCATTCGGAAAAGTTCGTAAGAGTGCACAAGAATGTTGATTTTAGACTCTTCCACTCGGCTAGTGCCTTCATGAGTGACCTCAAGCGTTCTCCAAATATCAAAAGCCGAATCACAAATTGAAATGCGATTAAATTCATTTTTGTATAATGGACAAAACAAGACATTCATAGCCTTTGCTTTTAAAGCAAAAACTTTCTTCTTCGATTCATCCCATTCGCTTATTGGAAGAGAAGATTTTTTAAATCCATTTTCGACAATAGTCCAAAGCTTGAAATCTATGGAAATGAGGAAGATCCTTATACGAGTTTTCCAATACGTGTAATCTAACCCATTAAATATTGGTGGACGTGTAATAGAATGACCCTCATGCATGCTGGAGTAAGCCATCTCTCTTGGGTATTAAACCAAATATGGGAGTGAGCCTAGCTCTGATACCAATTGTTAGGATCGGAGTGGCACTAAGAGGGGGGGGGGTGAATTAGTGCAGCGGATTAAAACTTATAAGTTTAATAATGAATTCGTAAATACGAGGAGATTTCGTTTCGATAGTAACTTGAGTAGATGAAAACCGAAAGCTAGCAGTTGTGTAAATAACAATTTCAGGAAAGTAAGAACTCACACATTCAAGGAACACACTAATTTAAAGTGGTTCGGTCAAAATGACCTATATCCACTTGCGAAGCCTTCTTCGAAGAGGCTCTCAACTTCCACTAGCAAATCTCTTTCAAGGGGAAGGACAAATACCCCTCTTACAACCTTTTACAGTGGTTCATACTCTTACAAATTTTTAACGAGAAAGAAGGAGGTGAACACTCAAGCAATTGAAAACAAGACTTGCTAAAGACTTTGCTAAGGTTTTGTTTTTTCTCAATCTATTGCTTCTCAAAAGTTATATTCTCTGTTGAGAATTGAGAGGTATTTATAGGCCCCAAGAGGATTCAAATTTGAGCTCCAAATTTTGAATTCTCTTGGGTTCCCAATGCTGGCGGTGCCACCGCTTGTCAGTATCTGACACTGACAGTGTACTGGCGGTGCCACTGCCCAGTCCAGCGGTGCCACTACCGAACCTCTCGGGTGCTGGGCGGTGCCATCGCCCAATCTGACGGTACCACCGCCCGATCCTCGGGTTCTGGGCGGTGCCACCACCCAGTCCAACGGTTCCACTGCCCGACCTTTACAGATCATTGGTTAGGCTTCAAATCCGGTCCAAACCAAGTCATATTTGGGCCTAGTTGACCCTAGCTAGGATATAGGATTATCCCTTAATCCTAACCCTAATTACATGCAAACTACAGAAATGAAAACATAATCCTAAGCAAGCTTTCAACCGGCAAATGTCGAGTCTCCTTCCGGCGAGCTTTCCGGCGATCTTTCGGTGGACTTCCGATACACCTTCAGATTTCTTCTAGCGGACTCCCAATAGGCTCCCGATCTTGTGGCGAGTTCTATGAGTAGCCAAGCCTTCTTGGTAAACTTCGCGAACCTCCAACGATCTCTTTGGCAGACTTCCGAAAACTCCGACAAGTCCCTGATTTCTTCTCGATTGGTTCCGGCAGCATCTCCGACGAATCTTCGGACTCTCAAACACCCATCGAACTTGACTCTGGTCCTTGCTTTATGTTTTCAAGCTATCGTAGTTAATCTTGCATACTTAACTCAATAATATGGATTAGATCAATTAACCCATCAATTGATTTTATCATCAAAATTCGAGATTCAACATATCCTAGTCTAGGTACATAGACACTATTGTCAAAAGGTTTGACATAAAAAATTCCAAGAGAGGTCTCATACTGATGAGACATGAGATATCGCTTTCTACGAGTATGTCCTCAAAGACTCTTGAAGAAAGGGCGAACATGGACAGGATACCCTATACATCAGCAATAGGGTCTATCATGTATGTCATGCTATGTACCAGGCCTAATATAGCAGATGCTTTGAGTGTTACAAGTAGGTGTCATGTAAATTCAGGCTTGGAGCACTAGAAAACAGTAAAGTGTATCCTTAAGTACTTAAGAAGGATTAAGAATCTTTTACTAGTATATGGAGGTAGTAGCCTCAGGGTTGAAGGCTACACGGACTCGAGTTTTTAGTCTGATGTCGATGATAGCAAGTCAAATTCGGGGTATGTGTACACCTTGAATGGAGGGGTAGTGTGTTGAAAAAGTTTCAAGCAAGATACTACTACTGACTCGACCATAGAGGCGGAGTACATTGCTGCAGTAGAGGCAGCAAAGGAGGGAGTCTGGATGAAGAAGTTCATCATAGATCTGGGAGTTGTGTCGTGTAACGAGGAGGTGATTCCCTTATATTGCGATAACTATGGGGTGATTACTCAAATAAGGAAACCCGAGTCTCATCAGAAGTGTTCTGAGGAGGTTTCAACTTATTAGAGATATCATGACCTGAAGAGATATAATAGTGGAAAGAGTCTCATTCAAAGATAACATTATAGATCTACTAACAAAGCTGTTGTCTCAGATTATCTTTGAGCATCATAGGGGTCTGATGGGGATCAGACACATAGGTGATTGGTTTTAGGTTAAGTGGGAGATTGCTAGTCATATGTATCCTACAAGCCAATCACGTAGTGATGGCATGTGTGACTTGACACAGTTTTTTTGCTTATTATATTTTGATATTTATCACTTTATATTAACTATTACATATATGCATGTATATATTTTGATATCCTTGGATCTGTGCAATAGGAATTGGATTGTGATGAGATCACGATAATGAGATCGATTCACCTTTAAACACAGATCCTAAATACTCCTAGTCATAGGTTACTCGAGAGGGACATTCAGATAACTGGACAGACTAGTATGTTGTATACCCATTCATATGATGGATGCAGCTGGTCTCATAGCTGCTCGTGTGGGGACACTAGGGATATAATACAAGTGCTCATTGGGGAATGAGTTCAATGATTGATCCACTTACGAAATGCTGGATGGTTGATGATGAATTATTGTCAGACAGCGATTCCGTGGTCCCATTGGTGTATCTGATTTTTAGATTTGAGACACTAAGGATGTCCTATATGAGTGCTCCACTCTTTGATACCAAACTTATAGGTTTGTATGTCCTAGATCTAGCACAACCGGTCTTCGGGAGTGGTAGTCAACCTTATGAGGGCTATTGCATGTTGATAGAGGATCATCCACTCTCACTGTCATAAGAGGAATGTCTCATTTATTCTTGCTCAGATAAATCCCTGGCTAGGGTCATTCGGATTGAGAGAGTAAGAGTTCTTTGGGAGAATCCGATTAGAGTAAGACTCGAGTAGAAACTGTATGGGTTTAACAGCACCATACCCGGTGTACGATCTTTGGGATATTAGGTAGATGAGGGACTATAGGTACATGATAACTAAGGATATACAGGTCCAATAGATTAGATTCTCCTATGTCGTTTGGGGATTATAGTGTAGTGGCCTAGTACGTCCATAGTCAATGAGTTGAGTGAATTATTATGAAGATAATAATTCTCTATATCAGAATGAGTTATGATAAGTATGACTCATGGTCAGCTCGATATTGGACCTAGAGGGTCACACACATATAGTAGGCATTGTGATGAGTAGAGGTTCGAATATGAGATATCCACCAGAGTCCCTATCTTATTGGATATCCAATAAGCCCCTGAATTATTAGATCATATATATAAGATCCAATAAGAACCCATGAGAGATTATTGGATAGAGATCCACTATTCTAAGAGGCTTGGGTAATTGGATGGAGATCCAATACCCAATAGGGGAGGATCTATTAGGGTTGAGTTGATAAGGGACCTCTATAAATAGGAGGGATTTAGTGGTTCATAAGCTAGAGCCTTTGCTTGCCTCTCCTATTCTCCTCCCCCTCTTCATCTCAGAGTAGGCTTGGAGTTTTGAGGAGCATTGTCGCAACCCTACTGTGTGGATCACCGCTAGAGAGGAGGGTGCTTAACCTCCTTCACCCTCTCTTAGATTTCTGTAGGGATACAGGAATATACGATCTCCCTAGGTAACATAATCTATTATATACATAGTTTTAAGTTTCATGGATTTTTATGCACCAATCTTCGCACAACGACAAACATATATTTGGGAATTGGGGATTTTGTTTTCTATTCTTCCGCTGCGCATGTGATGTCGCCCCCAAGATTTCCCAACACAAGAGAGATGGCTTTTTCCGATAATCTAGAGGGTCCCTCTATCATTTATCCTCCTATACTCAATAGGACGGACTATACTTTTTGAAAAATATGTATGAGAGTTTTCTTACTATCTATTAATTTTGATATATAGAATATCATTGAAAATAGTTTTCAAAAGTTTTCTAATCCAATGAACGAATGGAATGATTTGGAGAAGAAAACTTTTCTTTAAATGCTAGAGCTATGAATACTCTATTTTACGCTTTAGACAAAAATGAGCTTAATTATATTTCGATTTGTAAAACCATACATGACATTTGGCACACTCTTGAAATTACATATAAAGACACAAATAAAGTTAAAGTGTCTAAAATAAATCTTTTGATGCATGATTTTGAAATGTTTTGAATGAAACTAAGTGAAACTATTATTGACATATACACCTGTTTTACGAATGTCGTTAATAATTTAAAAGCTCTTTAGCAAATGTTTTTCGAATCTTGAACTCGTTAATAAAGTTTTATGATCTCTTTCTAAAAATTGGGATTCGAAAGTAATTATAATACAAGAGGCAAAGCACTTCAATAATTTTTCACTGGAAGAACTCATCGGTTCATGAATAATATATGAAATAACTTCTGTGACCCATGACGAACTTGAGAACAATCTTCGAAAGAATAGAAATGATTGGACACTTAGAACAAAAGAAAACTACTTGAGCAAAAGCTCAAGTGATGATGACTTTGAACTTCTCATAAGTAAATTTAAAATATTCATAAAACAAGAATCAAAAAATAAAAATATACTTCAAAAGAAGAAGCTGCGAAAGAAAAAGAAAGTATTCAAGATAACTTGGGATGAATCGAGTATATTCGAAGACAAAGAGTAAACCGACAAAGTTAAAGTGGCGAACTATGCATTAATGGTTTTCAACGACAAGGTAAATGACTCAACTGAAACTCCTTTACCTTATAATGAATTACTTGATACTTTTCATGATTTATTTGATAAATTTAAATTATTTGGTAAAAATTATAAATTATTAAAAAAATATCATGCTTCTCTTTCTAATGAATTTAAAAAATTAAAAAATGAGCATGATAATTATATGTTAAGCTTTTGCACTAAATGTGAAGAGTTGAATTCATGCAAAAAGGATAATTTGTTATTACAACAAAACGTTAGATAAATTTAACATTGGTAGCAAATATTTAAAAATGATTCTTGCTAATAAGAGTCTTGTTTGTAGAAAAGAAAAAATTGACTTTGTGAGTAGTAACACTCAACAAAAGCCAACAGCATTTATTAAAGGACCCACATTAAATGTTTTACTTGAAAACAAATATAATTTTTATGGTAGATACGGTCATTTTACATATAAATGTTCATTTGAAAGATATGACTTACATAAATTAGTTTGGGTTCATAAAGGAATCATAAATGATATTATGTCAAAAAACAGGATAGGTGTTGAATCTCGAATTTTGATGATAAAATCAATTGATGGGTTATTTGATCTAATCCATATTATTGAGTTAAGTGTGCAGGATTAACTACGATAAACAGAAAACACAAAGCAAGAATACCGGAGTCGAGTTCGATGAACGTTTAAGAGTTCGATGAATCGTCGGAGATGCTGTCGGAACCAATCGAGAAGAAATCGGGAACCTGTTGGAAGTTCACCGAAGAGATCGTCGGAGGTTCGCAGAGATCACCGAAAGTCTCAGCTACTCTTTTTAAAGTCATCACAAGTTCGAGAGCGTGCTTGGACCCCGTCGAAGGAAGTTCGCCTGGAAAGCTCGTCGGAACAAAACTTGACGTTCATGGTTAATAAATTGCTTAAGATGTGTTTTGTTATGTAGTTCACTTGTAATTAGGATTAGGATTAAGAAGATAAGCCTATATCCTGGTTAGGGGCCAAAAGTCAGATTTGGTTTGGGCTAAAGGAAAGCCAAACCAAGTGAATCGGAGAGAGCGGTATACCGCCAAAAGACCCGAAAGTGTTTGGGCGGTGACACCTCCTCGAGTCAAGCAGTGGCACCTTAACCGCTTAGCTGAATGGGCGGTGGCACCACCAAAGATCGGAACCCAAAGAGGATTTGAATTTTGGAGCCCAAATCTTGGAGCCCAAATTTGAATCCTCTTGAGGCTTATAAATACCCCTCAAATCTCAAATGAGATTACAACCTTTTGAGCAGCAAGAGTTTGAGAGAAAAATCTTAGAAAAGTGTTAGCTTTCTTTCTTTTCAATTTGCTAGTGTTCACCTCATCTCTTCTCGAAAATCTGTAAGAGAGTGAACCGCTTGTAAAGAGTTGTAAGAGGGGTATTTACCCTTCCATTTCAAGAAGCTTGCTAGTGGAAGGTGGGAGCCTCATCAAAGAGGGGCCTCGCAAGTGGAGTAGGTCATTTGACCGAACCACTCTAAAATCGGCGTGATCTGTGGTTTTATGTTTCATTACTGTTATTTATATTATTGCAAATCTTCTTATATGCTCTGGTTCCCTATTACTTTTGCTTTTTGCTTTGCATATTTAAGAATACGCCTTCAAGATTAAACTTGTCAAGTTCCGCTCTCTTCATACAAAAGATTTTTTTTACAAAACCGTTTTTATCCACTGCACTAATTCACCCCCCCCTTCTTAGTGCTGCTCCATCCTAACAATTGGTATCGAGCGAGGTTATCTCTCATATTTGGTTTAAAACCCAAGAGAGATGGCTTACTCCGGCATGCAAGAGGGCCATTCTATCACTCGTCCACCTATGTTTAACGGGTCGGATTACACGTATTGGAAGACTGGGATGAGGATCTTTCTTATTTCTATGGATTTCGAGCTTTGGACTATTGTTGAAAACGGATTTCAAAAATCTTCTCTTCCATGAGCGAATGGAATGAATCGAGAAGAAGGTTTTTGCTTTAAATGCAAAGGCTATGAATGCCTTGTTTTGTGCACTAGACAAAAAACGAATTTAATCGTGTTTCAATTTGTGATTCGGCTTTTGATATTTGGAGAACTCTTGAGGTCACTCATGAAGGCACTAGCCGAGTGAAAGAGTCCAAAATCAACATTCTTGTGCACTCTTACGAACTTTTCCCGAATGAAACCAAGTGAGTCCATCGGAGACATGTACACCCGTTTTACGGATGTCATCAATGGACTCAAAGCTCTTGGTAAAGATTTTACTAACTTTGAACTAGTAACTAAAATCTTAAGATCCCTCCCTAAAAGTTGGGATCCAAAAGTTACGGCCATTCAAGAGGCCAAAGACCTTAAAACATTCCCTCTTGAAGAACTCATTGGGTCTCTAATGACCTACGAAATGACATGTCAAGCTCATGATGAGCTCGAGAACCCCCTTCCAAAGAACAGGAAGGATATGGCACTCAAATCACAAGAAGACCACTTGAAAGGAACATCAAGTGATGAGGACAGTGACAATGACATTGCACTTTTGACTCAAAAATTCAAAAAATATTTAAGGAAGAACAAATTTAAAAATAATACAAAAAATAAATTTGAACAAAAGAAGGACCAAGTAATTTGCTATGAATACAAAAAACCGGGACACTACAAGAACGATTGCCCTCAAGCCAAAAAGAGAACACCAAAGAAGAAGGCGCTCAAGGCAACATGGGATGACTCAAGCACATCCGAAGAAGAGGAGTCCAACACCGAGCAAGTTGCTCACTACGCCCTAATGGCCTTCGAAGAAGAGGTAACGGATTTAATTAATGCAGATTTACCTTATCATGATTTATTAAATGCCTTCCATGAGTTATTTGATGAATGTAAGACAATTAGTAGAAAATACAAATTGCTAAGAAAGGAGCATGATAGTCTTACATGTGCTTTTGATAAATTAAAAACTGAATATCATGATTGTCTAGCTTCATGTGTTAAATGCCATGATTTAGAAACTCTCCAAAATGAGAACTTAGTACTTAAGGACACCTTGAAGAAATTCGAGGTCGGTAGCAAGTCCTTAAACATGATCCTTACAAATAAGGGTCACGTTCCTAAAAGGAGGGAATCGGATTGTGAGAAGTACTCACCAAAATCCAACCACCTTCGTTAAAGGTCATATCTTACATGTTCAACATCAAAGCAATTGCAACTTTTTGTTGCAAATATGGACATATAACTTACCAATGTCCATTCAAGAAAATTAGTCCCAACAATTGATTTGGGTTCCTAAAGGAACCATGATCAAGTCTATGCAACATGGTAAACAAGTTAGATTAGTTTTGAGGCACCCAAAAGTAAATGGGTACCTAAAAATAATTCCTTCTTGTAGAAACATACACCATCACATGCTAGGAGCAAAAGATGGTATCTTGATAGTGGATGCTCAAGGCATATGACCGAGATCCATCCCAATTCACCAAGCTCACTAGCATGGATCGAAGGCTATGTCACCTTCGGAGACAACAACAAAGGCAAAATCATTGGCAAGGGAACCATAGGTAATAAATCAAGTTTTTCCATTGATGATGTGTTACTAGTTGATGAATTAAAACATAATCTATTGAGCATTAGTCAATTATGCGATAAAGGTTATATCGTTAGATTTGAATCAAATATGTGCATTATTGAAAACCAAATCATAACGTGACTATGATTGCTTTAAAACAAAAATAATGTCTATACCATCAATCTTGATGAACTTAGTAATGAAATGTGTTTCTCCTGCCATAAATGATGATGCTTGGCTTTGGCATAGAGATTAGGCCATGCAAGCATGAAAACAATATCTAAAATCTCATCTCAAGAATTAGTACGAGGGATTCCGAATATAAAGTTTATTAAAGATAAGGTATGCGATGCATGTCAACTAGGGAAACAAATAAAAACAAGCTTCAAACCAAAAAATCAAATTAGCACCACTAGACCGTTACAATTGATCCATTTGGACTTATTTGGACCAATTGATACAACAAGTCTAGGTGGAAGCAAATATGCTTTTGTGATTGTGGATGACTACTCTAGATACACTTGGACCTATTTCTTAGCTCACAAAAGTGATTGTTTCAAGTGTTTCTCTAAATTTTGTAAACTCACTCAAAACGAAAAAGGGTTCATGATTTCATCAATTCGGAGTGATCATGGTGGCGAATTTCAAAACCATGACTTCCAAAATTTTTGTGAAGTAAATGGAAATAATCATAACTTCTCCACTCCGAGAAATCCCCAACAAAATGGAGTAGTTGAAAGAAAAAATAGAAACCTACAAGAAATGGCAAGAACTATGTTGAACGAACATAGTTTACCTAAGTATTTTTGGGCCGAAGCCGTAAATACGGCTTGCTACATCATGAATAGAGTCCTAATAAGACCTTCCTTATCAAAAACTCCCTATGAATTATGGAATAACAAAAAACCAAATATTTCCTATTTTAAAGTTTTTAGTTTGTAAATGCTTTATTTTAAATGAAAGGGATGCCTTAGGAAAATTTGATGCAAAAATCCGATGAAGGCATCTTTCTTGGTTACTCTTCCGTTTCAAAGCTTTTCGGTTTTAATAAAAGAACCTTAGTAATTGAAGAGTCTATTCATGTAGTTTTTTAATGAAGTCTCAAATTGTAAGAAAAATGATTTTGATGATGATCTTGGTTTTGATAATTTGAATTTAAATGAACCCCTCCTCAAAATAGCAACTTGGATGCACCTTCTTCCAAATTTCCTTACCTAAGGAATGGAAGTATATAGATGCTCATCCAAAGGAGCTAATTATAGGGGATACATCTAAAGGGGTTCAAACTCGTTCCTCTTTCAAGAATTTTTTATGCTTAATGTTTTTCCTCTCTCAAATTGAACCTAAGTGCATTGACGAGGCCATAAAAGATGATTTTTGGATTATTGCAATACAAGAGGAACTGAATCAATTTGAGAGAAACAAGGTGTGGGAGCTTGTTCCTAGACCTAGTGACCATTTAGTCATTGGTACTAAGTGGGTCTTTAGAAACAAGCAAGACGAAAATGGTATCGTGGTTAGAAACAAGGCTAGATTAGTGGCCAAAGGTTTCAACCAAGAAGAAGGTATCGATTACGAAGAAACCTTCGCTCCCATGGCTCGATTAGAAGCCATAAGGATGCTCCTTGCCTATGCTAGTAGTTATAATTTTAAACTATTTCAAATGGATGTCAAAAGTGCCTTCTTGAATGGTTTTATTTCCGAAGAAGTATATGTCGAACAACCTCCCGAATTTGAAAATTCTCTTCTTCCTAATCATGTATTCAAATTGACTAAGGCTCTCTATGGCTTGAAACAAGCTCCTAGAGCTTGGTATGAAAGGCTTAGTTCCTTTCTTATTTTAAATAATTTTACCAAAGGCAATGTTGATACTACATTATTTATTAAACATTTTGAAAATAATTTTCTTATTGTACAAATTTATGTTGACGATATTATTTTTGGCTCTTCGGATGAATCACTATGTGAATCATTTGCCAAATCTATGAGTCATGAATTCAAATGAGTTTAATGGGGAATTAACTTTCTTTTTTAGATTACAAATCAAACAACTTAAGGATGGTGTATTTCTCAACCAATCTAAATATACATTAGAATTGTTAAAACGATTTAACATGGATAATTCAAAAGCAATAAACACCCCTATGAGTACTTCGACTAAGTTAGATATGGATGAAAATAGTGAAAACTTCGATCAAAAAACATACAGGGGAATGATAGGTAGTCTACTCTACCTTACCGCCACTAGACCAGATATCATGTTTAGTGTAGGACTTTGTGCAAGGTTTCAATCAAATCCTAAACTATCTCATCTTAAAAGTGTTAAAAGAATATTTAGGTATCTTAAAGGAACTCCAAATTTAGGTTTATGGTATCCAAAATCTGAAAAATTTGATTTAATAGCTTACGCGGATGCCGATTTTGGCGGATGTAGGATAGATAGAAAGAGTACATCCGGAACATACCAATTTTTAGGACATGCACTTGTTTCTTGGACTTCCAAGAAACAAAATTCAGTAGCACTATCTACGGCGGAAGCCAATACATTGCTTTGAAAGTGCATGCTGTGCAAAGTTGTTTGGATGAAAAAAATACATTGGAAGACTATGGAATTCACTTTAAAAATATTCCCATAAAATGTGATAATACTAGTGCCATATGTCTTACTAAAAATCCAATTCAGCATTCTAGAACTAAGCACATCGACGTTAGGCATCATTTCATACTGTGATCATGTTCTTAACAATAATGTTGTTCTAGAATTCATCGACCGCAGAAGCATCAATTAGTAGACATATTCACAAAAGCCTTGAATGAAGACCAATTTGAATTCATTAGAAGGGAATTAGGCATGTTAAATTGTCCCTAAAATGAGCTTCACGAAAAAATGACTCGTCCTTTTCCTTTCTTTCAGAGATTTGATTTCTTCTTTCTTCTTCACTTCAAAATGATCCATTAAAGTATAACTTATTATCTTGAGGGAAGCAAACAAAAGGGGAAGAGGAAGAAAAATTTTTTCTTTCCTCCACGGATGCCAGGTGGTGGCACCGCCAGATTCTGCGGGATTGCACCACTGAAGGCCTTCGGGCCAGGCGGTGACACCGCTTCGGTTTGGCGGTGGCACTGACCGAAATTACCCTTATTAACCCGAGGGGTTAGGGCCGGCAGTGACACCGCCCCCAACCCGAAGGAAGCTCTCCAAACCCTCTCCTATTTCCTCTAACCCTCATTCTGCCTCTTAGAAGCACTGGGGAAGGTTTCTTGGTGGTCCAAGCCTTCCATCTCTCCGCATAATCTCCATAAGGTAACACTTGAAATCCTTCTTTTTGATATCTCATTCCCTCTTTTCCTTTCTCCTTCCTTTGCTTATTTTTCACAATTTCATCATCATCTTGTCTAGATAATGGCTCCTAAGAGATCAAAAGGAAAAAGGATTGAAGGAGATTCATTTGACCATGATCTTTTCCGATCAAAAGAGGTAGCCCTTAGTTTTCCAAAATTTGAAAGACGAGGTATCCATAAGGGAAAATATGTTGACTTGGATGAACTAGAAGACTTAGATCCCATTAGGTATTTTGCACACCTAGAAGCTCTACCACTACTGCAACTAGATGAACCAATCTATCCGCGATTAGTTAGATTGTTCTATACCAACCTATATGAGGACAATAATAGCCTAAGCACTTACCTTCTAGGAACACCCATTAGAATATTTGACAACACCATTTGTGAGCTAATTGGCATAACTGAAAAAGATAGAGGATGCTATTTTAAAGGTAAATGGGACGCCAACTCAATAGGAGCAACCTATACCGCCGTAGAAACAATCTTTGCAAATCCAAACCTTGACTTCCTACCCAAGAGCTGTGAACACTTACTGCCTTTCAACGCTAAAATTCTTCATCACATTATCACAAGCATCATATTCCCCAAACAATTTCATCTTGACGAGATAAGTCAAATTGAGATGAGTACCATGTATTGGATTATGACCCGGTCGGGATAATTGTTTTGGGTACTCAATTCGCAACGATGCAGGATATTATGGGCAAAGATACTATTCTGCCATATGGGAGGTTAATCACTAGATTTCTTCATGCCTATGACATTTGCATCCCACCCAGATGAAGAATCTATTCAAAATGATAAATATAACATAATAAATAAAAACCTCAATGAAAGACTTAGGTGCACCTTTAGCAATGACATATGGGTTAGGCACCTAGAAGGACGGATCCAATTCCTCCACAAATAGAACACCCCGAAACACCAATTCTTTTGGGAAATGAATCTCCTCCTCCTAGTCCTTTTGGCAAAGAAGCACCTTCACTCCTATTTCCTCCTCAAAGATCGCATTATGGCAGAACTGTCTCGATCAAATCACAAAGAAGAACATATTCAAAATCAACAAGTTGAAATTTTGAAGACACTACGACAACTGAATGAAAAAATGGATATCATGTATCAGCATTGTGGATTACCTCCTAAGGATTAAACTGATGTATCTTTTAATTCTGTTCTGTTTGCTTTTAACAACAAGTTTGTCATCGATTAAACGATAACTGATCCTTCCTTTTAGATAACTACTGGTATCTTTTAAGTATGTTTTGATCTGCATGATTTCTTTTGGATAAAGTATTTCTGGCAAATTTCAATGATAAACCTTGTTAAATGCTATTTTTTTCGATGGCTAATATCCTTTTGTTGATGACAAAGGGGGAGAAGTGATGACCTACACCATAATGATAGCATAACTTATATGGATTACAAAAACTTGTGTGATATGATTGACTTATATGCCTTGCAAAATCCATGAAAATATCACAAGATTGATTATATTGAAAGCATGCCATACATCTAAATCATAAAATATATATTGAAAATCTTTATCTTCTATCGTAGAAAAATTTGTCCCTTTTCATTTAACTTATGATTTTCATAGAAGTTTTGTATTCACTATTGTTTAAAGAGGATCACGATAAGCTCTATGGTTAGAACTTATCGGGTTATGCTTGAATCCAATGGAATGGAATTCAAGTGGTTTTTATCTTCTCATAATATGGCATATAGATAGGGGGAGTTATGTTTAACTTCGTCATCAATTGATTGTCATCATCAAAAAGGGGGAGATTGTTGAATCTCGGATTTTGATGATAAAATCAATTGATGGGTTATTTGATCTAATCCATATTATTGAGTTAAGTGTGCAGGATTAACTATGATAAACAGAAAACACAAAGCAAGAATACCGAGTCGAAGTTCGATGAACGTTTAAGAGTTCGATGAATCGTCGGAGATGCTTTGTCCGAACCAATCGAAAGAAATCGGGAACCTGTTGGAAGTTCACGAAGAGATCATCGGAGGTTCGCAGAGAGATCACCGAGAAGTCTCAGCTACTCTTTAAAAGTCATCACAAGTTCGAGAGCGTGCTTGGACCCCGTCGAAGGAAGTTCGTCGGAAAGCTCGTCGGAACAAAACTTGACGTTCGCGGTTAATAAATTGCTTAAGATGTGTTTTGTTATGTAGTTCACTTGTAATTAAGATTAGGATTAAGAAGATAAGCCTATATCCTGGTTAGGGGCCAAAGTCAGATTTGGTTTGGGCTAAAGGAAAGCCAAACCAAGTGAATCGAGGAGAGCCAAAGGCGGTGGCATCGCCCAAAGACTGAAAGGGGGGCGGTGACACCTCCTCGAAAAATGGCTGATGTACCGGCTATTGGCGGTGGCACCACCAAGATCGGAACCCAAAGAGGATTTGAATTTTGGAGCCCAAATCTTGGAGCCCAAATTTGAATCCTCTTGAGGCCTATAAATACCCCTCAAATCTCACCGAGATTACAACCTTTTGAGCAGCAAGAGTTTGAGAGAAAAAAATCTTAGAAAAGTGTTAGCTTTCTTTCTTTTCAATTTGCTAGTGTTCACCTCATCTCTTCTCGAAAATCTGTAAGAGAGTGAACCGCTTGTAAAGAGTTGTAAGAGGGTATTTACCCTTCCATTTCAAGAAGCTTGCTAGTGGAAGGTGGGGAGCCTCATCGAAGAGGGGCCTCAAAGTGGAGTAGGTCATTTGACCGAACCACTCTAAAATCGGCGTGATCTGTGGTTTGCGTTTCATTACTGTTATTTATATTATTGCAAATCTTCTTATATGCTCTGGTTCCCTATTACTTTTGCTGCGCATATTTAAGAATACGCCTTCAAGATTAAACTTGTCAAGTTCCGCTCTCTTCATACAAAAGATTTTTTACAAAACCGAAGTTTTTATCCACTGCACTAATTCACCCCCCCCTCTTAGTGCTGCTCCGATCCTAACAATAGGTAGATCTAACCATGAGGGAACCAAAGTCAAACGGGTATCTAAAGGAAACTCACCTTTCTTGTAGACATTTCTACGATCAAAAGCTAGGATCAAAAATAAAATTTTGATAGTGGATGCTCAAGGCTTATGACCGGAGATCCAACACACTTCACAAAGCTCATTAGCCGAAATAAAATGATTTTAATTGAAGATGATTTATGTTTAATGAAACCATGCTTGATAATTTAATGATGTAATAATGTAATGATGATTTGAAGTAATAATGATTTGAAGTAATGATGATTTGAAATTATGCTTAATGAGTTTATATTTTAAAATTATATATGATAATTTTTGTGATTTATAGCTTATTGATCTTGATGATTTTTGTAATAATTTTTTGTTTTTTGGTTTTAAACAATAATGCATGAATTTGGCATAAAAGACAAAGGCATGCTTGTATAAAATAAATCAAATAAATTGAAATACATAAAAAGGGAATACATTTTTGTTGAAAATATCTCTATCTCTATCTTATCGAGTGTTCAATAAGAGATTAATGAATCTATTTGTGTTTTTTTTATGAATCTCTTAAAATATGAAAGTGATTTTGATGATTTAAATTGAATGAGTTTTATCCAAATCATGATCTTGATTTCTCAATTTTGATACTTGAGATTTTTTTTGTGAATCAAGATATCTTATTTGATCTCCTATATTTCTTTTTGCTATTTACTAAAGAGAATATTTATCAAACCGAATCATAAACTTTCTCTTGATTTCTTGAGGTATCTTTTAGGAATCAAAATCTTTTTTATCTTATATGATTTCTTCTTTTTAGCATTTACTAAAGAGAAAAAAATATGCAAACAAACTATGATCTTGAGATTTTTATATCATTCACTATGATTCTTTCATTTTATTAAAGAGAATTATCCAAATGAATCATGATTTGTCTTTTGATTTTTCGGAATTATAATTTTGGATTTTTATATGAATCAAGATATTTCATTATTTGTTCTCCTACGATTCTTTTGTTGTTTATTAAAGAGGATATTTATTCAAATTAACCATGATATGTCACTTGACTTCTTAAAGTTTTTGACTCAAGTTTTATGTATAATACTCCATTGTATTCATGAATTATATACCTCATCACTCTTGATTTAAATTTATCTTTTTTTGTCATGATTTGAAAATTGATGTAAAGGGAAAAGAATTACAATATTGTATTATTCCCCTTTTTTTTATAATGACAAAGGGAGAGAAAGAATTGCTAGCTTGCTCATCTCAAAAGAGAAGCAAAGTTTGCTAGTTTGCATATTGCAAAAAGAAGAAAAAATTGCTAACTTGCAATCTCAAGCAAAAGTTCTATCTTGCTCATCTCAAGAAGCAAAACTTGTAAAATTTGCAACAAAAAATAAAAATTATAATCTTGCACATCTCAAAAGAGAAGCAAAGCTTACACATTTCTAAAATTTGCTAAGCTTGCATGTTCTATAGTGAAGTATAGTAAAGTAGAACTTGCATGTTTTAAAAATATGCTAGTTGTACTTTTTTCCTTTTTGTTAATGACAAAGGGAGAGAAGGTATGATGATTTGAATCTTGAATGGTATGATACACTTTGATGTTTTGAAATTATGATTATGTATGCAATACTCATGATTTTATTATGATAATGTATATGATGTATTGCATATGATGTGATTTATGATTAAAATCATTTCAACTTGGATGTGAAGGTTATCATTTATTTGAATGATACTTTATTTCAATATGACATATTGATAGGGAGAGCATCAATTAGTTGTCATCATAAAAAAGGAGAATATTATTGAATCTCGGATTTTAATAATGAAATCAATTAATAAAGTTATGAACTAATATACGTTTAAGATAAGTGACGCAAGAAAAACTTTGATCGTGGACTTGAATCATGGAAGCAAAATCTAACGTTGGGTCAAAGAGTATCATGTCAGATGATTGGTCGATGTGCTGGAGGATAGACTTCAAGTTTAAGTATCAGGCCAGAAGAATCGGGGATTGCACTAAGATGATCGGGTGTTGTGAGAAGTCAACATGTCGATTGAGTAATACGTCAAATGAGAGGACGATGTACCGAAGGATCGAATAAAGTGCCGGATGTACTAATGACATACCAGATAACATAGGCTTCATTATTGTAATTAAGTCTTAGTCGAAGTTTAGAGTCTAATTGAGTCAGTTTTAGGGTGTAACCATGCCAACTCAATTAGGAGCCCATTGGGCTTGAGTTAAAGCTATTTTAGGCTAAGTGGAAGGCTCATTCGGTCACCCAAAAAAGCATCGGACGGTGGCACCACTAGACTGAGTGATAGTATCGCCCAATGTCAGATTGATAGATAGTGGTACCGTTAGTTGTCAGTCTGGTAGGTAGTGGTACTGCCTAGTACTAACAGTGGTACCGCTAATACCCTGAACACTCAGGATGAGATCGTTTTGGCTCCAAATTTGAATCTATTTAGGGCCTATAAATATCTCAATCTTTCCTGCTTGACATAGTAGAAAAAAAAGAATGAAAACTTGGGGTTTAGAGTGTAAAAACTCTGTGAGAAAGTTGCATCCCTCCTTAAGCTTAGAGCTTGTTCTAAGGAAGGTGTGTGAGGGGTACCTTATAAAAGGGAGGGTGTAAAGTTTCTCTCCTGAGCTTGTGAAAAGGAGAAAGAGTTGTAAGGATAGTTGATCTTTGCCTGTAGAAAGAAGATCGATAGTGGAAGTTGGTGGCCTCGAGTGAAGGGGAATTTGGAGTGGACGTAGATCACGATGACCGAACCACTATAAACTCGATTTGTATTTTTGTTTACTTTTCATTCTCATATTGTAAACTGATTTACTTACTTACTACTCTCACTATGCTTACGAACATGCACTCTAAGTTAAGCTCATTTCCGATGTCGATTTTCATCGAACGAAAATTTTTGAACCGACGTGATTTTAAAAAAACACTAAAATTTCTTGCTTCTCATTCTCCTCTACCCCCTACTATTCTCACTTTGTCTCCTACTCCATCTCCATCATCTCGACCTCCTCTCACTTGATTGCCTCCTCTTCGTCTTTTGATTTTCTTAAATATAAAAAAAATCTCTAAAATAAAAAACTAATGACATATGTCTATCTGAGTCTTATTCAAACCTTTCCTAATATTTTAAAATTATTTGGATTAGTTTTATAATATGATGCACTATTATTGGATTTTAGGCAAAAATAGTACATCACATGTCAAGAAATATTTCCTATAATTTAAATTTTTACTAGATGTTTTGGACCAATTTAGAAGCTTAAATGTCAAAAACTATTGTAATGATCCATGATATTTCAGTGAAAATGGTAAAAAATGATGAAAAATAAAAAATAATAGAATGTTCACAAGATGAATAATTCATAAAAATATTTTAAAAAATTAAAATATAAAACCATTGGCATATATCTATCTAGGTCCAATTTAAATATTTTCTAAAAAATTTAAATCATTTGGACTCATCTTTCAATGTGTTGCACTAGTTTCCAGATTTTAGACAACAATAGTGCATAGAATATTAGGAAATATTTTCCTTGGTATATTTTTTAGGTGTTTTGTACTAATTTAGAAGTTGAATGATTAAAAAATATTATATGGATCCACAATATTTTTGTGATAATTAGACAAAGTTGGCCACAATAAAAATTATAAATAGTTCATAAGTAGAATAATTCATAAAAAAAATAAAAATAAAATAATAAATCAGTGACATATGTCTAATTGGATCTAATTCAAACTTTTTCAAAAATTTTTAGATCTTTTGGATGAGTCCTTCAATGCGATAAACTATTTTTTTATTTTGGGCAAAAATAGTGCATCATATATTAAAAAATATTTTGTCTGACCTATATTTTTATCAAGTGTTTTAGACTAATTTAGAAGCTCAAATGCAAAAATATTGAATGAAACCATGTTGGTTCAGTGAAAATGAAACAAGTTGGCCAAAAATAAAAAATAGCACATAGTACACAAGTTGAATAATTCATAAAAATATAAACAAAATTTCTACAATGAAAAACCAGTGGTGTATGTCCATTTGCATCTAATTCAAACAATTTCTAAAAGAGTTAGATCATTTGGATGAGTCCTTTAATGCATCGTATATTTTAGAAATATTTTTTCTAGCCTAAATTTTTAATGTGATGCATTGTTTTTAGATTTTATGCAAATATAGTGCATTGTATTTTTTAGAAATATTTTCTCTAGCCTAAATTTTTACGAGGTATTTTGGACCAATTTAGAAGCTCAAATATTAAAAAAATTACGTGTATCCATGATATTTTTGTGAAAATGAGAAAATATTGGCCAAAAATGAAAAGTGACACAAAGTTAAGTTGAATAATTCATAAAAATATCACAAAAAATTATAAAATGAAAAACCCAGTGACATATGCTCATCATATATTAATAAATATATTAATACTTCTAAACATTTGGACTAATACTTCCATGTGATGCACTGTTTATTAGATTTTAGGCAAAAACAGTACATCATATATTAATAAATATTTTCTTTAGCTTAAATTTTACCAAGTGTTTTGGATCTATTTAGAATCTCAAATATTAATAAATATTACATGGATCCATGATTATTTTTATGAAAATAGAAAAAAAATAACCAAAATTAAAAATGACACATAGTTCATAAGCTGAATAATTTATAAAAATATCAAAAAAATTGTCAAAATTGAAAACTAGTGGCATATGTCCATTTGGGCCTAATTCAAATAATTTCTAAAAATTTCAGATCATTTGGACCAATCCTTTAATGGATTTTCGGTAAAAACAATGGATCACATATTAGAAAATATATTTTTAGCCTAAATTTTTATCGTTTGTTTTGGACTAATTTAAAAACTCAAATGTCAAAAAATATTGCATGGATCCATGAAATTTATATGGAAATATGCAAATTTGGCCAAAAAATAAAAAATGACTCAAAGTTCATAAGCTGAATAATTAATAAAAATATCAAAAAAAATCCTCAAAATGAGAAACAAGTGACATATGTCCATTTGGGTTTAATTGAAGTATTTTCTAAAATTTTTAGGTCAAATAATACATATTTCACAAGTTGAATAATTTATAAAATTATCAAATACATTTTTTAAAATAAAAAACTAGTGATATATATCTATTTGAGTCCAATTGAAGTCTTTTCTAAAATTTTCATGTCTATTGGAATAGTCCTTCTAGGATTCAGTATTTTTAGATTTTGAACAAAAACTAGTGCATCACATATTAGAAAATATTTTCTCTGATCTAAATTTGTACCATATATTTTAAACTAATTTAAAAAGCTCAAATGTCAAAAAAAAAAAAGAGCATAGATTCATGATTTTTAAAAAAATGGAAATAGTTGTCCAAAAATAGAAAAACACACAATTCACAAGATGTATAATTCAAAAGATATCTAAAAAATTCCTAAAATAGAATACCAATGACATATCCAGTCCAATTCAAATCTTTTCTAAAAATTATAATCATTTGGACAAGTCCTTCAATGCAATGTTGTATTTTTGAATTTTCGATAAAAATAGTACATTAGATATAAGGAAATATTTTCTCTAGCCAAAAATTTTATTAGGTGTTTTGGACCAATTTAGAAGATTAAATGTCAAAAAACTTTGTACGGATCCATGATATTTCTATTAAATGAAAGAAAAGTTGGCAAAAAAAAAAAAAAACACATAGTTCGCTAGCTAAATAATTTATAAAAATATCAAACAATTCTCTAAAATAGAAAACCAGTAATATATATCCATTTTCATTTAATTAAAGCCTTTCCTAAAATTTTTAGGCCTACTAGACCAGTCCTTCCATGTGATGAACTGTTTTTAGATTTTTGATAAAAATAGTACATTGCATATTAGAAAATATTTCCTTTGATCCAAATTTTATTAGATATTTTCAATTAATTTAGAATTTTCAATTATTAGATATTAGTGAAAAACAAGTAACATATGTTCATTTAGGTCCAATTAAAGTTTTTCTAAAATTTTCAAGCCTATTGGATTAGTTCTTCTTCCTGAAGCATTATTTTTAGATTTTGGACAAGAACAATACATCACGTATTAAAAAATGTTTTCTCTAGCTCAAATTTTTATCAAGTATTTTGAAATAATTTACAAGCTCAAATGTTAAAAAATATTACAAGGATCCATGTTATTTCTATAAAAATGAGAAAAAAGATCAAAAATAGAAAATAATATAGTTCACAAGTTGAATAATTCATAAAAATATCAAAAAAATCCCCTAAAATAGGAAACTAGTTACATATGTCAATCTTAGTCTATGTCAAAGATTTTTAAAAATTTTAGATTAATTGGATCAGTCCTTCGTTGTGATATACTATTTTTTAAGGTTTTGGGTATGTTAGGACTGTATCATCAAACTTGTATCGAAAATGCGTTTAACTTAAAAACATTCCTAAGCATAGTGAATAAGTAAATTAGTTTGTAATATGAATCTGAAGCATAAACAAAAATACAAATCAATTTATAGTGGTTTAGTCATCCCGACCTACGTCCAATCCTGATTCCTTTTCACTCGAGGCCATCGATTTTCATTACTGATCTTCTTTCAATGGATGAAGATTAACTATCCTTTTTAGTCAATGCAATGCTTTATTTTTGGATTTTTGGTAAAAATAGTGCATCGCATATTAGGAAATAGAAATTTCTAAATATGAAAATAGAAAATATTAAAATGGTTCATAAAAATATTAAAATAATTCATAAAAAATATTAAAAAAATTCTAAAATAGATAACCAATAACATATGTCCATCTAAGTCCAGTGCAAATCTTTCCTAAAAAAATTATATCAATTGGGCTAGTCCTTCGATGCAAATCTTTATTTTTAGATTTTAGGTAAAAATTAGTGCATCGCATATTAGGAAATATTTTCTCTAACCCAAATTTTTACCATGTGTTTTGAATCAATTTAGAAGCTCAATTGTCATAAAATATTGCTTGGATCCATGATATTTCTATGGAAATGGGAAAAAAAATTGTCCAAAAATAAAATTGACACAGTTCACAAGCTGGATAATTCTTAAAAATATTAAAACCAAAATTCTAAAATAGAATACCAAAGGCATATGTCCATTTAGGTTCAATTAAAATAACTTGTCAAATTTTAAGGTCATTGGACAACTCGATGTGATACACTATTTTTGAATTAAAAAAAATAGTACATCACGTATTAGAAAATATTTTCTCCAATTCAAATTTTTATCAAGTAGTTTTGATCAATTTAGAAGTTCAAATGTCAAAAAATACTATATGGGGTCCATGATATTTCTATGGAAATAAAAAAAATTTAGAAGCTCAAAATAACACATAGTTCACAAGTTAAATAATTTACAAAAATATCAAAAAAATTCCTAGAATATGTCCATGGTTTACATAATTCTGTTTACATAGTAGGATACGCATTATAGAAATACCTTTCACAGGGCTAAAACTTTAATCATTTATATAATTTCAAAATATAAAAACCTTTTGTAGAACTAAGAAGACCATAAGTATCATTGAACCTGAATACTAACATTCTATATTGTATAGGATTTACAAGGCCATATGTATAATTTTGACCAGCTACATACAACTCTTATGGAAACTAAGAAGTGAATTGTCCACAACAATATTTGCCGTCTAAAATTGATCCTACAATTTACGGTTGAAACCCTTCATTTTCCTTTGGAAGAATGACACAAAATCGAAATAGCAAATACTCGATATACTTCATTACAAATATGAAAATTCATTTCTAGAACATACAAAATTCATTAATTGGTTAATTAATCAATAAAAATTATTTATAGTATTTCATAATGTTTATTTATACAACTTATGATATGATTTACTTCGAACAAGCTTTATTTTTCTGTGACCATCCCTTAATTTGATGATTGGCATAGTTCCAAGATGCAACAATTCTAGATCTATGTTACTTATATTCTTCGATGGGTTCACTTATAATATTGAAAACAAGCTTTATTAAATTTATTTATCAAAACAAAAGATTTAAAAGGACTCCGCTGAATATTTATCACTTTATAATATCTTTTAGTCTTAAATTTTACATTGAATATTGAATTGTAGTGCTCCCAAATCTTACAACCAAAAGGTGTCAATACTTCATTTTCTTATTATGTAGTGGTTTTTTTTATTATGCCACTAAGTGGCACGACAGTGTATTTAATTAGTCTTGCTTCATGAATCTTGCTGGATTATCTAAATAATACAAGACCATGTACCTTGAAGTATTTTGAAAAAATTAGTAACCTATAAATTTTATACTAAATAAGAAAAATATTGATAATACTGAATACTAAATGTAACTCAAATCCTAAATATATTACTACTAATAGCACAAAAGATTTTTCAAGTGATGCCATTGCACATATCTTCCTAATTAGAATGTTTGCATATGTATCAATTACATTACCATCTACCATACTTATGAAATCTATAAACTTCACGAAGCATATAAGTTGAAGTGACGTATGTCATCTCTCTAGATTATGTTTATTGATAAACTATAAAATCAAAGAAATCAAATGATTTGATCAATTACCTTATATTTAATAGAGAAATAGAAAATTAATTACATACAATAAAGCTCTAAGTAAAAAAATATATTGACTCAATAATGACTTTATCTTGCATAAAATTATTATCACCTTTTTATCTTAACTAATTTTATTTTTTTAATACTTTAGAAGATAAAAAAAATTTAGTTCAGATATCCTCTTTCATAATATCTTTGGTATCTTATAAAAACTATTAAGAATCTATTTTCAATATGATAGCCGTCACCTTCTCATAATCAATCTTGTTCTTCTGAGGTTTGGCTTTTGTTTTGATCGAGCCGGTACTAAGAGGGGGTGAATTAGTGTAGCGAATAAAAATCACATCGGTTCGAAAATCTTCGTACGATTAAACTCGTTTCGGAAAGATATCAACTTGAAAACGTGTTTGTTCGTAAGGGTACTAAAAGTAAGGAGGAAGTGAAGCAATTGCAAAGTAAGTAAATGACAATAATAGAAATGCAAACCACAATTTATAGTGGTTCGGTCATTGTGACCTACATCCACTTCCGATTCCTCCTCCGTTGAGATTACTGACATCCACTAATAATCTTCTTTCAAAGGACGAAGATCAACTACCCTTTTATACCCCACTTCTCCTTTTCACAGGTTTAGGAGTCAACCTTTTACAAGCACTCACTCATCTCTAAATAGAATTCTAAACTTAGAGCTAGAGGAGGGGATCTCTCAAGTAATTGCTATAGTGTTTTCTCACTTTTAAGTTCTTTATACTTGTGTATGTTAAATAGGGATGAGAGAGATATTTATAGGTCTTGAGTAAATTCAAACTTGGAGCCTAAAAATGTCTCATCCCTGGTTTTCGGGGTACTGGCTATACCATCGGATGTGCTGGGTGGTACCACCACCTGCAGCACTGACATTGGGCGATATGACTACTTGACACCCTACTACTTGGTAGTACCACTGCCCAAACTGACAATACCATCACCTGACATAGTCTCGGAGACTGTGTCACGACGGTTCCACCTATTGGATCACTATTTGAGCCTTTCACTTGGCCCAACATAGTCCAAACTTGGGCCCAATTGACCCCTAATTGAGTTGGTCCAATTTCAACCCAATTATGTGCTAATTAAGAATTTTAAGGTATATACTAAGCTAAATAAGTCCAGTAAGTCTAGGTTTCTTCCGGTTAACTTCCGACGATCTCTCGGCAATATTCCAACGGACTCCCAACAAGCTCCTGGACTTCACGACAATCTTCTTGACGAGTTCTGACGAGTTTCTTTAGCAAACTCTTAGACTTCTTGGTCAATTCCGGTAGAACTTCTGATGAACGTTTGGATTTCCGATGAACTCTCGAACTCCCAACGAAATCTCATTCTTGAAGTATGAAGGCTAGCAAGTTTTTGAAAAAGAATATAAGATAGAAATGTTTGAGATGTTCAAGAAAGGAACTTTTGCTTTTTGAAATATGCAAGTTAGCAATCTTTGCTTCTCTTTTGAGATGAGCAAGCTTGCATATTTTTGCATCTTCTTGAATTATGCAAGCTTGCAAATATTTCTCTTTTGAGATATGCATACTAGCAATTCTTTCTCCCCCTTTGTTATTGGCAACAAGAGGGGAATAATAAAACAATGGTGCAATTCATTTTCTTTTATATTAATTTTTGAATTATGACAAAGATAAAGTGTCATTCTTACTGCAATATGACATATTGAAATAAAGTATCATTTCAGAAAATGATAATTTTTATCTTTCACTTCATTTCATAAAAAAAAAATCATAAGTATTGCATGTATCATTCTAAATCATGAAAGTATCAAAATGTCAAATTATATTACATCCTACCATGCATGATCATAACTTCTTATTTGTATGCATCAACATTATATCATGAGTATTGCATAATTTCATATCATCACAGAATATCAAGAAAAACTTGATGATGAGATATACTTCATGAATACGAGGAATTTTACATAATAAAACTTAAGTCACAAAACTTAAAAGCTTAAGTGACATATCATGGTCAATTAGAATAAGTCTCCTTTTTAGTGAATAGCAAAAAGAATTGTAGGAGAACAAGATCTTAATTCATGCATATAAAATCTTCAATCATCAAAATCATTTTCATAGTCTAAGAGATTCAGACAAATAGATTCATCAATCTCTTTTGGAAAACTCAATAAGATAGGGATTGAGAAGTTTTCAAGAAAAATGTATTTCCTTTTTGTTTCATATAAGCATGCCTTTGTCATTTATACTAAATCAAAACATACATCATGTTTAAAACTTAAAAAATAACTTTTATTATAGCAAAGATCGATAAGCCATAAATTACAAGAATCATCATGTATAATTTCAAACTATAAACTCATTAAGCATGATATCAAACTTCTTAACATTTTCATTAAAACATTGGTTTCATTGAACATAAGGTATCTTCAATCAAAATAAAAAATCATCAATTTAGATACATATTATTTTTTCTTAAAAACATACATAGAATTAATCATTAGATTTAAATATAATATTTTATTATATTTTCATAAAATATGTAATTATCATTATCATTTTCAAAATTGCTAGAAAAAGAAGCATGATATAACTTTTTTATAAATTTTTTATGTTTTTAAACTAATTTAAAAATAATTCATGAAAAATCATCAAATAATATCAAAATAAAGTAAAGGAGTTTCGTTTGAGTTGTTTACCTCATCGTTGAGAGTCATCAAAGCGAAGTTCGTTGTTTCGTCTTCATCAGTTTGCTCCTCGTCAACGGATGAGCTTGATTCATCCCAAGCTGCTAAGTCGTCATCGTCATCGGATGAGCTTGATTCGTCAACTTCTTTTTAAGTTCATTTTTATTTTTAATTCTTATTCAATGAATTTTTTAAATTTTATAGTGAGAAGTTCAAAGTCGAAAAATTAGAATTTAGAAGTAACGGTAATACAAAAATCAAACGACTTGAACTATTTTTCGATTAGAATTTAGAAGTAACGGTAATACAAAAATCCTTCATGTTCTTCGAAAAATTATTCTTAAGTTCGTTAAGTGTCATATAAGTTATTTCATAGGTCATCAAAGACCCAATAAGTTCTTTAATCGAAAAATAGTTCAAGTCGTTTGATTTTTGTATTACCGTTACTTCTAAATTCTAATTTTTAAAAAGTGATTATAAAACTTTATTCACAAGTTCAATATTCGAAAAAATTTTACCAAGAATTTTTAGACTATTGACGACATCTGTAAAACGAGTGTACATGTCTCCAATAGTCTCGCTTGGTTCCATACGAAATAATTCAAAATCATACATCAAAATATTTATTTTAGAGCCTTTAACTCTACTAGTGCCTTCGTATGTAATTTTGAGTATGTGCCAAATGTCAAAAGCTATTTCACAAGTAGAAACCCGATTGAATTTATTTTTATCTAAGGCGCAAAATAGAGCATTCATAACTCTAGCATTTAAAGATAAAGTTTTCTTCTCCAAATCATTCCATTTGTTCGTTGGAGTATAAAAATTATGAAAATCGTTTTCAATAATATTCCATAAATTTAAATCCAAGGAAAGTAAGAAAACTTTCATATGAATTTTTTAATAAGTGTAATCTATCCCATTAAACATGAGAGAATGAATGATAGAAAATCCCTCATGAAAGCCAAAAAGAGCCATTTCTCTTAGGTGTTAAACCAAATGAGAAATAATGTGGATCTGATACCAATTGTTAGGATCGAGCAGGCACTAAGAGGGGGGAGGGGGGGGGTGTTGAATTAGTGTAGCGGATAAAAATCACATCGGTTCAAAAATCTTCGTACGATTAAATCCATCTCGGAAAGATATTTACTTGAAAGCATGTTTGTTTGTAAGGGTAGTGAAAGCAAAGTAAGGAGGAAGTGAAGCAATTGCAAAGTAAGTAAATAACAATAATAGAAATGCACACTAGAATTTATAGTGGTTCAGTAATTGTGACCTACATCCACTTTCGATTCCTCCTTCGTTAAGGTCACTGAGATCTACTAATGATCTTATTTCAATGGGTTCAATGGGCAAAGATCAACTACCCTTTTACACCCCACTTCTCCTTTTCACAGGTTTAGAAGTCAACCTTTTATAAGCACTCACTCATCTCTAAATAGAATTCTAAACTTAGAGCTAGAGGAGGGGATCTCCCAAGTAATTGCTAGAGCGTTTTCTCACTTTTAAGTTATCTGTGCTTATATATGTTAATCAAGGATGAGAGAGGTATTTATAGGCCTTAAGTGAATTCAAACTTAGAGCCTAAATATGTCTCATCCCCGATTTTCGGGGTACTGGCGATACCACTACTTATGCTAGGCAGTACCATCGCCTGACACCCTACGATTGGGCGATGGTGGTACCACCACTTGACACAGTCTTGGAGACTGTGCTACGATGGTTCCACTTGTTGGGATCACTATTTGGGTCTTTCACTTGGCCCAATACAGCCCAAACTTGGGCCCAATTAGCCCTAATTGAGTTGGCTCAATTCCAACCTAATTACGTGCAAATTACAAATTTTAAGGCATATACTAAGCTAAATAAGTCCGGTAAGTCTAGGTTTCTTCCGGCGAGCTTCCGGCGAACTTTTGACAATCTCTCGGTAATGTTCCAATGGACTTCCGGCAAGCTCCTGGACTTCACGATGATCTTCTTGGCGAGTTCCGACGAGCTTCTTTGGTAAGCTCCTAGACTTTTCGATCAATTCCGGTAGAACTTCCGATGAACGTTTGGACTTTCGACGAACTCTTGAACTCCCAACGAAATCTCGTTCTTGACTCTAGGACTTCATTTTGCTTTATGCCTTGATCCCTATCATAGTTAATCATGCACACTTAAAACCTACTTTGATCTAGACAATTATTATAAAGCTAATCAAATATTGTTCGACATGTCATTGGTTCATCGATGCTTCGTCCGATTCTTCGGCGCATCGTTCTCTCGTGTGGCCTATTGCCCAATCTGCTAGTTGACCTCCGTAACTTCGATTTCCTTAGCGTAATTTCACTTTTCTTAGCCCGATGCCTGAACCCATGGCCCAAAGCCATCTATCAATACGTCGACTGATCTTCCGGCTCGATGTCCAATCTTTTGACATGTTCCACTTTGGCCCAACATGATTCTTTCTGTTTTTAATTGTCTTTCCTTAATCGAAGTTTCTCGCACCACTCAAAACATAGATCAAATTATAAACACTATTAATTGATTTCATCATCAAAATTGAAGATTCAACAACTTTCACTTAAGCCTTCAGTATAGAGAAAATGTACAAATCCTTTTGGATCCATCTCTTTATCCTTCTCTATTTTCTCCATCGATTTTTTCTCTTACTTTCATTTTTAAAGTCACCTTTTATAATAACTCTTCTTCTCTTCTTTGTGTGTCTCCTAATTTCACAGGGATTACATGTATACTATTTTGCTGTAATAGGTTTATGGATCACATATTTGTATCATCGATGTAAATATTTCAAGTTGTTTGTATTAGGATCATAGGGGTGGTGGGAATTAGTGCTTTCGAGAAATTATGATTTAAAAATTCATTCGATAAAATCAATATTGAAAATGTGCTTGATTTATGATATGAGTAAGTGTAATAAACAATTAAATTAGAAAGCAATAACAATGAAGAATATAAAAGAAAATGCATACCGAATTTATAGTGGTTTAGTTATTACGACCTACGTCCACTCCCGATTCCTCTTTCGATGAGGCCATCGACTTTCATTAACGATCCTCTTTCAATGGGTAAAGATTAACCACCCTTATTTAAACTCTTTTATTCTTTTCACTGGTTTAGGAGAGAATCTTTATAACTCTTTTTTTTTTTTCTCAGGTAGTCCTCATAACTCCCTTAGATTGACTTAGAAGATTAAGGAGGAAGGACTCAATTCTTTCAACAGAGATTGTATACTTAGAATCACAAGTTTTTCGAGTTATTTTCTTGCTATGTCAAGTAAGAATGAGTAGGGTATTTAGAGGCCCTAAATTGTTTAAAAAAATAGAGCAAAAAAGTCTCACCCCTGGGTTTTTGGGGTACTGGTGGTACTACCGCCATTGCTAGGTAGAACCATCATTTGCAGCATTGAGCACTGGCATTACCACCCAATCTGGGCAGTACTACTACTTGACAACCTAGAAGACTATGTACTAGTGATATTACTGCTAGTCTTGGCGGTACTATTGCCTGACACTAGTAGTACCACCGTTGGGTCTTCCAAAAAACGTACACTTAGTATATTCCAACTCATAGGCGGTTCCACTGCCTAGTTTGGTAGTGCCATTGCCTAACTCAACTGTAGATCGCTGAATGAGCCTTCTAATAGACCTAAATTAGCCCTGATTCAGGTCCAATGAGCTCCTAATTGAGTTAGTATGGTTACACCCAAAACTAACTCAATTAAGACCTAAACTACTTTGATCAAGATACAATCGATTACAATTATGAATCTTATGTTGTCTGATATGTCACTAGTTCATCTGACACTTTGTCCGAACTTTTGGTGCATCGTTCGAACCTTTGGCGTATTATCCAATCTGCTGGCATGTTGACTCCCACAATATCTGATCTTGATGTAATGCTTGATTCTTCCGGCTTTATGCTCGATCTTTGATATGATCCAGTTCGGCCCAACGTTTGTGTCTCTTGCTTCAATTGTTTTGCCAATCCATGATCGAAGTTAGTCCTGCATCACTTTTTTGAAATATTGATTAGATCATAAACTCATCAATTGATTTTATCATAAAAAATCTGGGATTCAACAATCTCCCCCTTTTTGATAATGACAACTATTTGATGATGGAGTTTTAACTAAACTCCCCTATCTATATGCCATATCGAAATAAACTTAAATTTATAAAATAATAACCTTCTAATCATAATATCTTTAAATTCAAGTCAAAATAATTTTAATTATGAATCATAATGATCATATGCAACACATCATATCAAAGTAATTATTACTTCATATGCATATCATTTCATATATTATCATAATATCAAAGTATGAGTTATGATTCCAAATCATCAAACATAATTCCAAAACATAAAAAATTTAAATCATCATAACTTTGGGCATATACATGATACTAAAACATTAAAATTTTTAAATCATCATTACTTCTCCCCCTTTGTCACTAATAAAAAAGGAGAAAAGTGCAAGTAGCAAGTTTTTAAAACATGCAAGCTAGTAAGTTAGCAAGTTTTACTTCTCTTTAAAGTATGAAGGCTAACAAGTTTTGCTTCTCTTAAGATGTGAAAGCTAACAATTTTTGGTTCTCTTGAGATGAGCAAGCTAGCACTTTTTTGCTTTTATTGAGATGTGCGAGATAGCACTTCTTTTTCTCCCATTTGTCATTATCAAAGAAAAAAAAGAAAGAATGATACAATGGTGGAAAATCAATATTCCATGAAAGATGAAAGATAAGTGATGAATACCAAAAGATCATGTGAATCATTTTGGCAAATCTCTTCTTTTGTAAATAGTAAAAAGAAGGAATTATACAATACAATCTTGATTCAAATGAAAACTCAAGTCATGAAAAATCAAGAAATCAAGATAATGATTCATAAAAATATATGAGAAGAATTCATGCATTTGGAAGATTTAACATGCCTAATTCTATTCTAATAAAATTGAATTGTTCCTCATTCAATGGTTTAGTAAAAATAATTGCTAATTGATATTTTATATTAATACAATCTAAAGACATACCATGATTATTAATATGATCCCTAATAAAATAATATCTAATATTAATGTATTTAGTTTTAGAGTGTTGAATGAGATTCTTTGTTAAATAAATAGCACTAGTATTATCATATTTTATAGATATGTTTTTCAAGTAAATTTCATATATTTAATCTCAGATTTTGATGATGAAACTAATTGATTGTGTTTAGATGTTTAATTGCATTTTGAGTGATGCAGGTCTACTTGATCAGGATTAGACAATTGACGCAAGAGGAATTGACGTTGCGCCAGAGGAGATCACGTTAGGATATTGGATGGCAGAAGGCTTCGGACGTCGGGCATCAGGTCAAGAAGAGTGGAATTGCGCCAAGGATATCGGAATTGCAGAGGCCAACCACCGATTGGGCAATAAGTCGGAAGAAAGGACGATGCGCTGAAGAATCGAATGAAGCGCCAACCAATGACGTGCTGGGTAGCAGAATGTCAATTCGCGTTGTAATAATTATCTAGATCGTAGTAGAATTTTAGTTTGTGTGTGCAGAAATAACTACGATAACGACAAAGATATAAAGCGAAACAAAGTGTCAGAGTCATGCGCGAAGGATTCGTTGGGAGTTCGAGAGTTCGACGGAAGTCCGAAGGTTCGTCGGGAATGTTGCGGAACTAGCCGAGAATAAATAGGGAGCTTGACGAAGGGTTTTTCGGAAGCTTGCTGGAAGGTTCGTGGGAAGTTCGCGGAGCTCGCCAAGAAAGATCAGAGCTTGCCGGGAGTCCGTAGAATAGTTTCCGAGAGTTTATCCGAAGACCGCTGGAAGTTCACCGAAAGCTCGTCGAAAGAAGTCTTGACTTGCGGACTTTGTAATAGCTTAGGAAATGTCTTTAAATTCGTAGTTAGCACGTTAATTAGGGTTAGGATTAGGTGTTAATCCTATAACCCAAGTAGGAGCCAATTGGGCCCGAGTTCGGACTGGTTTGGGCCAAGTTTGGAGCCCAACCAGTGAGCTGAAATAGTGTAGGCGGTGGCACCACCAGATTAGGCGGTGGCACCACCTAGAACCCGAGATCTGAGCGGTGGCACAGCTGGACTGAGCGGTGGCACCGCTCAACACCGGAGAGATCCGGCGGTGGCACTGCCAGCCTCGGAAACGCAAGAGAATTCAAAATTTGGAGCCTAAATTTGAATCCTCTTGGGGCCTATAAATACCCCTCAATTCTCAACTGAGATCACAACCTTTTGGAAAGCAATAGTTTGAGATAAGAGCTTTAGAAAAGTCTTAGAAGTCTTGTTTTTCATATTGCTTGAGTGTTCACCTCCTCCCATCTTGTTGAAAAGAATTGTAAGAGTGTGAACCACTTGTAAAGGTTGTAAGAGGGGTATTAGTCCTTCCCCTACAAAGAGATTTGCTAGTGGAAGTTGGGAGCCTCTTCGAAGAAGGCTTCGCAAGTGGATGTAGGTCATTTTGACCGAACCACTTTAAAACTACTGTGTTATCTGGTTTGCATCCTAATCTTGCCATTTACATATTGCAAACTTCTTTACTTAGTCATTATGCTTCCATACGCCTCTAAGTTATCAAGCTTCCAAATCGGTTCTCATCGATATTGTTTATTATCGTGCGAAAGATTTTTCCGAAACCAAAGTTTTAATCCGCTGCATTAATTCACCCCCCCCTCTTAGTGCCGCTCCGATCCTAACACCATAGTCTTCTAAGGTATTTTTTATTTATATAACTTGTGCACAACCTACTCCTATTGCTACATATTCAGCCTCGGTTGTAGATAATACAAAAAAAATTATTTCTTGGAAGAACAAGAAACAAGTACATGACCTAGGAGTTGATATGTTCCAGATGTGTTTTTTCTATCTATTCTACATCCAGCAAAGTCAGCATTAGCATAAGCAATCAATTCAAAATTTTTAGATTTTGGATACTATAATCCTATATTAGGAGTTTCTTTTAAGTATCTAAAAATCCTTTTAACTGCTTTATAATAAGATTATTTAGGATTCGATTAAAATCTAGCATAAAATCCAATACTAAACATAATATCAGGTCTAGTTGTTGTGAGGTATAGTAAACTATCTATCATACCTCTATAAGCTTTTTGATCAAAATATTCTCCTTCATTGCTCATATCTAATTTTGTAGAAATACTCATTCGTGTGTTAATGACCTTAGCACTATTTAGGTGAAATTGTTTCAATAAATCCAAAGTATACTTAGTTTGACTAATAAAAGTTCCATTACTTAGTTGCTTAATTTACAATCCTAAGAAAAATATTAATTCATCCATTAAACTCATTTTAAATTCTTGGCTTATACTTTTGGCAAATGATTCATACAAAAATTCATTTATAGAACCAAAAATAATATCATCAACATAAATTTGAATAATAAAACATTATTTTTAAAATATTTAATAAATAATATAGTATCGACCTTACCTTTAAAAAAAATTCTTAATAAAAAATGAACTAAGTTTCTCATACCAAGCCTATGGGGCTTATTTTAATTCATAGAGAGCGTTAGATAACTTAAAAACATAATTTAAAAAAATAATATTCTCAAATCTTGGTGGTTGCTCAACATAAACTTCTTCGGAAATAAAACCATTAAGAAAAACACTTTTGACATCCATCTGAAATAACTTAAAATTATTACAATATATATAGGTAAGGAGTATCTTTATAGTTTCAAGTCTTGCCATAAGAGCGAAGGTTTCTTAATAGTCGATACATTCTTCTTGGTTGAAACCTTTGGCCACTAATTTAACCTTATTTTGAACTACGATATCAAATTCATCTTGCTAATTTCTAAAGACCTATTTAGTGCCAATTACAAGATGATTGTTAGGATCAGAGTGGCACTAAGAGGGGGGAGGGGGGGAGGTGAATTAGTGCAGTGGATTAAAACTCGTAAGTTTGAAATCGATTTCGTAAATGTATAGAGATTTCGATTCGACGAAGGATGACTTAGCTAAAATAGCTTGAGCAAAGGTAGTCAAGAGTAGGGAGATGAAAACTGAATAATTTGCAGCTAAGTAAAGAAATGGTTCAGAAAATTAAATACTCACACATTTAAGGAACACCACGATGTATAGTGGTTCTGTCAAGTGACCTACATCCACTTTCGAAGCCTTCTTCGATGAGGCTCCCAACTTCCACTAGAAAATCACTTTGAAAGGGAAGGACCTGTTGGGAAATCCTTGGGGGCGACATCATATGCGCAGCGGAAGAATAAGAAAAACAAAATCCCTGATTCCCAAAGAGATGTTCGTCGTCGTGCGAAGATTGGTATGCAAAAGTTCGCGAAACATGAAACTGCGTATAGAGTAGATTATGTTACCTAGGGAGATCATATATCCCTGTTTCCTTGCAGATCCTTAGGAGAGGGTGAAGGAGGTCAAGCGTCCTCCTCTCTAGCGGTGATTCACACAGCAGGGTTGCGACGACGCTCCTCAAAACTCCAGACCTACTCTGAGGTGGAGATGGAGAGGAGAATAGGAAAAGGCAAACCAAAGCTCTCTAGCCCATGGGGCTCTGAATCCCTCCTATTTATAGAGGTCCCCTGTCAAACCCTAATCGGTCCTCCCCTAGTGGGTATTAGATCTACATCCAATAAGACAAGGGCTCTGTCGGATATCTCATTCGAACCTCTATTCATCGCAATGCCTACCATATATGTGTGACCCTCTAGGCCCAATATCGAGCTGGCCGTGAGTCATACCTGTCAGAACTCCTTCTAACTTAGTGAATTATTATCTCTGTAATAATTCACTCGACTCATCGACTACGAACGTACTAAGCCACTACGCCGTAGTCCCCAGACGATACAGGGGAATCCAATCCATTGGACCTGTCTGTCCTCAGTTACCGTGTACCTATAGTCCCTCATCCATCTAATATACCAGAGACCGTATATCGAGCATGGTGTTGTCAGACCCATACGGTTTCTACTCGAGTCTCGCTCTAATCGGATTCTCCCGGAGAACTCTTTTTCTCTCAACCCGAATGACCCTGGTCAGGGATTTGTCTGAGCATGAATACATGGGATATTCCTCTCATGATGCTGAGAGTGGATGATCCTCTATTGACACTCAATAGCCCTCGTAAGGTCGACTACCACTCCCAATGACCAACTGTACTAGATCTGGGACAGCCAAACCTATAAGTCTGGTATCAAAGAGTGGAGCACTCATACAAGACATCCTTGGTGTCTCAAGTCTAAGGACCAGATACACCACTAGGACTACGGAATCACTATCTGACAATAAGGCATCATCAACCATCCAGTATTCCGTAAGCGGATCAATCAATGAACTCATTCTCCAATAAGCACCTGTATTGTATCCCTAGTGTCCCTACACAAGCAGCTATGAGACCAGCTGCATCCATCATATGGACGGGTATACAGCACACCAGTCTGTCCGGTTATCACGATATCCCTCTCGAGTAACCTATGACCGGGATTATTTAGGATATGTGTTTAAAGGTGAATCGATCTCACTATCGTGATCTCATCACGATCCGATTCCCATTGCACAAATCCAAGGACATCACAATATATGTATGCATTTATGCAATAGTTATACAGTGATATATGCCAAAATATAATAAGCAAAAGATTCTATATTAAGTCACACGTGCCATCACTCACGTGATTGGCTTGCTGGGCACCTATGACTAGCAATCTCCCACTTGACCTAAAGCCAATCACCTATGCGTCTGATCCCCATCAGACCCCTGTGACGCTCAAAACAAATCTGAGACAATGACTTTGTTAGTGGATCTGCAATGTTATCTTCGGATGGAACTCTTTCCACTACTACATCTCCTCGAGTCACGATCTCTCTGATAAGGTGGAACCTCCTTAGAACATGCTTAGATTTCTAATGAGACCTAGGTTCCTTTGCTTGAGCAATCGCCCCGTTGTTGTCGCAATATAGGGAGATCGGCTCTTCGCTACCCGGCACGACTCCCAAATCTATGATGAACTTCTTCACCCAAACTCCCTCCTTTGCTGCATCTGATGCAGCAATGTAATGTATCCGTGGTCGAAGTCAAGTGGGTATCTTGCTTGGAACTCTTCCAAAGACACTTTGCTCCTCCATTCAAGGTGTACACATACCCTGAATTCGACTTGCTATCATCGACATCGACCAAAAACTTGAGTCGGTGTAGCCTTCAACCTTAAGGCTATTACCTCCATATACTAGTAAAAAAAGATCCTTAGTCCTTCTCAAGTACTTAAGGATACACTTTCTTGCTTTCCGGTGCTCCAACCCCGGATCCACGACACACCGCCGTGACACTCAGAGCATGTGCTATATCGTGCCTAGTACATAGCTTGGCATACATGATAGACCCTATTGCTGAGGGCATAAGGTATCATATCCATGTTCGCCCTTTCTTCCGAGTCTTTGGGGACATACTGTGAGAAAGCGATATCCCATGTCTCATCCCAGATGAGACCTCTCTTGGAATTTTTCATGCCAAACCTTTTGACAATGGTTTCTATGTACTTGGACTGGGACAAGCCAAGCATCCTCTTGGATCTATCTCTATAGATTCTAATCCCCAAAATATAGGATGCTTCCCCTAAGTCCTTCATGGAGAAGTGTTTAGATAACCAAGCCTTTACTATGGATAGCATTCCTACGTCATTCCCAATTATCAGGATGTCATCCATATATAACACCAAAAAAAGTGATAGTGCTCCCACTTATCTTTCTGTATACATAAGGCTCATCTTCGTTCTTAACGAAGTCATAAGATCTGATTGCCTTATCAAATCTTATGTTCCAACTTCGGGAAGCTTGCTTTAATCCATAAATGGATCTAAGCAACCTACACACTTTATCTGGACAGTTCTTGGACACGTATCCCTCAGGTTGCATCATATACACCTCCTCCTCGAGGTTCCCATTGAGGAATGCGATTTTCACATCCATCTGCCAGATCTCATAATCATAGTGTGCTGCAATAGCCAATAGAATTCTGATGGATTTTAGCATTACTACGGGTGAGAAGGTTTCGTCATAGTCAACAACTTGCCTTTGACGATACCCCTTAGCCACTAGCCTTGCTTTATAGGTCTCTACATTTCCATCTACTCCGATCTTTTTCTTAAAGATCCACTTGCAACCGATGGGTACAATACCTTCGGACGCATCAACTAGGTTCCAAACCTTATTGGAGTACATAGAATCCATCTCAGAATTTATGGCTTCTTGCCACTTCCCGGAGTCTATACTCATAATAGCCTCATCGTAGGTCTGAGGATCAATATCCTCTGCATCCTCTCCTCTAATATGTCCCACATATCTCTCAGGAGGATGAGATACTCTATCAGACCTACGTAAAGTTGAAACTTGTGTATTAGGTACCTGAACAGACTCGGGCTGTAGAGTGGTGCTTGAGCTTGGTTCTCCAACTTCGCTCAATTCTATCATTCTCCCACTATCTCCGCCAAGAATGTGTTCCTTCTCAAGGAACACTGCTCTCTTAGCTACAAAGACCTTTTGGTCATCGAGATGATAGAAATAATACCCACAAATTTGCATCGCTCTGTCCTTGATTCTAACTTATCGGGGTTGTGTCTTTTAACATGTGCAGGGCAGCCCCAAATCTTAACAACCTTAAGATCATGCTTCTTCCCTTTCCATATCTCATATGGTGTAGACACTACCGACTTAGTTGGAACTCTGTTCAGAAGGTAAGCTGTGGTTTTTAGGGCATATCCCCAGAATGAGATGGGTAGGTCAGCGAAACTCATCATGAACCGTACAATATCTAATAATGTATGATTTCTCCTTTCAAAGACACCATTGAGCTGAGGTGTATAAGGAGGTGTCCATTGGGATAATATCCCATGGTCCTTGAAGAACTGAGTGAACTCTATACTTAAGTACTCACCTCCTCGATCTGATCGAAGAGTTTTGATACTCTTTCCAGTCTGGTTTTCCACCTCATTCTTATACTCTCTGAATTTCTCTAAGGCCTCAGACTTGTACTTCATTAAGTACACATATCTATACCTTGAGAAATCATCAGTAAATGTAATGAAGTAGGAGTAACCTCCAATGGCATGAGTTGACATGGGTCCACATACATCACTATGTATGAGTTCCAACAACTCAGTGGCTCTCTCTCCAGTTCCTCTAAATGAAGAGTTGGTCAGTTTTCCACGAATGCAAGGCTCACAAGTTGCATATGACACATAGTCGAATGGATCTAGATATCCATCATTTAGCAACTTTTGAATCCTTCTTTCATGGATGTGACCTAGCCTACAATGCCACAAGTATGCACTGTTCAACTCATCTCGTTTCCTTTTGGACACATTTACATTCATAATATGTGGAGTGGTGTCTAATATAAATAAACCATTTTGCAATGTTCCTTTCATGATGATCTTATCATCTAATATTATCGAACAACCATTGTTCTCAAAAACAAATTTATATCCACTAACTGTTAAACATGAAATGGAGATAATATTTTTGATAATAGAAGGAACAAAATAACATGCATCTAATGCAATAAAAGCTCCACTAGGCAGATGTATGGCGACCCCGCCAACAGCTACTACAGCAACTTTTGCTCCATTACCCATCTTGAGGTCCATCTCGCCTCTCTCTAGTCTCCTTGTCCTTGCCAGAACCTACAACGAATTGCATATATGATAAGCACTACCGGTATCCAATACCCATATGTTATCATAAGAGTTTGAAAAATGGAGACTGATCATGAATGTACCTGAAGCTTCATCAAGCTTTTGTTTCGCCCTTTCTGCAAGGTACTTTTTGCAGTTTCTGTTCCAGTGCCCATCTTTACCACAGTGGAAGCATTGGCCTTTGTCCTTTGCTGGGTCTTTCTTAGCAACCTTTGCTTTACCTGGTTTGACCTTGCCCTTTCCCTTCTTAAAGGACATTTCTGCTTTCCTTTTCCTTTTGGTCTCACCAGTGTAGAGAACTGGCTTCTCTTTCTTAATAGTACTCTCTGCCTCCCTCAACATATTGAGAAGCTCTGGGAGAGTCACTTCAAGCTTGTTCATATTAAAATTCATTATGAACTGTGAAAAGGAATCTGGTAGGGACTGAAGCACAATGTCCACACACAAGTTATCCTCTAGGACCATTCCTAGACCTGTGAGTTTCTCTATCCACTCAATCATCTTTAGGACATGGTTCTGAACCGGTGTCCCCTCAATCATCCTAGCGCGGAAGAGGCTCTTAGATATCTCATATCGCTGAGTCCTTCCCTATTCCTCAAACAATTTGCAGACATGTAGGAGAATGGATCTGTCATCCATCTTTTCATGTTGTCTCTGTAACTCAGGAGTTATAGAGCCCAACATATAGCACTGAGCAAGTGTGGAGTCATCAATGTACTTCACGTAGCGAGCGATCTCATCCTTGTTTTCCCCTTCTTCGGGCGCAGGCATCACTGTATCAAGGATGTACACGATTTTCTCCGCTGTGAGAACAATTCTCAAGTTACGGAGCCAATCCGTATAATTTGGACCAGTGAGGCAGTTGACATCAAGTATGCCACGTAAGGGATTTGAAAGCGACATTTTCTGAAAATAAAGATGCAGCAGAAATGAATAACATGCAGATTTTGCAAGAAATAAACTATCAAGATATAGACTTCTATCTTAATATACTCCCACTATTTTACTAACGAGTCACGCGACACCCTCAGCACGTGAAACGGAAGTCTCCGGCAGACTTCTAGTGGGGATCAGGATCCAATCAGCGTCTTAGTGTGATTGGTCGAGTCCCTCGAGGTTAAGTCAACACTTTCGTCTCGACCAATCACACTAAGCCTAAAAGGTAGGCAACTCTTGTCGATCACAACTCCTTGTGATTCCCGTCCTATTCGGCCTCCGAATCACCATGGCCTCGAGGGACTCGACCAACCATGATGCTCGGTTAAGTCAACACTTTCGTTACAAGATGAGTCTGATTGGATGATATACCCTCGAGGGACTCGACCAAGTATACTATGCCCTCAGGTCACCGGTGACATCTCTATGTCGTAAGCAAGATAGCGAATCGCAATATAGGTGAGTCTCGAGGGACTCGACCAACTCAACCTACACGGGAATCGGTTCCTACTAGTTACGATGAAAGGCCACGTGGGTCAATCTAATTGCCTCACATTTACCGACTTAATATTATCGAGAGATGTTTCTATGATTTGTCACCTAATATGACATATCACACATACACATATTTAATATATATCTACATCGCATGCAAATATATATACATATCTAGTATGTGTATAAGCAATTACACTAGATGATCATGGACCACAACCTAATATGATTAGGCCCAAGCCAGTAGGCCTAATCACTCACATCAAGATCTATGTGTGCAATGATGCATCTCCATGCCCTGTGATCGTCCATTTCGTCCTTGTTGGTTCCGTCGACATCTTGATGCATCTTCATGCATCACGATCGTCCGTATCGTGGGTCCCGCTATCGCATCCACGCTCCCACTGTGCCTCCTCATGTGATTACAACTTAATCATAGGCACGCAGGCCCGACAATAAACGAGAAATATAATAGAGGTTCGCAGACCTCAATAATAATAATCACAGGTACACACATCACACGATCCACGATCATCCGTCCACACATCAAACATCACATGTATAAATAATCATCATCATGTAGGACTACTAGATAATAATAATAAAAAATAATAATTAATTAAACCGTTTAATTAATTAATATTTTTTGAAATCAAAGACATTATAGGGAATTTCTGAATTCATAGGGGTATTTTCATAATATGGACAAAAGACAGAAACTAGAATTTCTCAAATTCCGAGGGGCAAAACTATCTTTTTCCCAGAAAACCCTAATGCCCTTTCCCCTTCTCGCCGCCGCCGCCACCCTGCCGGCGGCAGCCTATGCGGCGCGGCGAGGGCACTGCCCTCGTCTGCAGGCGGCACGCCCGCTGGCAACGCTGCCGCTGCGGGTGGGTGCCCCTTTCGGGCGCCGCCGCCTCCGCAGGCAGTGCTGTCCCGCCGAGCGATCGCCCCTTAGGGTGGGTTTCGCCCGCGGGAGCAGCGGCGACGGGCGCTGTTGCCCTACGGCGGCAGGCGCCGCTGCCCTTGGGCTGCCAGCGGGCCTGCTGCAAGCAGGCCCCCGGCCGGCTACAGCAGACGCAGCCCCTGTGCTGCCCGCCTTCGGCTGCGCTGCACGCACACAGATCGGCTGTGCCTTCCTTGTTTTTGCATCAACAATTTTGACGTCAAAATTCTTCCTAAACACAACACACGTAAGTTCAAAACCAATCATTCGCACGAACAACCTGACTCTGATACCACTGTTGGGAAATCCTTGGGGGCGACATCATATGCGCAGCGGAAGAACAAGAAAAACAAAATCCCCGATTCCTAAAGAGATGTTCGTCGTCGTGTGAAGATTGGTACGCAAAAGTTCGCGGCCCAAATTGAGGGGTATTTATAGGCCCCAAGAGGATTCAAATTTGGGCTCCAAATTTGAATCGCTTTTGGGTTTCCTGGTCCTAGCGGTGCCACCACCTATCAGTGGTGGTGCCACCGCATATTAGTGTCTGACACTGACAGTGTACTGGTGGTGCCACCGCCAGACCTCTCGGGTTCTGGGCGGTGCCACCGCCTAGTCCAATAGTGTACTGGTGATGCCACCGTCGGACCTCTCGGGTTTTGGGCGGTGCCACCGCCCAGTCCGGCAGTGTACTAGCGATGCCATCACCGGACCTCTCGGGTTTTGGATGGTGCCACCACCCAGTCCGATGGTGCCACCGCCCAGTCTAGTAGTGTCATCGCCTGGAATGTTCCAACTCACTAGTTGGACTCCAAACGTGGCCCAAACCAGTCCAAACTCAGGCCCAACTAACCGCTAACCAGGTTATAGGATTAACCCTTAATCCTAACCCAAATTATTTGTAAACTATGAAATTAAGACATAGCCCTAAGCAAATTTTAACCAGCAACATCGAGTTTCCTTCAGCGAGCTTTACGGTGAACTTCCAGCGGACTTCCGATACACCCTTGGATTTCTTCTAGCGGACTCCCAACAGGCTCCCGGTCTTGTGGCGAGTTCAACGAGTCTTTGGAAAGTATCCGAACCTTCTCGGTGATCTCCGCGAACCTCCGACGATCTTTCCAGTGGACTTCCGAAAACTTTGGCAAGTCCCTGATTCTTTCTCGGTTAGTTCTGGCAGCACTTCCGACGATTCTTCGGACTTTTGGCGGACTCTCAAACACCCATCGAACTTGACTCCAGTAAACTTGCTTTATGTCTTCATGCTATCATAATTAATATTGTATATGTAAAACACACTTCGATCTAGACAATCAATCCCAAGCATCTAATCAAGTTGTTCGGTATGTCATTGGTCCCTCGACGCTTCGTCCGATTCTTCGGCGCATCGTCCTCTCCTACGGCCTATTGCCCAATCGATCAGTTAACTCCGTAACTCCGATATCCTTGGCACATTGTCCGCTCTTCTTGGCTTGATGCCCGAAGCCACGACTCGAAGCCTTCTGTCGATATGTCGACTGATCCACCGACCTGACGTCCAATCTTCTGACATGTTCTTCTGGCCCAACATAATTTTCCTGCTTTAATTGTCTCATCTTGATCGAAGCATCCTACATCACTCAAAACATAGATTAAAATATAAACATATATTGATTGGTTTCATCATCAAAATCCGAGATTCAACAATGATCACTAGGTCTAGGAACAAGCTTCCATATCTTATTTCTCTCAAATTGATTTAACTCTTCATGCATTGTAAAAACCCAAGAGTCATCTTTTAGAGTATCGCGATGTATTTAAGTTCAATTTGAGATAAAAAGATAATATTTGCATAAAATTTTTTAAATGAAAAGTGAGTTTTAACACGTATCTCCAATGATTAGCTCCTTAGGATGTGCATTTATATACTTCTATTATTTGGGTAAGGATTCTTTGGAAGTAGATGCATCTAAATTACTTGAGAGAGAAATTTTTTTATTTAAATTCAAAGTATCAAATCAAAATCATCATCAAAATTATTTTTCTTAAATTTAAAAAATTATTAAAAATAACATGGATAGATTCCTTGATAACCAATGTTATTTTATTAAAAACTCGATAAGCTTTAGAAATAGAGGAATATCCAAGAAAAATACTTTCATCGGATTTTACATCAAATTTTCCTGAGAGATATTTTTCATTTAAGATAAAATATTTACAATCAAAAACTTTAAAATATAAAATATTTGGTCTTTTATTATTCCATAATTCGTAAAGAGTTTTAGATAATAGTGGTCTTACAAGAATCCTATTCATGACGTAGCATGTCGTGTTAATGACTTCGACCCAAAAATATTTAGGTAGGCTATATTCTTTAAGCATGGTTCTTGCTATCTCTTGTAAACTCCTATTTTTTCTCTTAATAACTCTATTTTGTTATGGATTTCTTAGAGTAGAGAAATTATGGTTATATCCATTTAAATCATAAAAATATTAAAAATCATGGTTTTTAAATTCACCACCTTGATCACTACGAATAGAGAAAATCATAAAACCCTTTTCATTTTGAATTTGTTTTAAAAACTTTGAAAAACATTCAAAGCAATCACTTTTATATGTCAAGAAGTATGTCCAAGTATATCTACTATAATCATCAATAATCACAAAAGTATATTTACTACCTCCTAGACTTGTGATATCAATTGGTCTAAATAAGTCTATATGAATTAATTGTAGTGGTCTAGACGTACTTGATTTTTTGTTTTAAAGCTACTATTTATTTGTTAACTTAGTTGGCATGTATCATAAACTTTATCTTTGATAAATTTAATTCTAACAAACCTCTTACATGTTCTTTAGTTATAATTATGAAATTAATTTTATATTTGCATGACCTAATCTCTTATGCCAAAGCCATGTATCATCGTTTAAAATCGAAAAGCAAGTTTCATCACAAAAATCATCAAGACCAATAGTATACAGATGATTAGTTTGTGTGGCATCTCTATAATGCAAGCATTAGATTCAAATTTAATATCATAACTCTTATCATACAATTGACTAATGCTTAGTAAGTTATGTTTTAAACCATATACTAATAAAATATCTTCAATCAAGAGATTTGATTTGCTATCTATATTTCCTTTGCCAATAATTTTTCTATTATTGTTATTTCCCAAGGTAACATATCCTTCGCCTTGGCTAGTGAGCTTAGAGAAATGTGTTGGATCTTCGGTCATATGCCTTGAGCATCCACTATATGCTAGTCATAGGTGCCCTATAAGCTAATCATATGAGTGATGACATGTGTGACATGACACATAGTCTTTTTACTTATTATTATAATATTTTTCTTACTTTATATTACTTGATGCATAAATATATTGTGATGTCTATGGTTCTGTACAATAAGAATCAGATCGTGATGATATCACGATAATAAGATTGATTCACCTTTAAACATAGACCCTAAATAATCCTGGTCATAGGTTACTCGAGAGGGACATCAAGATAACCAGATAAACTAGTGTGCCATATACCCATCTATATGATTGATCCGCTGGTCTCATAGCTGTTTGTGTGGGGACACTAGGGCTATAGTGCAAGTGCTTATTGGAGAGTGAGTTCACTAATTAATATGCTCACGGAATACTAGATGGTTGATGATACCTCATTATTAGATAGTAATTCTGTCCTCCTAGTGATGTAGCTGGTCCTTAGATTTGGGACACCAAGAAGTCCTGTATGAGAACTCCACTCTTTGATACCATACTTATAGGTTTGGAAGATCCAGATTTAGTAAAGTTGGTCATCGGGAGTGACAGCCAACCTTACGAGAGCTATTGAATATTAATATAGGATCATCTGCTCTCGGTATCATAAGAAAAATATTTTATATATTCTTGCTTAGACAAATCCTTAGCTAAGGTCATTCGGATTGAGAGAGAAAGAGTTCTTCGGGAGAATCCGATTAAAGTAAGACGAGAGGAGAAACCGTATGACCTAACAACACCATACCCGATATACGATTTTTGAGATATTAGATGGATGATGGACTATAGGTACATGATAACTAAGGATAGATAGATCCAAAGGATTGGATTTCCCTATATCATCCAAGGACTACGGCGTAGTGGCCTAGTATGTTCGTAGTTGATGAGTCAAGTGAATTATTATGGAGATAATAATTCATTGAGCTCGAAGGAGTTCTGACACATGACTCATGGCCAGCTCGATATTGGGTCTAGAGGATCATATATATGATAGGTGTTATGATGAATAGAGGTTCGGATATGAGATATCTATTGGAGCCCCTATCTTATTGGATATCCAATAAGCCTCTGAATTATTGGATCTTATGGATGAAATCCAATAAGAGTCAATAAGAGATTATTGGATAGAGATGCACTAATCTTAGTTGGTCAAGTCCCTCGAGGCCATGGTGATTCGGAGGTCGAACAAGACGGAAATCACAAAGAGTTATGATTAGCAAGAGTTGCCTACCTTTATGGGCTTAGTATGATTGGTCAAGTCTCTCGAGATTACGTTAAGATGTCAATTGAATCTTGATCCCCACTAGAGATATGTCGGGGGTCTCTGATTCACATACTGGAGGGAGTTATATGTTTCGTGAGAAAATAATGGGAGTAGATTAAGATAGAAGTCATTATCTTAATTATTTATTTTTACGAAATTTACATGTTATTTATTTCTGCTATATTTTTATTTTTTAAAAAAATATCACTTTCAAATCCCTTACATGTCATAATTGATGTCAATCACCTCACTGGTCCAAATTATACGGATTAGCTCCAAAACTTGAAATTTATTCTCACAGCGGAGAAAATCACATACGTCCTTGATATAGTGATGCCTACGCTCGAGGAAGGGGCAAGCGAGGATGTGATTGTTTATTATGTAAAGTACATAGATGACTCCACTCTTACTCAATATTACATATTGGGTTCCATGACTCCTGAGTTACAGAGATAGCATGAAAATATGGATGCTAAATCCATTCTCCTACATCTCTGCAAATTGTTTGAGGAATAGGGAAGGACTCAACGATATGAGATATCCAAGAGTCTCTTCCATGCTAAGATGGCTAAGGGGACACCGGTTCAGAACCATATTTTAAAGATAATTGAGTGGATAGAGAAACTCATAGGTCTAGGAATGGTCCTAGAGGATGACCTATGTATGGACCTTATGCTTCAGTCCCTACCAGATTCTTTTTCTTAGTTCATAATGAATTTTAATATGAACAAGCTTGAAGTAACTCTCCCTAAGCTCCGCAATATGTTGAGGGAGGCAGAGAGCACTATCAAGAAAGAGAAGCTAGTTCTCTATACTAGTGAGAATAGAAGGAAAAGGAAGGTAGAAAAGTCCTTTAAGAAGGGCAAGGGCATGGGTAGACTGGATAAAGCAAATGTTGCTAAGAAAGACCCGATAAAGGACAAAAGCTAGTGCTTCTACTATAATAAAGATGGGCATTAAAAGATGAACTACAAAGAGTACCTTGCAGAGAAGGCGAAACGGAAGCTTGGAGAAGCTTTAGGTACATTCATGATAAATTTTCAATTGTTAGATTTTTGTGATAGTGAATGGGTATTGGATACCAGTAGTACTTATCACATATGCAATTCGTTGCAGATTCTAGCAGAGCCTAGGAGATTGGTGAGAGATGAGATTGACCTCAAGATGGGTAATGGAGCAAGAGTTGCTGCTGTTGCTGTCGGCGAGGTCACTTTACATCTGGTTGGTGGAGCTATTATTGCATTAGATGTATGTTATTTTATTCCCTATATTATCAAAAATATAATTTTTATTTCTGTTAGGAAGAGGGTCAGCACTAAGAGAGGGCGGGGGGGGTGTGAATTAGTGCAGCGGAAAGATTACATCGGTTTAAAACTTTATTACAATTAAAATTGATTTTGATGAAAATCGTTACATAAAGATCTTAACTTTGAAAGCATACGAAAAATGTATTGAAGGCAATAAGTGATTAAAGAGGTTTGTAGCTAAAGTAAATTGCTCAAGACGTAAACGCAAACTAGATTTTTATAGTGGTTAGTGGATATAAATTAGTTTTTGAGATCAATGATTGTTCAATATTATTAGATGATAAGATCATCATGAAATGAACATTGTATAATGATTTGTTTATGTTAGACACAACTTCACATATCATGAATGTAAGTAATTCTAAGAGGAAATGAGATAAGGTGAACAGTGCATACTTGTGACATTTTAAGATAGGTCATATCCATGAGAAAAGTATTCAAAAGTTGCTAAAAGATGGATATCTAGATCCATTCAACTATGAGTCATATGCAACTTGTGAGCCTTGCCTTCACAAAAAAATTGATCAACTCTCTATTTAATGGAACTAAAGAAAAAGCTACTGAGTTGTTGGAACTCATATATAGAAATGTATGTGGTCCCATATCAACTCATGCCATAGGTGGTTACTCTTACTTCATTACTTTTACTAACGATTTCTTAAGGTATAGACATGTGTACTTGATGAAGTACAAGTCCGAGGCCTTTGAGAAATTCAGGGAATATAAGAATGAAGTAGAGAATCAAACTAGAAATAATATCAATGATTAGATCGAGGAGGTAAGTACTTGAGTACAGAGTTCACCTAGTTCCTCAAGGACTGAGATTCTGTCCCAATGAATACCTCCTTATATACCTCAACTCAATGATATATCTGAGAGGAGGAATCACACACTATTAGACCATTGAATCTCGGATTTTGATGATGACATCAATTAGTGAATTAATGATCTAATCCATATGTTGAGATAAGTGATGTAGGACTAACTACGATCGTGAGAAAGACAAAACGATTAAAGAAGAATTAGAGTTAGGCCAGAGTCAATGATCTAGCATCGGGTCGGATGAATTAGGGGATACACCGAAGGATCAGATAATGCAGTGAAAGCTCGTCGGAAGTTTGCCAAGAGTTCACCGAAAGCTCGCCGGAGGTTCGTCGGGAGTTCGTCGAAAGCTCGTCGGAGGTTCGCTAGGAGTTCACCGAAAGCTTGTCAGAAGATTGTTGAGAGTTCATTGAAAGTTCACCGAGAGTTCGGTTGAACCATTGACGTGCAAGACAACTTAGATTGCAAGTAGAGTAATTATTTTAGCCTTAACTATCATAGTTAGGACTTTAATTTGAGTTAGTTTTGGGAGAAATCCTACTAACTCAATCAGGGGCCAACTAGGCCTTTAACAGGGCTAAATTAGGCCAGTTGGATGTCTTATTCAGCTACTTGGAGCCATGTCAGGCGATGGCACCGCTTAGATTGGGTGGTGGAACCGCTTGGGGCTCAGCCTCCTAAGTGGTTTGGGCGATGGTACCATCGATAGTTAATACTATCAAGTAGTGGTACCGCCCTGTCAGACAATAGCACTGCCAGAGCCCAATCTCTGAGGCTCTATTAGGTGATGGTACTGCCCAAATTGGGTGATGGTACCACCTAGTGTCAGTCTGCAGGCAGTGGTACTGCCCAATAATGACAGTGGTACGTATCTCAGAAACCCAAGATGAGACACTTTTTGGCTCCATTTTTTAAGCCATTAGAGCCTAAAAATACTCCACTTTTTTCTGCATGAAAGTGCAACAAAAGTGTAAACAAAAATCATAAGATTTTGGGTTGTAAAATTATTAAGTATCCTCCTCCCTTTCTAGTTTTGTGATCATTCAAGAGAGATATGAGACTTGTAAGGGTTGTCTCTTAAACCCGTGAAAAGGAGAAAGTGTTGTAAGAGGGTGGTTGGTATTCGTTCATTGAAGGAAGACCATTAGTGGACATCGGTGGCCTCAACGGAGGTGGAATCAAAAGTGGATGTAGGTCACGATGATCGAACCACTATAAATCTAGTATGCTTTCTTTCTGTGCCATTTCTTTCATGTTTTTGATTCTCATTACTCACTCACTTGCAAACCTTTTCAAGTTTAAATGCTTTTCTGATATGGGTTTAATCAAAATGAAGTTTTCCAAGTCAATGTCGATTTTATCAAAAGCACTAATTCACCCCCCGTCTAAATCAACGTCGTTGGTATCAAAGCAAGGTTACTCTCTATTTGGTTTAAAACCCAAGAGAGATGGCTTTTGCCGATAATCAAGAGGGATTTTCTATCACTCGTCCTCCTATGTTCAATGGGACGGACTACACTTATTGGAAAACTAGGATGAGAATTTTCTTGCTTTCTATAGATTTTGAATTGTGGAATATTGTTGAAAGCAATTTTGAGAAGTCTTCCAAACCAGTGAATGAATGGAATGATTTGGAAAAGAAGACATTCTCCTTAAGAGTTATATTCGTAGAAAGGAAGGAATCAGCTTTATGAGTAATTATACTCAACGAAAGTCAACTACTTTTATTAAAGGACCTATATTGTATGTTACCCCTAAAGTTAAGTATAATTTTTATGATAGATATGGTCATTTTGCATATAAATGTCCATTCAAGAATTATGGCTTGCATAAATTAGTTTAGGTTCCTATAGAAATCATGAATATTTTAATATCAAAAATTAGAATATATAGATCTAATCATGAGGGACCCAAAGCTAAATGAGTACTTAGAACAAACCCACCCTTTTTTTGTAGACATCTCTAAAATCAAAAGCTAGGAGCAAAAATGAGATTTTGACAATGGATGCTCAAGGCTTATAACCGAAAATCCAAAATACTTCATAAAGCTCACTAGCCAAAACAATAAAGGAAAGATCATTAGAATTAAAAATATTAATAACAAAATGATTTTAATTAAAGATGCTTTATATTTAATAAAATCATGCATGATGATTTAATGATGTAATTATGTAATGAAAATGTTAAAAGGTTTGGTATCATGCTTTATGATTTTATATTTTGTACGAGGATTTGAAGTAATAATGATTTGAAATCTTATGTTTTGGAATTATGTGTTATACTTTTGATCTTGATGATTTTTGTGATAAATCTTGCTCTTTCATTTTAAATGATGATGTATGTTTTTGACATAAAAGATAAAGGCATGCTTATATGAAATAAATCACATAAATTAAAACACATAAAAAGGAAATGCATTTTGAAAATTTCTCTTTCTCTATCTTATTGATTTTTTAATAAGAGATTGATAAATTTATTTATGTCATTCTAAATCTCTTGAAAGTAATTTTGATGATTTGACTATTTGAATTTGAATGAATTTTATCCTAATCATAATCTTGATTTCTCGATATTTGATATTTGAGATTTTTTTTATATAAATGAAGATCTCTTACTCTTTATTCTCGTATGATTCTTGTATTTTATTTAAGAAAAGATTTTCTATATAAATTATGATATTTCTTATGCATAAATCAAGATATTCTACCATTCTATTCTCCCATGTTTCTTTTTGTCATTTACTAAAGAGTAGAATTATCCATATGAATCATATTTTTTCTTGATTTCTCGGAATCTTAACTTGAGAATTTTTTTTGAATCATGATCTTGATGACTTGAGAATTCTTATGCATGAATCAAGTTCATTTATTATTTGTCTCCTACAATTCTTTTGTTATTTACTAAAGAGGACATTTATCAAAATTAACCATGATATGTCACTTGAGTTTTTAAGCTTTATGACTTAATTTTTATTATGTATAATTCTTTTGTATTCATAAATTGTATATCTCATCACCAAGTTAATTTTTCTTTATATATTTCATATGATGATTTGAAAAATGATGTAAAGGGAAAAGTTTTGCTAGCATTCCCTTCTTTTTGACAATAACAAAGGGGGAGAAAGATTTACTAGCTTGCTCATCTCAAAAGAGAAGCAAGAAGTGCTATTTTGTATATCTCGAGAGAGAAGCAAAACTTACAAGAGAGGTAATACTCATGATGCATGTTTTAACTTGCACATCTAAAAAAAAAAAGACTTGCTCGCTTGCATATTCAAAAATGATGTAAAACTTGTTATTTACTATCTTTCATTCTCTTTCAAAAATTTGCTAGCTTAAACATCACAAAGAAAAGCAAACATGCTAAACTTGCACATCTCTAAAACTTCCTAACTTGCATGTTCTAAAATGATGTAAAACTTACTATCTTATTAGATTGTATAATTAAAATTTTGCTAGTTGTACTTCTCTTTTTTGTTGATGATAAAGTGAGAGAAGGTATGATGATCATGTATGGTATGATGTAATATTTTAAAATTATGAATGATGATTTGGAATCATGCATGTAATGATGATTTTATATTTTAAAAATATAGATGATGATTTGGTATTATGTATGCAATACTTCAACTTATGATAATGATGCATGTAATGATAAAATATTCATGATTAAAATTGCTTTGACTTAAATTCAATTTGAATTCAAGGTTTATATCAATTATGGCATATTGATAAGGGGAGTTTAGTTAAACTCCATCATCAATTGGTTGTCATCATAAAAAAGTAAGAGATTATTGAATATCAAATTTTAATGTTGAAATCAATTGATAAGTTTATGAACAAATATACATTTTGAGTGACACAGGACTAGCTTCGATCATGGAGCGATAATTTGACTAAAGTAGGAAGAATCAATGTTGGGCCGAAGTAGAACATGTTAAAAGATTGGACGTCGAGCCGAAAGATCGGTCAACGTGTTAGCAGAAGGTTTCATGCCATGAGTTCGAGCATCTAGCCAAGAAGATCGGATATTGCACCAAGGAGATCGGATGTTGCGGGATGACAACATACCGATTGGGCAATATGCTGAAGGAGAGGACGATGCGCTGAAGGGTCGGATGAAGCATCGGATGAACCAATGATATGTCGGACAACATGTGATTAATGCTTTATAATAATTATCTAGATCGATGTAGTTTTAGTTCTAATTGGGTTGGTTTAAAATATAATTATGTCAACTCAATTAGGGGCCCACTAAGCCTGAGTTAGGACTGTTTTAGGCTAACTAGAAGGCCCATTCGGTCACCCAAGATTATGTGGAATCTTCTATGAGCTGGAAAAGTCAAGAGCGCACTTTTCTAGGTTGTCAAGCGGTGGTACCACCCAAACATAGTCTCTCAGACTATGTCAGGCGGTGGTATCACCCACTGTCAGTGTTACGGGTGGTGGTACGATCCAACACAGGCGGTGGTACTGTTAGGATTCAGGAAACTCAAGATGAGACCTTTTTTCACTCCATTTTTGAAGCCATTTGGGGTCTATAAACACCCTAGCTATTCCCACATGGATATGCAAGAATTGAGCAGAAAGGGGAAAGAATTCTAAGTTGAAAGAGTTTTGTAATCTCTCTAAGTTTAGTGAGTGTCTTCCTCTTAGAGTTAGAAGGTTTCTAAGGGAGGAGTGAGATATAAAAGAAAGAGAGGTATAAAGGTTCTCTCTTGCACCTATGAAAAGGAGAAAGATTTATAAGGGTAGTTGATATTCGCTCGTTGAAAGAAGATTAGTAGTGGAAGCTAGTGGCCTTGAGTGAAGAGGAATCGGGAGTGGATGTATGTCACGATGGTCGAACCACTATAAAAATGGTTTGCATTTACTTTAAGCTTTTCATTTTCATTGCAAACTAATTTTCTACTTTCACTACACTTACGAATGTATTTTTAAGTTAACATCTCTCTAATCGGTTTTTATCAAATGAGATTTTTCAAACTGACGCATTTTTACGTAAGCAATTATTCAACCCCTATCTTAGTGCCGATTTTGGTCATAACACCTGAAAACCTACAAATCTGTGGGAGAGGATAAAGGAGGTCAATCGTCCTCATATCTAGCAATGATCCACGTAATAGGGGCTGTAAAGACGCTCATCAAATCACTACACAATTCTTTTTTCCATGCGCACCACACAATCAAGAAGGGGTCGGCCCTTCTTACTGTCCATATGCCCCCAACAGGGGCTGTTGGTTGAGGAGGAGAGGGTGAGAGGAGAATAGGAGGTGGCAGCTAAAAGGAGTCTAGCTTATGGCCCTTTGGTTCCCTCCTATTTATAGAGGTCTCTTATCAACTTAACCCTATTGGATCCTGCCATATTGGGTACTAAATCTCTATCCAACTACTAAGCCTCTTCGATTAGTAGGTCTCTACCTAATAATCTCTCGTTGGCTCTTATTAGATCTCATCCATAAGATCCAATAATTTAGGGGCTTATTATATATTTAATAAGATAGAGACCCTAGCGGACATCTCATATCTGAACGACTACTTGTCGCAACACCTACCATATGTGTGTGACTCTTTAAGACTATCTCTAATTTTTAGGAGGAGGGACTCTAAAGTTTAAAAGAGTTTATAACCTTAAAAGCATAGAGTTTTTGTTCTACTTTCTTACTATGCCTAAGTAGAAATTTGTGGGATATTTATAGACCCTAAATAACTTAAAAAATTAGAGCCAAAATTTAAATCATCGAGTTTTTGGGGTACTGGCGGTACCACCACCCAAACCAGTGGTACCACTGCCTAACAACCTAGAAAAGTGTGCTATTGACTTTTTAGCTCATAGGTGGTTCCACCTAAACTTGGGTGACCAAATAGGCTTTCCACTTGGTCCAAAATAGTCCCAACTCAAGTCTAATGAGCTCCTAACTGAGTTGAAATAGTTACACCCAAAACCAAATCAATTACGACCAAACTATGACCAATTAAGACAACTGATTATAAGACTAGAATTCTATATTGTCCGGCATGTCATTGGTTCATCCAACGCTTCGTCCGATCCTTCGGCGCATCGTCCTCTCCTTCGTATAATGTCCAATCAGTATGTTGACCTCCCGTAACTTCTGATTTCCTTAGTATAATGTTTGATCCTTTAGCCTGATGCTCGAACTCATGATACAAAATCCTTCTATCGGCATGTCGACCGATCCTCCGACCGACGTCCAATTTTTTGATATATTCACTCAGGCCCAATGTTCGATTCTTTCAGCTTTAATTGATTTTCCTTTTTTGATCAAAGTTAGTCCTACATTACTCAAAATGTAGATTAGATCGTAAACTCATCAATTGATTTTATCATCAAAATTCAAGATTCAACAATGTCTTACAAGCCAATCATGTGAGTGATAGCACATGTGAAATAATATACTTTATTTTTGCTTATTATTTATTTGATATTTTTTTCACTTTATATTATTTATTGCATACATTGTGATATATATAAATCTGTGTAATGGGAATTGAATCATGATGAGATCATAATAATGAGACCGATTCACCTTTAAACATAAACCATAAATAATCCCGATCATAGGTTACTTGATAGAGACATTGAGATAACCAGATAGACTAGTACACTGTATACCCATCCATATAATGGAGGTAACTGGTCTCATAGCTGCTCGTATGAGGACACTAGGGATATTGTGTTGGTACTCATTGGAGAATGAGTTCATTGATTGAACCACTAACAGAATATTGGATGGTTGATGATACCTCATTGTCAAAAGTGATTCCATTATTCCAATGGTTTATCTAGTCTTTAGACTTGAGATACCAAAGATGTCCTGTATAAGTACTCCACTCTTTGATGCCAAACTTATATAGTACAACCGATCGTCAAGAGTGACAACCAATCTTATGAGAGTTATTGAGTATTAATAGAGGATCATCCATTCTCGATATCATAAGAAGAATATCATATGTATTCTTGCTCAAGCATATCCCTAGTCAGGATCATTTAGATTGAAAGATAAAGTGTTCTTTAGGAGAATCCAATTAGAGCAAGACTCGAGTAGAAACCGTATGGACTTGATAGTACCATGCTCAAAATATAATCTATGGGATATTAGATGGATGATGGACTATAGATATACAATAACTAAGGATAAACATGTCCAATGGATTGGATTCCCTTGTATTATCTGAGGACTATGGCGTAGTGGCATAGTATGTCCATAGTCGATGAGTCGAGTGAATTATTATCGAGATAATAATTTACTAAGTCAGAAGGAGTTTTGACAAACATGACTCAAAGCCAGCATGATATTGGGCTTAGAGGGTCACACACATATGATAGGTGTTACGACGAGTAGAAGATCAAATATAAGATATCCACCGAAGCCCATATCTTATTGGATATCCAATAAGCCCTTAAATTATTGGATCCTATGGATAAGATCCAATAAGAGCCAATAAAAGATTATTGGGTAGAGATCTACTAATATAAGAGGCTTGGATAATTGGATGGGGATCAAGTACCTAATAGGGCAGGATCTATTATAGTAAGTTCATAGGGACCTCTATAAATTAGAAGGAACAAAAGGGCTATAGGCTAGACCCTTTATGGCTACCACCTCCTATACTATGTTAAATCTCGGATTTTGATGATGAAATCAATTGATGGGTTAATTGATCTAATCTATATTATTGAGTTAAGTGTGCAGGATTAACTACGATAGCTTGAAGACATAAAACAAGTCTATTAGAGTTAAGTTCGATGGGTGTTCGAGAGTCCACCGAGAGTCCGAAGATTCGTCTGAAGTGCTGCCGGAACCAACCGAGAAGAAATCAGGGACTCACCGAAGTTTTCAAAAATCCGCCAGAGTGATCGTTGGAGGTTCGCGGAGATCATTGAGAAGGTTCGGCTACTTGTTAAAGACTCGCTAAACTCGCCACAAGACCGGGAGCCTACTAGGAGTCTACCGGAAGAAATCTGAGGGTGTATCGGAAGTCCACCGGAAGTTCGCCGAAAAGCTCGTCAGAAGGAAACTCGACATTGCCAGTTAAAAACTTGCTTAGGACTATGTCTTAATTTCATAGTTTATATGTAATTAGGGTTAGGATTAAGGGTTAATCCTATAACCCGGTTAGGGGCTAATTGGGCTCAAGTTTGGACTAGTTTGGGCCAAGTTTAGAGCCCAACCAGTGAGCTGAAATAGTCTAGGTAGTGGCACCGCCCAGAACCCGAAGGATTGGGCGGTGGTACCGCCGGACTGGGCGGTGGTACCGTCGGACTGGGCGGTTGCACCACCCAGTACCTAAAAGATCGAGCGATGGCACCGCTAGTTAATGGTCAATATGATATTGATAGGCGATGGCACCGCCACTGACAGGTAGTGGCACCGTCAGCTCCGGGAATCTAAGAGGAATTCAAAATTTGGAGCCCAAATTTGAATCCTCTTGGGGTCTATAAATACCTCTCAATTCTCAGTAGAGAATACAACCTTTGAGAAGTTAAAGATCGAGATAAAGCCTCAGCAAAGTCTTTAGCAAGTCTTGTTTTGAATAGCTTAAGTGTTCACCTCCCTCTTTCTCTTTGAAAATCTTTAAGAGTGTGAACTACTTGTAAAAGGTTGTAAGAGGGGTATTTGTCCTTCCCCTTCAAAGTAATTTGCTAGTGGAAGTTGGGAGCCTCATCGAAGAAGTCTTTGTAAGTGGATGTAGGTCATTTGACTAAGCCACTTTAAATTAGTGTGTTCCTTGAATGTATGAGTGTTTACCTTTCTGAAATCATTATTTACATAGTAGCAAGCTTTTGGTTTCCATCTCTTTACTTTACTCAAGCTACTTTTACCAAGTCATTCTTTATCGAATTGAAATCTCTACGCATTTACGAAATCATTTTCAAACTTATAAGTTTTAATGTGCTGCACTAATTCACCCCCCTCCCTCTTAGTGCCGCTCCGATCCTAACAATTGGTATCAGAGTTAGGCTCACTCTCATATTTGGTTTAATACCCAAGAGAGATGGCTTACTCCGGCATGCATGAGGGTCATTCTATTACATGTTCGCCTATGTTTAATGGGTCGGATTACACGTATTGAAAAACTCGAATGAGGATCTTCCTCATTTCCATAGATTTCGAGCTTTGGACTATTGTCGAAAATGGATTTCAAAAATCTTCTCTTCCGAAGAGCGAATGGGATGAATCGGAGAAGAAGGTTTTTGCTTTAAACGCAAAGGCTATGAATGCCTTATTTTGTGCATTGGACAAGAATGAATTTAATCGCGTTTCAATTTGTGATTTAGCTTTTGATATTTGAAGAACTCTTGAGGTCACTCATGAAGGCACTAGCCAAGTGAAAGAATCCAAAATCAACATTCTTATGCACTCTTACGAGCTTTTCCAAATAAAACCAAGTGAGTACATCGGAGATATGTACACTCGTTTTACGGATGTCATCAATGGATTCAAAGTTCTTGGTAAAAGTTTTTCTAACTTTGAATTAGTAACTAAAATTTTAAGATCCCTTCCAAAGAGTTGGGATCCAAAAGTTACGGCCATTTAAGAGGCCAAGGATCTTAAAACATTTCCTCTTGAAGAACTTATTGGGTCTCTAATGACCTACGAAATGATGTGCCATGCTTATGAAGAGCTCGAGAACCCCCTTCCGAAGAATAGGAAGGATATGACGCTTACATCACAAGAAGACCATTTGAAAGGAATATCAAGTGATGAGGACAGTGACGATGATATTACACTTTTAACTCAAAAATTTAAAAAGATTATAAGAAAGAATAAATTTAAAAATAATACTAAAAACAAACTTGAACATAAAAAGGACCAAGTAATATGCTACGAATGTAAGAAGCCGGGGCACTTCAAAAATGAATGCCCCCAAGCCAAGAAGAAGCAATAAAAGAAGAAGAAAACTTTAAAAGCGACTTGGGACGATTCAAGTGATTCCGAAATTGAAGTTTGCAACAAAGAGGAGGCAAACTTCACGCTAATGACTTTAGGAGAAGAGGTATATGATTTAATTAATGAAGATTTATCTTTCGATAAACTTTCTATCACTTGTCACGAATTATTTGATGAGTGTAGAACTATTAGTAAGAAGTTTAATCTATTAAAGAAAGAGCATGTCTTACTACAAAATAAGCTTGATAGTCTTCAAACTCCTCCATGCTCTAAGTGTGAACACTTAAAAGCAATAAAAAATAAAAAAATTACTACTTAAAGAGACCTTAAACAAGTTTAAGGTCAGTAGCAAGGGATTGGACATGATCCTTGCAAACAAGGGTCACATCGCAAATAGAAGTGGAATTGGTTTTGTGAGAGGATCTCACCAAAATCCTACCACTTTCATTAAAGGACCCACATTATATGTTTCACCTCGTTTGAAATGTAACTTTTGTTATAAATCCGGACATATTGCTTACAAATGTCCATTTAGGAAAATTAGTCCACATAAGTTGATATGGGTTCCTAAAGGAACTATAAATAGTTCAATAATGAATAACAAAATTGGTAGATCAATTTTTGAGGCACCCAAAATCAAATAGGTACCTAAAAACCATCCTCTTTTGTAGACAAATCCACAAGCTAGGAGCAAGAGATGGTATCTTGATAGTGGATGCTCAAGACACATGACTGGAGATCCATCTCATTTCTCTATACTCACTAGCAAAGAAGAAGGGTACGTTACTTTTGGAGACAACAACAAAGACAAAATCATTGGCAAGGGAACCATGAGTAACAAATTAAATTTTTTAATTGATGATGTATTGTTAGTTGATGGATTAAAACATAATCTCTTCAGTATTAGTCAATTATGCGATAAAGGTTACATCGTTAGATTTGAATCTAATGTGTGCATTATTGAAAAACCAAACAATAACATGTCAATGATTACTTTTAAAACAAAATAATATCTACACCATCAACCTTGACGAACTGAGTAATGAAATGTGCTTCTCCACTTTAAATGATAATGCTTGGCTTTGGCATAGGAGATTAGGCTATGCAAGTATGAAACTAATAGCTAAGATCTCATCTAGAGAGTTAGTATGAGGGATTCCCAATATAAAGTTTGTTAGGAACAAAGTATCTGATGCGTGTCAACTAGGTAAACAAATAAAAACTAGTTTCAAACTAAAAAATCAAATTAGCACCACTAGACCATTACAATTGATCCATTTGGACTTATTTGGACCAATTGACACAACGAGTCTAAGAGGAAGCAAATATGCCTTCGTAATTGTCGATGACTATAGTAGATACACTTGGACCTATTTCTTGGCTCACAAAAGTGATTCTTTCAAATGTTTCTCTAAATTTTGTAAACTTACTCAAAACGAAAAAGGCTTCATGATTTCATTAATTCGGAGTGATCACAGTGGCGAATTTCAAAACCATGACTTCCAAAATTTTTATGAATCTAATGGATATAACAACAACTTCTCCACTCCGAGAAATCCTCAACAAAATGAGGTAATTGAAAGAAAAAATAAAAATATATAAGAAATGACAAAAACCATATTGAATGAATAGTCTACCTAAATATTTTTGAGCCGAAGCCGTTAATACGGCTTGCTACGTCATGAATAGGGTTCTAATAAGACCATCTCTATCAAAAACTCCTTATGAATTATGGAATAACAAAAAACCAAATGTTTCTTATTTTAAAGTTTTCGGTTGCAAATGCTTTATTTTGAATGAAAAAGATGCCTTAGAAAAATTTGATGCCAAATCCGATGAAGGCATCTTTCTTGGTTACTCTTCTGTTTCTAAGGCTTTTCATGTTTTTAACAAAAGAATCTTAGTTATAGAAGAGTCTATTCATGTAGTTTTTAATAAAATTTTCGAGTTAAATAAAAATGATTTTGATGATGATCTTGTTTTTGATAATTTGAATTTAAATGAACCCCTTTCTTAAAATAGCAACTTGGATGCATCTTCTTCCGAATTTTCTTACCCAAGGAATAGAAGTATGTAGATGCTCATCCAAAGGAGCTAATTATAGGAGATACATCAAAAGGGGTTCAAACTCGTTCTTCCTTCAAGAATTTTTGTGCTAACGCCACCTTCCTTTCTCAAATTGAACCTAAATGCATTAACGAAGCCTTGAAAAATGATTCATGGGTTTTTGTAATGCAAGAGGAATTGAACCAATTTGAGAGGAATGAGGTATGGAAGCTTGTTCCTAGACCTAGTGACCATTTGGTTATTGGTACTAAATTGGTCTTTAGAAATAAGCAAGATGAATGCGATATCGTGGTTAGAAACAAGGCTAGACTAGTGGCCAAAGGTTTCAACCAAGAAGAATGTATCGACTACGAAGAGACCTTCGCTCCTAGATTAGAAGCCATTAGGATGCTCCTTGCCTATACTAGTAGTAATAATTTTAAACTATTTCAAATGGATGTCAAAAGTACTTTCTTGAATAGTTTTATTTCCGAAGAAGTGTATGTTGAACAACCTCCTGGATTTGAAAATTCTCTTCTTCCTAATCATGTATTCAAATTGACTAAGGCTCTCTATGGTTTGAAACAAGCTCCTAGAGCTTGGTATGAAAGGCTTAGTTCCTTTTTTATTTTAAATAATTTTACCAAAGGCAAGGTTGATACTACATTATTTATCAAACACCTTGAAAATAATTTTCTTATTGTGAAAATTTATGTTGACGATATTATTTTTTGTTCTTCGGATGAATCACTATGTGAATCATTTGCCAAGTGTATGAGTCATGAATTTGAAATGAGCCTAATGGGTGAGTTAACCTTCTTTTTAGGATTACAAATTAAACAACTTAGTGATGGTATATTTCTTAATCAATCTAAATATACATTAGAATTGTTAAAACGATTTAACTTGGATGGTTCAAAAGCGATAAACACTCTTATGAGTACTTCCACTAAGTTAGATATGGATGAAAATGATGAAAACTTTGATAAAAAAACGTATAGGGGAATGATAGGTAGTCTACTTTATCTCATCGCGACTAGACCGGATATCACGTTAGTGTAGGACTTTATGCTAGGTTTCAATCTAATCCTAAATTATCTCATCTTATAAGTATTAAAAGAATTTTTAGATATCTTAAAGGAACTCCCAATTTAGGATTGTGGTATCCGAAATATGATAAATTTGATTTAATAGCTTATGCAGATGTCGATTTTGGTGGATGTAAGATAGATAGAAAAAGCACATCTGGAACATGCCAATTTTTAGGACATGCACTTGTTTCTTGGACTTCCAAGAAACAAAATTCGGTTGCACTATCTACGGCGGTAGCCAAATACATAGCTGTAAGTGCATGCTGTGCACAAGTTGTTTGGATGAAGAATACATTGGAAGACTATGAAATTTACTTGAAGAGCATTCCCATAAACTGTGATAATACAAGTGTCATTTGTCTTACCAAAAATCCAATTCAACACTCTAGAATTAAGCATATCGACATTAGGCATCATTTTATACACGATTATGTCCTTAACAATAATGTCATTCTAGAGTTTATTGATACAAAGCATCAATTAGTAGACATTTTTACAAAAGCCTTAAATGAAGATCAATTTGACTTTATTAGAAAGGAACTAGGCATGTTAAATTATCCTTGTGAATGAGCTTGATTGTATGTATTTTCCAAAAATTTTCATCCTCTTTTTGGTTTTTGTGGATTTGACTTCTTCTTTGTTTTTCGATTCCAAATGACATCTTAAAGAGCAATCCAAGACCCTATCCTATCTTGAATTAAACACCTCTGAAAACAAAAAAAAAAGAGGGAAAGAAAACTTTTTTTTTTAGCATGCCAGTGGTGGCAATGCCAAAACCGACGGTAGCACCGCTTGGGCGCTCGGTCCCCAAGCGGTGGCACCACTCAGATTGGCGGTGGCACCGCCCGAGAATCCTCATATAAGTAAATGAGTTAGGGTCGGCGATGGAACCACCCCCAACCCATGAGAACCCTCCCTAGAACCCTCTAAACCTCTCTTACCCTCATTCTAACTTCTAGAAGCCTAAGAGAGGGATTCTTGTTGGATCAAACTCTCTACCTCCCAAGGAAATCTCTATAAGGTAAAATCTAAAATCTTTCTTTCTTCCTCTCATTATTTGGCCTACTCTTTACAGTTTTTTCTTTATCTATCATCTTGATTAGATATGGCTCTTAAGAGATCATCAAGAACAAAAGGGAAGAGGGTGGAAGGAGATTCCTATGACCAAAACCTTTTTAGATCTAATGAAGTAGCTCTTAGGTTTCCTAATTTTGAAACAAGAACAATACATAAAGGTAAACATATTGATCTAGATGAACTTGGAAACCTAGAACCCATTAGATTATTTGCACATTTAGATCTCTTACCTATCCTATAAATCAATGAACCAATTTATCCTAGATTAGTTAGGTTAGTTTACTCAAACTTATGTATGGACAATGCTAGCTTAACTACCTACCTCTTAGGAACATAAATTTAAATCTTTGATAGCACTATATGCGAATTAATTAGAATTACCGAAAAGGATAGGGGCTATTATTTTAGAAATAAATGAGATATCAATGCAATAGGAGCAACCTACTCCGAAGCCTTAGAAACTATTTTTACAAATTCAAACCTAGGCATGATTCCCAAAAGTTGCGAGCACTTATTGCCCTTTAACTCTAAATTTCTTCATCACATCATGACTAGCATACTACTTTCCAAACAATTTCATCATGATGAAATTTGTCAAATAAAGCTAAGCACTATGTATTGGATAATGACCAGCCAACATAATTGTTTTGGATACTTAATCTGGCAACATATGTAGGACATAATAGCTAAAAATATAATGTTACCATATGGGAGGTTAGTCAGTCGATTAATACTTGCCCATAATATTTGTGTCTCACCCGATGAAGAAATAATTCAAGTTGATCAATTTACCACTATCAATAGAAACCTGCTCAAAAGACTTAGGTGCACTTTTAGCAATGATATTTGGGTTAGGCAATCTAGAAGGACTGATCCAGTTCCTCCACCAGTAGAACACCCAAAACATTAATTTTTAGGGGAAATGCATCTCCTCGTCCTAGTCCCTTTGGTGTAGCACCTTTAGAATCAGTTCCTGCTTTATCTTTTGAGGATCTTATTATGACATAATTATATCATATCAAATCACAACAAGAGCAACCCAAATCACAGGAAGAGCAAATTCAATTATAGCAAGCTGAAATTTTGAAGGAACTACAATAAATGAATCAAAAGATAGATGTCATGTATAAGAACTATGGATTTCCTCCTAAGGATTAATCAATATGCCTTCTTATTCTACTGCTACCTTGACATGTGATTCTTGTATGGTTAATCTTAATGCAAAGTTAAAGCTTTGTCATTTTTTTTGCCATCTCCTTTTTGTATGAATGCTGAATTTTTCTAATGAGATGAATTTTGTATGATCGATCTTTATGCTAAACTCATTTTCTAATGATTTTATGATCACAAATTGTATGCATAAAGTCTCATCTCTTTTTTGTTGATGACAAAGGGGGAGAAGAATGAGCAAAAGATTGATGACTTGTGCCAATGTGATAGCATGACTTATATGAATTGGCAAAGTTAATATGATGTGATAGTATGACTTATATGAATTGTAAAAGCTAATATGTTGTATAATGCAAATGTCTTATATGCATCGATAGCATGAATTATATGAATTGCAAAAGCTTGTGTAATGCAAATGTCTTATATGCATCGCCAATGTGATAGCATGACTTATATGAATTGCAAAAACTAATATGTTGTGTAATGCAAATGTCTTATATGCATCGCAAAAATGTCTTATATGCATTGCAAAACTTTTTGAGAATATCGCAATATGAAAGTTTTTAGATTGGTTGTCATTTCGTCTCATGATCATATGAAATCATGCCTTATATTTACATCATAAGATTTATGTTGAAAGTTCATATCTCTTGTCGAAATGATAATTGTCTTTTATCATTCGACTTAAAAATAATTTTCATAGCTTGAAATTATGAGAAATACAAAGTTTCATATTTGCTCATGCTTATAGAAAATAACGATAAGTTCAATAGATAGAACTTATCGGTTTAGGCTTGAATTCAAAGAGATTGAATTCAAGAGTTTTTATCTTCTCATTATATGACATGTAGATAGGGGGAGTTATATTTAACTCCGTCATCAATTGATTGTCATCATCAAAAAGGGAGATATTGTTGAATCTCGGATTTTGATGATGAAATCAATTGATGGGTTAATTAATCTAATCCATATTATTGAGTTAAGTATGTAGGATTAACTACGATAGCTTGAAGACATAAAGCAAGTCTACCGGAGTTAAGTTCGATGGGTGATCGAGTGTCCGCCGAGAGTCTGAAGATTCATCGGAAGTGCTGCCGGAACCAACCGAGAAGAAATCGGGGACTTGCCGAAGTTTTTGGAAGTCCACCAGAGAGATCATCAGAGGTTTGTGAAGATCACCGAGAAGGTTCGGCTACTTGCCAAAGACTCGCTGAACTTGCCACAAGACCGGGAGCCTACTGGGAGTCCGCTGGAAGAAATCCGAGGGTATATCGGAAGTCTGTCGGAAGTTCATCGAAAAGCTTGCCAGAAGGAAACTTGACGTTGCCAGTTAAAAACTTGCTTAGGACTATGTCTTAATTTCATAGTTTGTATGTAATTAGGGTTAGGATTAATGATTAATTCTATAACCTAGTTAGGGGCCAATTGGGCTCGAGTTTGGACTAGTTTGGGCCATGTTTGGAGCCCAACCAGTGAGTTGAAATAGTGTAGGCAGTGGCACCGCCAGACTAGGCAGTGGCACCACCCAGAACCCGAAGGATTGGGTGGTGGTACCGCTAGACTAGGCGGTGGCATCGCCCAGCACCCGAAAGATCGGGCGGTGGCACTGCCATTGACAAGCGATGGCACCACTAGTAAACGATCAATATGGCATTGACAGGCGGTGGCACCGCCAGCTCCGAGAATCTAAGAGGAATTCAAAATTTGGAGCCCAAATTTGAATCCTTTTGGGGTCTATAAAGACCCCTCAGTTCTCAACAGAGAATACAACCTTTGAGAAGTTAGAGATTGAGATAAAGCCTTAACAAAGTCTTTAGCAAGTCTTATTTTCAATAGCTTAAGTGTTCACCTCCCTCTTTCTCTTTGAAAATTTGTAAGAGTGTGAACCACTTGTAAAAAGTTGTAAGAGGGGTATTTGTCCTTCTCCTTCAAAGTGATTTGCTAATGGAAGTTGGGAGCCTCATCGAAGAAGGCTTCGCAAGTGGATATAGGTTATTTGATCGAACCACTTTAAATTGGTGTGTTCCTTGAATGTGTGAGTATTTACCTTTTTGAAATCGTTATTTACATAGCAACAAGCTTTTGGTTTTCATCTTCTTACTTTACTCGAGCTATTTTTACCAAGTCATTTTTTGTTGAATCGAAATCTTTACGCATTTACAAAATTATTTTCAAACTTATAAGTTTTAATCCACTACACTAATTCACCCCCCCCTCTAAGTGCCACTCCAATCCTAACATACTCCTCTCTCCCTCTCCTCCTCAGCCAATAGCCCCTGTTTGGGGCTTGTGATAGCAAGAATGACTGGCCCCTTCTTGATCATGTGATATGCGTAGAAAGGAGGATTATGCAGTGATTTGAGGAGTGTCTTCATAGCCTCTGCCATGTGGATTATCACTAAAGAAGAGAACAGTTGACTTTCTTTATCCTCTCCCATAGATCGTAGGTTTTCAAGGATATACGATCTCCCTATTTAACACATTTTTCTTATACATGCAGTTTTCGGTTTTGTGGATTTTCGGTTTTATTCTTCCACAAGGGTAGCCTCAGTTTTCAATTTTCCAACATGTCCATCTTGTGTCATCTATCTCGCTAGCTCCTCAGTGCATCTCCATGCCCGATGATCATCTGTCTTATCCTCTTGGGTCCTACTAGCACTTCCATACTCCCACCACACCTTATCATGCAATTACAACTTAATCACAAGCACGCAGACCCACAAATATATATATCACATATACAAGAAACCTTGATCTCCTCATTAAGGGGAGGTACAACACTAAGGGAGATAGAAACACATGTTGGATATAATGAGAGAGAGAGAGGGAGGCTCGCAGGCCCCAATAATAATAACCATATACACATATCACATCATCACACATGATCTATGATCATTTGTCCACATCATACATCATATGTACATATCATACATTACATGTACACAAACATGTAGGACTATTAGGTAATAATTAATTGAATTATTTAATTAAATAGACTTGGATTAACTTTTAATCTAATTTGGAAAATGAAATCCCCAAGGCAAGGTGCTCCTAGTGGCTAGGAGTCCCTAGCCACTAAGGCTACCCTTGTGGCTAGGAGTTTTGACTGCCATGGCTGCTTCTGGCCAAGCAATCCTCGGTAAGTCGAGAGCAGCAAGGGTTGTTCTCGGCTAGGGCTACAAGCAGCCCTTGGTCAAATCTGTAAGGTAACAACTTTTGTTGCCCTTCTACCTTGTCATGTTAGATATCCAGAGGTTCTTGGGTGATAGAACAGTTTGTATGCCAAAGATTACATTGTTCTAATATCAAATTGGCAAAAGCGTAACTTATTTACAAAACACCAATTCAACATAATATACAATTTATAACCGATCTTGGCATGAGTAACCTAGCTCTAATATCATTGTTGGGAAACTTAGGGAAGAGCATCACATGTGTAGCAAAAAAATAAAAACAAAACTAGTTTCCCAAAAGAATCATATTGAATCATCGTGTGATGATTAGGAGCGAAAAACTCGTGAAATCGAAAACTATGTAAGATATTTCAAACAATCTCACCTAGGGGATATTGTATCCCATAAGATTGTTGATCCAAGTCCATGGATAAAGGAGGTCTCATAAACTCCTCTTTAGTAGTGATATATATGATGGATGAAGCGATGATGCACCTCTCGCAATAGGTTATTTCCTTACCTTTGCACACCACAATGTAGCAACAAAACAAGAAGGGGTCGACCCTTATTGTCCTCACACCTCAAATAGGGGCTGATGGAAAGGGAAGAGATGGGAGGAGAAGATAGGAGATGGGTAGCCAAAAAAAGTCTAGACCATGACCCTTTGGTCCCCCTCCTATTTATAGAGATCCCTCTCAACTTAACCCTAATAGATCCTACACAATTATCCTACCATATTGGATATTGAATCTTTATCCAATTACCCTACCATATTGGTCATTGGATCTCTATCCAATAACCACTCTAAGCTCTTTTTAGGTTTCACACAATAAATCCATAAAAATAGTGGCTTATTGGATATCCCATATCTAATCCTATATTTGTTGCATTGTCCACTATATGTGTGTGACTCTTTAGGCCTGATACTGAGCTAGACGTGAGTTTCACTTATTAGAACTCCTTTCGACTTAGTAAATTATTATCCCAATAATAATTCACTTAACTCATCGACTATGGACGTACTAGGCCATTACATCATAGTTCCCAAATTATATAGGGGAATCCAATCCATTGGACCTATCTACTCTCAATTACCATGTATCTATAGTCCCTCATCTATCTAGTATCCCAAAGACCATATACCAGGTATAGTATTGTCAAGCTCATATGGAATCCATTCGAGTCTTACTCTAATTAGATTCTCCTAGAGAACTCATCTCTCAATCCGAGTCTCACTCTTATTGAATTCATCACAATCTGATTAACCTTAGTTAGGGATTTACTTGAGCGAGAATACATGAGATATTCCTCTCATGATACCGAAAATGAAAGATTCTCTATTGATACTCAATTATCTTCGTAAGGTTAGCTATCTTTCCCAATGACCATTTGTACTAGATTCGAAACTTTCTGACCTATAAGTCTAGTATCAAAGAATGGAGTACTCAAACAAGACATCCTTGGTGTCTTAAACCTAAGGAATAAATACACAAATGAGACTATAAAATCGGTGTTTGACAATGAGGTATCATTAACCATTCAGCATTCTATAGATGGATTAATTGAACTCATTCTTCAATGAGCACTTTTACTATATTCCTAGTGTCCCTATACAAATAACTATCTACCTCCATCATATAGATGGGTATATAGCATACCAGTCTGTCTGGTTATCTCGATGCCCCTCTCGAATAAATTATGATCAGGAATATTTAGGATTTATATTTAAAAGTGAATTGTTCTTATTATCATGATTTCATCATGATCCAATTCTCATTGCACAGATCAAAGGACATCACAACATATCCATCATCCGATATAAAGTGAGAAAATATAATAATAATAATAATAATAATAATAATAATAATAATAATAATAATAATAAATTTTATAGCATATCATACATGCCATTACTCATGTGATTGGCTTGCAAGACACTTGTAACTAGCATAGACAAACTATGATCAGCAAAAGTAACATCTTCTTTATGATTATCATATTCTAATTCGTCGTTGGCTTCATCTCCTTCTCCATCACTATGAACTTCAACCAAAGTAACAATCTTCTTATTTAGATAATCTAAAGTAATATGCTCAAAACCATGACATTTGAAGCATTTTTTACTAATTGGTGTAGAAGAATTGGGTGTTTGTTTGATGCTAGCAGATCCTTCACCCTTGTCTTGCACCTTTGATACCACCTTGCTTTGGAGAGTAGGCTTAAAATTTTCTCCTCTTCTATAATTTTCTTTCGACCCGTACCGAGAACTCTTTTCAAACTTTTGTGGCTTCTCAACTTTTAAAATCAACTTGCTCATATCATTTAAAGACCAATATGGCTAGAGTTGAACCACTTTAGCAATCTCATATTTCAGATGTCCTAAGTATCTTGTAATGGTTTACTTCTTTGGTTCCATAATCTCTCTTTTTAATATGAGATTATCGAACTCTACCATATACTCCTCCACACTAAGATCTTTTTACTTAAAATCATGAATTTAGAGAAAGATCTCATAGTTGTCACGTAAGTATTTCCTCTTCAACTCCCTTTTCATTTTCTCCCATATCACGATCTTACTCTTTCCCACATGTTCTTTTTATTTCTTTAGGCTTTCTCACCAATAAGATATATCCCTTCTAAGTTTGATTGTCATAAGCTTTAGCTTCTTTTGTTCTGGTTTATGAAACTCAAAACATTCTTTCCATCATATTAAGCCAATTAGTAAAATCATCAACATTGATTTTACCTTTAAACTCTGGAATATCGAACTTTGGGTTGTATTTGTTCTGTCACTCGTCTTGGTCTCTATACCTTGCTCGATATCTTTCCAACTCCCTTGAGGGAGGAGGTGTATCATCATCAAAACCAAACTTTTGGGCATCATTTTTATACTAATTGTTTCTTCTCTGAAGTTCTTCAATGATTTCATTATTTTTTTTTAGACTACGTAGTAATCTTTGTAGCTGCAACCTCAAGAACTCAACATCATCTTCATGGCTACTATCTTTATCAATTAAATCTTTTTAATTCTATCTCACCATTATCTTTAGCCTTTATCTCTGATACCAAACTGATACCACGATAATGAGGAATGAAATTTGAAATGTTGATAGTAATATTTATTGGAAAGACTTTTGGAGAGGAGATAAATGGATTCACTAGGTTTAAAATCACAAAGAGATACAAAAATTCACCACCCTAAGGATAATTAAATAAAGATATAGAATTTAAAAAAAAAACTCACTATTAAAGGAAATATCTAAGAAATATAGAGACTAAACACACCACTATATGGTAAACCAAAGAGATATAGAGTTAAAAAGAGAACTCAAAGAATTTCTGTAAATACAATCATATTCTACTTCTTTTCTAAAAAATAAATACTAGTGCATAAAACAACCCTCCATATATAGGGAACTAAAAAATTTATTATTTTGCTACTGATATTTAAGTCCTTTAATGTATTCATTATTCATTAAGATAAGTTAAATTAACTCTCCATTAGAATCTGTCTACCAGACCATCTATTAATGAAATAGTTAAAAAAAATATATATATATACATATATATACATGTATATATACATACATGTATATATATACATGTACATGTATGTATATATACATGTATATATACATGTATGTATATATACATATATAAATACATATATATATATATATATACATATATGTATATATATATATATACATATATGTATATATATATATACATATATATGTTGAATATCAGATTTTGATGATGAAATCAATTGTCATTTGTTATCTAATCCATATGTTGAGATAAGTGTGCAGGATTAACTACGATGAAAGTACGACATACAGCAGGAGTTGCGCCGGAGTCAGGACCATGATCATGTTGGGAGTTCGAGAGCTCGACGGAAGTTCGGACGGTCGTCGGAGGTTCTGCGAGAACAAATCCGAGAAGTCCAAGAGCTTGCCAAAAGAAGCTCGTCGGAACTCGCCAAGTGGATCGTCGCAAGTCCAGGAGTTTGCCGGAAGTCCATAGGAGCATCACCGAAGGTTCATCAGATGATCGATGGAAGTTCATCGGAAGCTCGCTGGAAGAAGCGATTGACGCACCGGAGCAAGCTGTCCTTAGAATTGTCGTAGTTAGCACGTTGATTAAGTTAGAAATGGGAGGTGATCCCATTAACTTAATCTAGGGGCAATTGGGCCCTTGAAAGAACTAAATTGGGCCGAATGGATCAACCCATTCGGACCCAGATCTTTCGCCCAGCGGTGGCACCGCCTGGGTCAGCGGTGGCACCGCCCAGGGCTCAGTCTCCGAGCTTTGGTTGGGCGGTGCAACTACCCTGACAGGCGGTGGAACCGCCCAGGGCTCGGTCTCCGAGCTCTGCCAAGCAGTGCAACCGCCAGACCCCGGAATTTCGGGAATTGACATTTTTGAGCTCCAATTTCAAACTGGTTTGGGGCCTATAAATACCCCACTCTTTCAGCAATGAAAGGGCAACAAAAACCACCATAATCTTGATCTTACTCTGAGATTTTGAGCTCAAAAGTGTTGTAATAAGCTAAAGGTTTTTCTCCCTCTTTTCTTCCAAGTTCAAATCTTTCAAGAGAGGAGAGAAAAGTTTGTAAGGGTTGTCTCCAAAGCCCATCAAAAGGAGTGAATCTGTAAAATGGTGGTTGGCCTTCGCCTATTGAAAGAAGGCCTCTAGTGGACGTCGGTGACCTCATCGGTGGAGGAAGCCAGAAGTGGATGTAGGTCAAGATTGACCGAACCACTCTAAATCGCACTACTCTCTGGTTTGCTTTTACTTTGTGCTTATTATCCTTACTGCAAACCACCTTCATAGCTTACTGCATTCTACGATTTTACGATTACGCTTCCAATCTCAATATTTTTCGAATCGTGTTTAGACGTAAATCGCTTTTCTCGTACGAACATCGTATTTCAGTTTGCTCTTACATTCTGATTTCCATCACAACTGCAAACTGCCTTAACAGATTTATTTTAACTACTTCTTGCCTAATCTTAAGTTAAAGAAATTTATGAATCAACTTTTCTACCGAAATCGGCTTTGTCGTACGAACGCGCTTTTAAACGTTAAAAGTTTTCCGCTGCACTAATTCACCCCCCCCCCTAGTGCTCTTGATCCTAACAATTGGTATCAGAGCTCGGTTCACTCTCAAATGGATTAAAACCCAAGAAAGATGGCATACGTCGGAAATCAAGAGGGGCATTCTATTACACGTCCACCTATATTCAATGGAACGGACTACACCTATTGGAAGACCCGAATGAGGATCTTCCTTATTTCAATGGATTTTGAACTTTGGAATCTTGTTGAAAATGGTTTTTCGAAATCTTCTCTTCCAATGATCGAATGGAATGAATTGGAAAAGAAAACTTTCGCTCTTAATGCAAAAGCTATGAATGCCTTATTTTGTGCGCTTGATAAAAATGAGTTTAATCGTGTTTCGGTTTGTGAAACTGCGTTTGATATTTGGCATACACTCGAAGTGACTCATGAAGGCACAAGTAGAGTGAAAGAGTCAAAAATCAATCTTTTGATACACTCTTTCGAACTTTTCCGAATGAAACCGAGCGAGACTATTGGTGACATGTACACCTGTTTCACGGATGTCGTCAATGGTCTAAAAGGACTCGGCAAAAGTTTTTCGGATTTTGAGCTTGTAAATAAAATTCTAAGATCCCTTCCTAAGAGTTGGGACCCTAAAGTCACTGCTATTCAAGAGGCTAAAGATTTGAGCAACTTCCCTCTTGAAGAACTAATCGGGTCACTAATGACTTATGAAATGACAAGCAAGGCTCATGAAGAGCAAGAAGACATCCTTCCAAAGAACAGGAAGAATATGGCACTTAGAACTCTTGATGACCACTTAAGAGAAAACTCAAGTGATGAGGACTGTGACGATGACTTGGCACTTCTAATGAGAAAATTCAAAAAATTCATTAAGAGTAACAAATTTAAAAATGACACAAAAAATAAACTTGAACCCAAAAAGGACCAAGTTATTTGCTATGAGTGCAAAAAGCCGGGACACTACAAGAGTGATTGTCCCCAAGTCAAGTAAAGAACATCAAAGAAGAAGGCGCTCAAAGCAACATGGGATGATTCGAGCGCGTTCGAAGAAGAGGAGTCCAACACCGAGCAAGTTGCTCATTATGCCTTAATGGCCATCGGAGATGAGGTAACAAATTTAATTGATGCAGATTTATCATTTGATGAATTATTAAATGCCTTCCATGATTTATTTGATGAATGCAAGATTATTAGTAGAAAATATAAATTGCTAAAAAAGGAGCATGATAGTCTTAATTGTGATTTCGATAAGTTAAAAACTGAATATCATGATAGTTTAGGCTCTTGTATCAAATGCCATGATCTAGAAACTATCCAAAAGCAAAACTTGTTACTCGTGGACACCTTAGAGAAATTTGAGGTTGATAGCAAGTCTTTGAACATGATCCTTACAAACAAGGGTCACGTTTCTAAAAGAAGGGGAATCGGATTCATGAGAAATTCTCACCAAAATCCAACAACCTTCATAAAAGGCCCTATCCTACATGTTCAACACCAAAGCAAATGCAACTTTTGTTGCAAGCATGGACACAAAACGCATTATTGTCCATTCAAGAAAATTAGTCCGAACAAATTAATTTGGGTTCCTAAAGGAACCATGATAAACTCTATGCAATATGACAAACAATATAAATCAATTTTTGAGGCACCCAAAAGTAAATGGGTACCTAAAAATTATCCTTTATTATAGAGACATACACCATCACAAGCTAGGAGCAAGAGATGGTACCTTGATAGTGGATGCTCAAGGCATATAACCGGAGATCCATCTCAATTCTCTAAGCTCTCTAGCATAAACGAAGGCTATGTCACCTTCGGAGACAACAACAAGGGTAAAATCATTGACAAAGGAACCATAGGTAACAAACCCAACTTCTTTATTGAAGATATTTTGTTAGTTGATGGTTTAAAACATAATCTCTTGAGCATTAGTCAATTATGTGATAAAGGATATATTGTCAAATTCGAATCTAATGCATGCATCCTTAAAAAATCACACAACAACACATCCATGATAGCTTTAAAACAAAATAATGTATACACCATTGACATCAATGATTTGTGTAATGAAATGTGTTTTTCAGTTTTAAATGAGGATGCTTGGCTATGGCACAAAAGATTAGGTCACGCTAGCATGAAACTAATTACTCAAATATCATTCAAAGAACTTGTACGAGGAATTCCTCACATCAAGTTCATCAAGGATAATGTGTGTGATGCTTGTCAATTAGGAAAACAGATTAAGAGTAGTTTCAAATCTAAGAATCAAATAAGCACATCAAGGCCCTTACAATTGATCCATATGGACTTGTTCGGACCAATCTCTACATCAAGCCTAGGAGGTAGCAAATACGCCCTCGTCATTGTAGATGACAATAGTAGATACACATGGACTTATTTTCTGAAACACAAAAATGAATGCTTTAGATATTTCACCAAGTTTTGCAAACTTGTTCAAAATGAAAAAGGGTTTATGATTTCATCAATTCGAAGTGATCACGGTGGTGAATTTCAAAACCGTGATTTCCAAGAATTCTGTGAATCTAATGGATTCAACCACAACTTCTCTACTCCAAGAAATCCTCAACAAAATGGAGTAGTAGAAAGAAAGAATAGAAATTTACAAGAAATGACAAGAACCATATTGAATGAACAAAGCCTACCCAAATATTTTTGGGCCGAAGCTGTAAACACTGCATGCTATATTTTGAATAGAGTTTTAGTAAGACCCTTACTCACCAAAACTCCCTATGAGTTGTGGAACAATAAAAAACCTAATGTTTCATATTTTAAAGTTTTTGGGTATAAGTGTTTTATCTTGAATGAGAAAGATGCCTTAGGAAAATTTGATGCTAAATCCGATGAAGGAATTTTTCTTGGTTATTCTTCGATTTCTAAAGCTTTTCATATCTTCAATAAAAGAACTTTAATAATAGAAGAATCCATTCATGTTGTTTTCAATGAGATTTCCGAAATCAAGAAAAATGACTTTGATGATGATGTTAATTTCGATTCCTTGAACTTAAATGAAACCCCTTCTCCAACTAGCAACTTGGATGCATCCACTTCCGAAACATCCTTACCTAAGGATTGGAAGTATGTAGATACTCATCCTAAGGAGCTAATCCTAGGAGACACATCTAAGGGGGTTCAAACACGTTCATCTCTTAAAAATTTTTGTGCCAACGCCGCTTTTCTCTCCCAAATTGAACCTAAATGTATTGACGAAGCTATGAAAGATGATTCATGGATTATCGCAATGCAAGATGAGTTAAATCAATTTGAGAGAAATGAGGTGTGGAAGCTTGTTCCTAGGCCAAATGACCATTTAGTTATTGGTACTAAATGGGTCTTTAGAAACAAGCAAGATGAATATGGTATCGTGGTGAGAAACAAGGCTAGACTAGTGGCCAAAGATTTCAACCAAGAAGAAGGTATCGACTACGAAGAAACCTTCGCTCCTGTGGCTAGATTAGAAGCCACAAGGATGCTCCTTGCCTATGCTTATAATAATAATTTTAAGTTATTTCAAATGGATGTTAAAAGCGCTTTTCTAAATGGCTTTATCTTTGAAGAAGTTTATGTTGAACAGCCTCTCGGATTTGAAAATAATAGCCTCCCTAATCATGTATTTAAATTAACCAAAGCTCTCTATGGTTTAAAACAAGCCCCAAGGGCTTGGTATGACAGACTAAGTACTTTTCTTA